>OZ025877.1:3024538-3422038 GCA_964019415.1 Ianthella basta | reverse complement strand
GTCATATGAATATCGTTACCTTGTGTCTCACAGTTCATGAATATTGTTTCACTTCATGGTGGGCGGCGACATTATTCACGCACATGAGTGGATCGAGGTCACATGGACCAATAACTGGCGATCTTGTGCACATTTTGGCGGGATATCGAAGAAAAGAAGGAGTACTGCTGAGAGTAGGGCTGAGTGCTGATGGGCAGTGACAGTAGAACTTACCTTGGGTTTGTTTCCCAAAGAGGACATGTTATATTCAGCATACTGCGTATATATCTTGCTATAGCTGAAGAGGCTAGTGAAATGTAGCTAGCTAGCTATCTGTAGAGACTCAATTTAGTTTGATACACATTTCAGGTTGTTTAAGGATAAATTGCCGCTAATGATATCTCTAGAACGCACTATATCTTCTTTGTGGTACCACTGCATGCCACTGATTCTTGTTTCAGCCTATCACAATGTCTTATCTTCAAGCTTATACTGAATTTTCTATCTTTGTGTCAGTGTTCCATCTTTGTCTTTTTGTGTCACTGCGTGTGTGAACAGTTCAATGGTCCTTGTCTCATTTTTATTGAACAACCTGTCAAGATGACCCATCTTTCAGCAGGTGACCAACCGTTCTGTTCTCTCTCTGTGTGTTTTCCACCCTTGTTTCTGTGTCACTCCATGTGTGAGCAGTTCAATGGTCACAGTTGTCAAGATGACCCGTCTTTGGGCAACAACCTGTCAAGATGACCCGTCTTTCGGCAGGTGACCAACCATTCTGTTCTCTCTGTGTGTGTTTTCCACCCTTGTTTCTGTGTCACTCCATGTGTGAGCAGTTCATTGGTCACAGTTGTCAAGATGACCCGTCTTTGGGCAACAACCTGTCAAGATGACCCGTCTTCCGGCAGGCGACCAACCGTTCTGTTCTCTCTGTGTGTGTTTTCCACCCTTGTTTCTGTGTCACTCCATGTGTGAGCAGTTCAATGGTCACAGTTGTCAAGATGACCCGTCTTTGGGCAACAACCTGTCAAGATGACCCGTCTTTCGGCAGGCGACCAACCGTTCTGTTCTCTCTCTGTGTGTTTTCCACCCTTGTTTCTGTGTCACTCCATGTGTGAGCAGTTCAATGGTCACAGTTGTCAAGATGACCCGTCTTTGGGCAACAACCTGTCAAGATGACCCGTCTTTCGGCAGGTGACCAACCATTCTGTTCTCTCTGTGTGTGTTTTCCATCCTTGTTTCTGTGTCACTCCATGTGTGAGCAGTTCATTGGTCACAGTTGTCAAGATGACCCGTCTTTGGGCAACAACCTGTCAAGATGACCCGTCTTCCGGCAGGCGACCAACCGTTCTGTTCTCTCTCTGTGTGTTTTCCACCCTTGTTTCTGTGTCACTCCATGTGTGAGCAGTTCAATGGTCACAGTTGTCAAGATGACCCGTCTTTGGGCAACAACCTGTCAAGATGACCCGTCTTTCGGCAGGCGACCAACCGTTCTGTTCTCTCTCTGTGTGTTTTCCACCCTTGTTTCTGTGTCACTCCATGTGTGAGCAGTTCATTTGTCACAGTTGTCAAGATGACCCGTCTTTGGGCAACAACCTGTCAAGATGACCCGTCTTTCGGCAGGCGACCAACCGTTCTGTTCTCTCTCTGTGTGTTTTCCACCCTTGTTTCTGTGTCACTCCATGTGTGAGCAGTTCAATGGTCACAGTTGTCAAGATGACCCGTCTTTGGGCAACAACCTGTCAAGATGACCCGTCTTTCGGCAGGTGACCAACCCTTCTGTTCTCTCTGTGTGTGTTTTCCATCCTTGTTTCTGTGTCACTCCATGTGTGAGCAGTTCATTGGTCACAGTTGTCAAGATGACCCGTCTTTGGGCAACAACCTGTCAAGATGACCCGTCTTCCGGCAGGCGACCAACCGTTCTGTTCTCTCTGTGTGTGTTTTCCACCCTTGTTTCTGTGTCACTCCATGTGTGAGCAGTTCAATGGTCACAGTTGTCAAGATGACCCGTCTTTGGGCAACAACCTGTCAAGATGACCCGTCTTTCGGCAGGCGACCAACCGTTCTGTTCTCTCTCTGTGTGTTTTCCACCCTTGTTTCTGTGTCACTCCATGTGTGAGCAGTTCATTTGTCACAGTTGTCAAGATGACCCGTCTTTGGGCAACAACCTGTCAAGATGACCCGTCTTTAGGCAGGCGACCAACCATTCTGTTCTCTCTCTGTGTGTTTTCCACCCTTGTTTCTGTGTCACTCCATGTGTGAGCAGTTCATTGGTCACAGTTGTCAAGATGACCCGTCTTTGGGCAACAACCTGTCAAGATGACCCGTCTTTCGGCAGGTGACCAACCGTTCTGTTCTCTCTCTGTGTGTTTTCCATCCTTGTTTCTGTGTCACTCCATGTGTGAGCAGTTCATTGGTCACAGTTGTCAAGATGACCCGTCTTTGGGCAACAACCTGTCAAGATGACCCGTCTTTCGGCAAGTGACCAACCATTCTGTTCTCTCTGTGTGTGTTTTCCATCCTTGTTTCTGTGTCACTCCATGTGTGAGCAGTTCATTGGTCACAGTTGTCAAGATGACCCGTCTTTGGGCAACAACCTGTCAAGATGACCCGTCTTCCGGCAGGCGACCAACCGTTCTGTTCTCTCTCTGTGTGTTTTCCACCCTTGTTTCTGTGTCACTCCATGTGTGAGCAGTTCAATGGTCACAGTTGTCAAGATGACCCGTCTTTGGGCAACAACCTGTCAAGATGACCCGTCTTTCGGCAGGCGACCAACCGTTCTGTTCTCTCTCTGTGTGTTTTCCACCCTTGTTTCTGTGTCACTCCATGTGTGAGCAGTTCATTTGTCACAGTTGTCAAGATGACCCGTCTTTGGGCAACAACCTGTCAAGATGACCCGTCTTTAGGCAGGCGACCAACCATTCTGTTCTCTCTCTGTGTGTTTTCCACCCTTGTTTCTGTGTCACTCCATGTGTGAGCAGTTCATTGGTCACAGTTGTCAAGATGACCCGTCTTTGGGCAACAACCTGTCAAGATGACCCGTCTTTCGGCAGGTGACCAACCGTTCTGTTCTCTCTCTGTGTGTTTTCCATCCTTGTTTCTGTGTCACTCCATGTGTGAGCAGTTCATTGGTCACAGTTGTCAAGATGACCCGTCTTTGGGCAACAACCTGTCAAGATGACCCGTCTTTCGGCAGGCGACCAACCGTTCTGTTCTCTCTGTGTGTGTTTTCCATCCTTGTTTCTGTGTCACTCCATGTGTGAGCAGTTCATTGGTCATAGTTGTCAAGATGACCCGTCTTTGGGCAACAACCTGTCAAGATGACCCGTCTTTCGGCAGGTGACCAACCATTCTGTTCTCTCTCTGTGTGTTTTCCATCCTTGTTTCTGTGTCACTCCATGTGTGAGCAGTTCAATGGTCACAGTTGTCAAGATGACCCGTCTTTGGGCAACAACCTGTCAAGATGACCCGTCTTTCGGCAGGTGACCAACCGTTCTGTTCTCTCTCTGTGTGTGCCCTCCATCCTTGTGTTCTGTGTCACTACATGTGCGAGTAGTTCAATGGTCACAGTTGTCAAGTTGTCCACTTGTAGTGAATGTTACCCTTCCATACAGTGACATGGTGGTTGTGTCGTGTCTACCATTTGGTGAATACCTGTATTGTTTTTATTATCTATACTATTTGGTGCTTGCATTTGTATCACTGTGTTTTATGTGTTTGAGTTATTTGCACTGTTTTAATTATTTGTGCTATAGTACCAGGTGTTACTGAGTATGTGCTTTAGTTTGGTTTTGTAATAGGCCTTGTGTTACTAGATGCAGAGGCTGAAATTATTGTGGAATCATTATTTGCGTCCCGCGGCCATTCGTGAGTGACCCACGGAGTTCGCTTGCATGAGTACGATCGAGATCGAGTCGAGAGGGATTGACTCACCACACCCGTTTTTGGGCAACGACCCCCTAGCATTCAAGATGCCCCGTCTTTGGGCAGCAACCTGTCAAGATGTCCTATCTTTTCACAGGTGACCAACCGTTTTGTACTTTGTGTGTGTGCTCCATGCTTGTTTCTGCATCATTCCATGTTTGTGAGCAGTTCAGTGGTCACAATGGCAGGTGACCAACTGTTCTGTCCTTTCTGTGTGTGTACCATTTTGTTCTCTGTGTGTGCATGTGCTCCATTTTGTTTCTGTGTCACTACATGTGCGAGTAGTTCATATCCAATGTTGTCAAGATGTACTTCTTTCAGTGAGTGACCTACCATTCTGTTCTTTTTCAGTGTGTGCAAGTGTTCCATATTTGTTCATGACACTGTGTGAGCAGTTTGCAGTGGTCATGCATGATCAATGATTGCCAAGATGTCTTGGGAGAGTGGAAATACAGTCTCTACCTCTGCAGCCAGAGAGGAGCTACACCTCAGTGGGATGTTATTTCGCTAATATCAGGTAGCTAAATTTTGCAAACTTTGCTGTATAATTTCTATCGGCATACAGGAAATCCATGCATGTATTCACATGAATGACCAGATCTGTATATAACTCTTCTGTAGGTGATATGGATCAAACACTGCTACTATCTGCACCTCTACCCAGGCAGACAAACTGAACACCAGTGTAACTAGCTGAGCTCCGTCAATTGTAATGCAGCAACACCGATCATAAACAGTAATGTCTACATTACATGCTTTTTTCTACATGTGACTGTATTTATACTAGCATTGTACATGTACTAACATTCTATTTCCATGAATTGTGATTGGAATTTCAAAAGCAGTAATTTATTACTGTATTCTATACATTGCTGTTAATAGTATAGTTAGTATAGTCATAGGAACACATAATAATGATGTATAGTAATCCGCTACATTCCTGCATATTAATCACATTAACAAACACATTCATAGTTATCATAGCTATGTACACTGCTGCAATCTGGTGATCATTGAAAATTGTATTCATAGCATCATAATGAGATTCATGATAGTTTGCAGCTAGTATGCAAGGCTTGCAAACGGGCGTGCCAATGCAAGACTGCATACTTCAGAAGTATGCAGTCTTGTAAACTACACGTATACTGATAGTATACAGGTTAGTTTACAGCTCATATACTAGCACAGTTTTTGTAGTGCATCTGGAATTAGCTATTCTAAGAACGAGGTGCACCTCGTTCTTAGAATAGCTAATTCCAGATAATAATAATTCCAGAGAATTGACCTTTAAGACGCCTGGTTTAAATATATGTAGCACATTACAAGTCTGGGTCTCTCTCTGCACCGAATACATTCAGGATCTTGACGTATACCTAGCGACGATAGAGCAGGCTTGGGAACCGATTCTTGAGCAATTTTTCCCTGGCTAATAATTTGCAGGCTAGCTAATTCAGAAGTAAGTCAGCTATATGTACTTTGTTTCTGTTTCTTGCTGTTCTGTGCCGTACTGTTGCGGGTACATTAGTTCTGTGCGATTTACCTTCATGTATGACGTATATATTATACATGCCCCCGTCTGCAGGTGAATTTCGTTCCAACAGGTTGCCAGTTAGTTAGCTAGCCGCTACACGGGCTGTTCTTGAACGTTCACTGGACGCGCTCCGTGCGCTTTCCAGCACAGCAACTGATATGTCTTCGATAGATGATTTGCACTGGGTAAGGATCGAAGGGCTAACGCCAGATGTCACGGAAGATGATATAGTCGCGTATTTCCAGTCTGCGCGTTGTGGCTCAGGAATCGTGAAGATTTTGGTGTACCCGGAGAAGAAAAAGACAGCAGCCGTGATTGGGATTGAAGGAATTGACGCTAATGGTGGGTGTAACTGTAGCGATGTACCGTAGTAGACCAGTTGCGCGTAACTCAGGGATGTTGACGTCATCACTAGTGGCAGGTTAATTATTACATTGAAAAGATAGGGGAAAAGGTGTTGCACCGGCAGCCTCGAGCGCTCGTGCCGAATGCTCCGATTTAGATGGCACAGATGAATGGTTTGCACGAATACGCACCTGACGGTCGTTGATTGAAGTTGCTAAGGCATACGGTTGCCGAGATCGAGACTCGTGAAGGGGGATTCGCCGACACGAGCGACCTGTCACGCAGATAAGTGTCCCCCGCCAAAAATGGTCCTCCCGGACCGTTTTTGGCAAGAGGCGCTTGCCGTAACCGGTCCCCCACGGCAGGAAAGTGTCCCCCTGTACGAAATAAGAAAGTCGAAGCTGCGGACACCGTAAAATAAATGAAATTGGTGAAATGTATGGGGAAATGTGTGCAAATATACTGACGCCATCGCACAATCTGTACAAGAAGTAGCAGCGGCCCACAACGACATGACGCCCATTGCCCTTTGACATAGAGTACAAGTTGCATAATAGGCGGACCGAAGTGTATTAAAGTGGCGTATTAGGCGGACCAACTTCAGACGAACAGTGGTTTTGTAATGACTGTGGCTGTGAATGATCTTACTTATACTTTCCTAACCAAATGGTTATAACCTATTTTATTCCATTATATATTGCCTCTATTGTCCATTATATCTTTGAATTTTATACTTGCTTGCATGGAAATTAGCTAGCTAGCTGTTAGCTATACATTCACTTGAAAGGAAGGTTAGCAATATTGTTATTAGCAATATTTAGCCGCTAAGCGTATACATCTGTCAGTCACTGTGAGCTGTTAGACATTGCTTCGCCTATAAACGTCCGACCGGATCGTCAGGGGGACATCTTTAGCCCGCCACCTCTTCAGCTGCGTCTGGGCTGGAGTAATGCGTCAACATGTGTACCATCATAGATCCTTGTGAGCAGAAATCGCTCCGCCTACGTAGTACCCGAAGGAAATGGTGAGGGGGGACGCTTATCGGTCGAGGGGGACATGATTCGGCAACGACCATTCTGCCGATAACCGTCCGGGGAGTCCGAAAACGGCAAGAAACATTGTCGAAAATTGTCCGGGGGACCGGTTTGGGGGGGACCATTATCGGCACGACAGACCAGAATGTGGTGAACGAGACTTCTTGACACGATTTCGGCGAAAGCACCACAACAGGCACCGAGATGGAGACGTGTGGAGTGGGATTAACCGACGATTAACGGCTAATAAGACTATGACCCGCACCCTTGTGTTACTATCGCTACCTGTAGCTAACTTTGATACTTTGTAGGTGGTAGCTCAACTAGAAGCTATTCCGTGTCCAGGAGTGTCAAAAATTCCAGTCAAGAAGTCTCGTTCGCCACAATTACTTCGCGAGTCCCCCATTCATGAGTCTCGATCTCGGCCACCGTAGGCTGTATCAACTTCAGTCAATGACCATCAGGTGAGTATATATTCGTGCGAACCATTCAGCCAAGCCATCTAAATGGGAACATTCAGCGCAAAGCGCTCGAGGCTGCCGGTGCAACAACTTTTTGCCTATCTTTTCAATGTATTAACTGCCACCAGTGCTGACATCATAAGCAACTATGACGTACTGCATTCCTAAACGCTTATATATTAAATATATCCGCAACTGGTCTATTTTAATATTAATGGTTACGTGGTGTAGCTAGCTATCTAGCTACAATGTATAATCTTCATGTGCACGTCTAACTGCATGCATACCCTCACATTGGTATGATAGCTCTTTGTCTTATAGTCTAAGAGATTAGCTTGGTTAGTAATGTGAAGTAAGAAAAGCACCAGAAGACGTTCCTCTGATTGTGACAACTCACCAGGCCTAAACTATATATAGCTAAAGATTTAGAGATAATTGATTCCATAGATCTATCGTTCGTCTGAACAACTTTCTGGGCTAACGAACTGATTCCATTGCTGCCTAGCTAGTTATTAGTGCCCATGAGCATAGCTACATCAAATGCATTACTGGCTCTGCAGAATCGTATTATAGTAAATAAATATACAGTAACTCTTTTTCTGCCATTAGACCGCCTCCTGCCATTCAAAGGTTTAGTAGCAATGATCAGGATATGTGTTTTGTATTGGTAGTCATCTGCACTAGTATATACTACGGTAGAAACAAGGACAAGCTTCCAATTCTATCACCCATACATGTTTACCTAGCTACCCAAATTGCTATTCTTGCATTTTCAGAATTGCGCTTCTTCAACACCGGCAGTTGTATGGAAATTGACAATCTGCTACAAACCACACTTTTATACTCTGAACTCAAAATTAAGGAATCAGCTGCACTTGTGGCTCAATCATGTTACTTGAAAGAGATAATCACATTCATACTTTACCCAATTTATGGCTCATTCACAATGGAGGTTGAGTTGCTGATGAGACAAAGCCAAGTGCTTTGAAACACAACATGTACTAGTAAAGGATATATGAAGTATCCTGTATCTATAGCTTTCCGGCCAAATTCTCAATCAAGCAAGCCAGCACACTACAACACTTACAAGAAAACACCTGTACTCAAACTGATGCACATGTCATTGCACTGAATATGTTTACACCAGTATGCACATAATTAGACAGTGACACTTAGCATGCATACAACATGTAAACATCAATCATACTTAGAATTTACCCTATCTGTATGCACTGATGTGCAACAAGGTATAGATAAAAATGTGTCTGATAATAGTAGTAAATGTTCATGCATGTTGCAGTGGCATACTTGGATGTACTGTGTTCACTTGTTGAAAATGGGGGTACGGGAGGATATTTGCGTGGGTGTGGTCCATATCCTGTTTATATATGCAAGACTTTGGGCCATCCACAAATCACATTATAGGACAATACTAAGTCTTGAATGTATTCATTGTCCAAGTTTCTGTGGAACTGAGTTTGTGAACTAATTCACTTCAGAGGAATTTCCATGAATGGCAGTGAAGCATGGCATAAGTGCACTGATGTCATGCTTCAACCCTTTCAGTGTACAAAGACTCATCACATACTACTCTGACAAGTGCAGTGAACAGCATTTCTTCTAATTATACACAATTTCACACCAACCAACAGCTGCCTTCCCAAAAGACCGCCCCTCCAGCTAGACATGTACCACATGTTATATGAATATTCAAACTGTGGCTTATTCAATCCTTGCAAAGGTTGAATTCACCACTCGCACAAACCCCAACAATTGCCATTTGTACTCCTATTCCTCATTCATGACTTCACAGTTCAGCGGAAGTGTGCATTGAGTATCATGATTATGATGATGAACCCAGTTGGGACTAGATATGGGCACACAAATTACTTTTTGATGCTATCCACTTAGTGCATGCTATTTGGGGCTAAGTAGGCTGGCTGTTTTTAGAGAGTTGGCTGCATTACAGAGGTAGACTGCAATAGGATTGCACAATCACCACTCAGATTATGTGGCAACATGTGTGCCATTCCTTCTCATTTCGGTTATCTTGTTGGACAAACCAATTATTGTTCTGTAAGTAAGTATTTTTAGAAATGTATTTTCTGTAAAAGCTGTTATTATATGGACACGTCTTGGTGTAAGTGTATATAATGATAGGCTTCTGCGATCTGGAAGCCCAAGGGATCCTGCTTGTGTTGCACCGCCATTATTCCAACACACCTGATACATGGCAGGTGTGTCAATTAAGTATTGGGGTATAGGTCCTGCAATCAAAGATCATTGTGTCAACAGCTATACAATTCAACACATTTATGAGAATAGACTGATGAGAAAAGGCCATACAGCTATAAAGCAATTGCAGAATCTGGTACACAGTGGCGCATACATATGTAAAGGTGTGTTCTGATATACTGTAAGACTCTAGCTACCTGGATATAGGTATTATGAAGGTGAAGGTGAACTTGAAGGTTGAACTTCACAAACATTGGCAGTGAGTTGTACAATGTTTGTGCTGGCCAGAGCTAAACAGTGTGGGCATGAAAGTGGGTGTGGTGGTTTGCAGACAGCGATGTGTGGACCGGCCCTCCTCCTTGTTCCTACGGTTCTTCTGCCAGGTGGTTTGCCATGCCCTTCAGAGACACACTGCACCATCCCTACATCTGCCCTTGTTTTTGGAGGGTGGGAGCAGGATGTATTACTTCTGTTTGGATAGGCTATCATGTTGCAGAGTTAACTGTGATAAGGCTAGGACAGCAGAACAGAAGGGGGGAGGGGCTAGGGGGCTGTAGCCCTCCAAAATTACTTGCTTCAGGAAATCGTGGCAATAGGCAAGACTGACTTGGTCACGGAGTAACACCCACAATCCTAATCATATTTCGCTGCCACTCTGACTCACTGTCTGGAGGGACATTGGCTATAGCTACGTATACCCACACCACAGTTGGCCCCTACATGCTTACAAAAGAGCAGCACTATACCTACACCCTTGAATGCAGGATGCTTGTGGAGCGGAACTGGAAGTGACAGCTAGCTCTGCACCGCCGAACAAACGCGGAAATGGTGGCCGGTAGCAATCGCACAATAAATGAAAATGGCTGCCAAATGGCACGACTGCGAAGAACCTCCGAAATGGTGCGCAGGCGAATGTCGGTCGAAGCATGTCCCATATGCACCCTGGAACATCTGACCGCGTTGTGGAACTAATGATTGCAACGCAACTGAAAGGATTAGGCGGCCGGAGAAACAAACAATGCAGGCCGGTAGCAACTGGTTGCCAATTACGTCATGGGGCAATGGCGACCCATAGCGATGGGCACCTTAGACCGGAGAATTGGCACATGCAATACTACATCGCGGCATTCCCTGACCTACAAAAGGCACTAGCCAGGAAGGGGTGAGAAGAACTGCGAATGAATTGTTGCCTTACTCCTTGTCGTTCGTGAGCTACAGCTGACGGAGAAGAAGAAGAAGAAGAAAAAGAAGAAGACGAAACACGAAAAATGATGATGACGCTTTCTACCCGACGGCGCGCTTGCGCTTGGAAATAAGGTTAGCTCTGAATACTGTACAGCCTCCCTTCTTCACAGACGGTTTCTTTCGCCGGCTCTTACTTGTGTTCAGAAGTAGCGCTACCTTTTGTTTGTATTACAGCATACAAACAACCACCACCATCCCTACATAGACAGCACGATAGTGCTGTCTGATATATGCAGTATTGTAGGCATGTACATATCTTCTTTGATGGTGAATGTTAGAGTGCGGCAGTGTAGAGCATTTGCATCACATCTTATTATGCTCTAATTCTCCCAAACCTTTGCTTCAATTCTCCACTTGCATTTTGATGCTTTCAGTTTCAGTACTTGTGAAATGTCATTCTGTAGGTGTCAAGAAAATAAATAAAGGAGGCCATAAGATTTCAGGGAAAAAGTTGCGGCTAAAAGCAGATAGGAAGCCCTTACTATCTGAACTGCAGCATGCCATAACCTTTTCTTCTGATTCAGTTACTTCACAAGTAATGCAATCTCCTGCACAACCACAGCAGGACACACAGTCTAAAATCAAGAACCTTGCTACAAGTCGATCGACTAATGAAGCAGGTGCCTCGTCTACATCTACTTCAGCCCAGGGCATTGCCTTAGCAACTGCTACTGACAAACATCCAATCACTGAAACAGAAGTATCGGAATCAACAATTGAACAGATTAAACCAGAAAGTGTTCCAAGTCACTTTGGCTCACCTGTAAAGGCCCAATCAGCACCTTTTGACAGCCGAGTAGTCAGAGTAGAAGGAGTACTGCCTGATTGGGATGAAGAGACATTGAACATGGCATTCGACGATGAGGATGAAGGTGGCGGAGAGATTGAAGATAATGGTATCCAGATAAAGGGAGATGAAGCATTAATCACTTTCAAGGATCCAGAAGGTATGAATATAATTGTTACACAAATTTGTCAGTTTGTGCAAATTTCACATAGTTACTACACAATATAACTATAATAACAATTTTTATAGAAAATGCTCCACTTCCAAATTTATACATGTACAGTGTTATTCACAATGTTTAACACAAATACTGGCCCCTTTAATTAGCTATGATTAGATGTTGCATGTAAAGAGGGTTACAGATAAAGAAACTACACAACTGCAAACCAAGGAAAGATAAGCCAAGGAAAAATTTTGCTCCTGTTTATGAAAGCTGAGAACAAGAGTTTGGTAGCACACCTGGGCCTTCTTTGCCATTGAATTCATTTTTACAACTAACATCTCACTCATTTGTCATTGCAGTTGCTCAGCGTGTTTCCTTGAAGAAGAGCTGGAAAATCTGTGGTGATATCCGAGTGACAGTTTCATCAGTTGTAAACCAGCTAGGTGCCTTGCAGGAGAAAGGAGGGGAATGCATTAAGGCTAACACAATACTGCTTGTGGATATTCCTGAAGGAGTTACTGAAGAACTCCTGAAATCATACTTAAGTATTGTAACTAAGCTAGAGCTAGATGACTTTTCACTGGAGCACAAAGGAAATACGGCTTTGATGGTGCTCCATGGTGATGCTGCAGGTTGGTACACATCATTCTACTTAATGCTTTGTAAAGAGTGGTAGCAATGATGCATGTAGTTGTATGTGGCAATGCTATTTATTACATTGCATACATTTGCACTCAGTGGGAGTGTCCAATGAGTTCTGAAAGAGACGTTTGCTTGTTATTAGCACATGCTGTTTCACATATTCAGGCAGTTTGGAGGCTACAGTACTGAGCATTCAGTCTCATGAGAAGTTATTGGAGGGAAAAAGGCTGAAAGCTTCCAGGCTAACTCCAGTGCAGTCTGTTCTGGTTACCAACATAAAAGCTGAAATGTGCAAAGAACACAACTTAGCAATTTACTTTGAAAAAAGGAAGCTATCTGGCGGCGGAAACTTGCACGCTGTCAAGGTTATTGCAGAGGGCCAAGCAATTGTAATATTTCTTGAAGCTGAAGGTGAGTTTGTTGTTTGTTGTGCTGTGTGCATGACACAATGCGGTTCATGCATGTGTGCATGTGTGCTGTTCATATACTTATTGTAGTTAGTGGAGAAGTAGGGTGAGTAGGTGAGACCAGTTGTCACAGGTAGCGAGATCAAGTCGCCCTCACTGAGTCAGTATATAATATATTATAATGTCACAGATTGGGTGAAGGGTCTGGTGAACACCCTGTACCATTATTCCACAAGAGTGCGAAGCTAATATACTATATAAGTCTCATGCACCATACAGATATTGCAGCAGGAAGGCCTAACGAGGTACACTGTGTTGTAATATGCATGTGTGTGGAAGAATGAGTGAAAATGTAACAATAGAGTTTTGCCATAGCCTCCAGCGGGTACAGAGAAAGTGTACACATCAGTCTACTTAATGCATGTACATGTGTGTGTGTGTGTGTGTGTATGTGTTTGTGCGTGTAAGTAGAATGCTCTATGCCATGTCAGTGTCCCTGGGCCTCTGAAAGTTTGATGGTGAATCGTTCCCATGCGTGGGAGGTTAGCAGGTGAAATATGGTCTAATAAACTCGTTCACCGTTCCTTCCTCAGCTATTGGCTGTTGGAGAACGCCGACGATTCAGTACACCCTACAGCATGGTGTCATAGTGCTGGTAACATTTGTAGGCAATTCGTTCATAGTCATGTAAGAATAAGTGGGGACAAAATTCTGCACGAGTTCTCTATGGCAACATGGCAACTACCACCAATAAAGATGGCCACCATGTGGGGCTAACAAAGAACTGTCGTCACACTGCTCAGACTAGGCCTGCTTTCAAAAATCATGATTAACTTGATTCGTACCAGCAACGGATGAGATGATTGGGAAAGTTTGGTAGCAATCCACCTGCTGCCATTGGAGGAGTCCGTGGTTTGCAAGTGTGCCTGAACATTTCTTTCTTGTATGCTGCAAGAGTATCCCGATTCTGAACACCTCTTCTCTTGTTACGCTCAAAGGCATAGCATGGTGCCTCTGAGAAAGTTTGGTAGCAAACTGCTACCAGACAATGGAAGGATCGGAGGACAGGTTATCCCATAAACTCGTTTGCCTTTCCTTTCCTCAGTTGTAGGTTATTAAAGTGGGCTGACACTTCAGTGCAGCCTACACCATGGCATCGCAGTGCTGGGCAAGTTTGGTGGTAATCCGTCAGCAGGCAGCCATGGAAAATCAGGACAAAGGTTGTGCCCCGACTCCTCTTAATTTATATAAATGTAGCTATAGACAGAGAAATTGAAGATAGGGAATTTATATTGTTGGCCGTTTTATTTGCTTCTCACAAGCTGGCAGAACAGACAGAAGAACTTTGAAATTGGCTTCCAAACATTGCTAGGCATGAAGCATAGGCGTCTTCTGCCTTTGAAAGTTGTAGAACAGGCAACCATCTCTGGTCTGAACACGTACAGAAAGCAGTGGGATAGCACCCAGCAGTTTGGCGACTTGGTTCACATGACTGGCTTTCAATCATGGCCGCCACATTGAAGGACTTCAGTACCCTGTCTTAGAAAAGTGACAGGAGCGACGTAGACCTTGGTGAGCCCTACAAGTTTTGTTTGCAAACTTTTGCTAACGGTCTATAGCATTTAAAGCTTAAGCGCGCACAGTTAGCTACCCTTCGAAAAAATTTCCTTTAGATGGTGTCTGTAGTGCGGTCGAATGAACTGCCTTCTGCCACAACAGAACCCTAGCTGCTGCAATGACTGTGGGTGTGCTGTAAAGCACTTGCAGCTATCTGTGTGCCCTCCATCCATTTTCCTCTCCTCTTGTCCATGTCTTTGAGAGAGCATGTACGTATGTTTGCATGTGTGTGTTTAGCTACATGCGTGTTTCTGTGTGTGAATTGTGTGCGCGTGCGTGTACTTGATTGTGTTTTGGCAGCTCTGAGAATTTGTAAACTGTGTATAAGGTACATAAGTTAATGTATTGTGCCGTTGGCACTTGTGTGTCACAATATTTATGTCTGCTTTAATCATTTGGGTTAATTCATTCTTGCCTATGAAGTGTGCACAAGTGTGTTGATGAATTTGTTGCAATAACTACTATATATTGATAGCAAGTATTTCGAGTTGGGGCGGCAGCCCCACAAGTTTTTATCTTGCAATACTTGTCAAACTCAGATCTGCCAAATATTAAAATAGTTCCGAAGTTGATGCTTATTTTAGGTACTAACAGGAGCATCCAACATTTTTGTGTAATACAATTATTGTTAGTTAAACATTGAATACTGGTTACAGTTTAGAGGAAAGCAATTCTAGATGCGGTGGGATAATTAAATGATAGTGATTTTTATGTTTCCGTATCAAAACTTTACCTGACAGTGTACAAACATTTTGCTGGTAATTTGTTCAGAAAGTTTGACTTACTCGCAAATTTCACTGAAATTAGTGCCTTTAGGGTACTGTGTATAGCCCTGCATAGGTGCTATGACGACACATGCAGGGTTTCAATTTTGATCTTTGGATGATACTATTCTTATCAACCATTCGAGGCGCCTAAATTATTGAATCGGAATATATAATTTTGCACTATACCAAATGTGCTGAACATGAGACAGCGAAATGGCGGCCCTGATGGCATACGTTAACCATAACCATGTTGCTGCTTAATTCACATCCACAGAACATGGGATGGTTAAGCGGGTCAAGCGACCAGTGGGGAGACCAAGGAAGCGACCACTGGAACCGAGTGGCGCAGGCTGACAAAGAAGACGTCCAGGTGGCATCAGTATTTGCTGATAGTATGGAGCCCACAAGTGCCAAGTCCAGTCGATGCCAGTACACCGCGAAACAAAAGCATCGCACTGTTCTGTACGCAGGCGCTCAAAAGTACTATTCTGCTCTAATACACGTGCTAGGCGCCCTTCTAATTGAAGTGCCCCTTGTTCATAGCATATTTTTGCTGTTCTAATAAGAAGCACCTTTCAGCGCTCGAATTATTTTTAAGGGGCGCCTCTATTAGAAACTATACGGTATGTGACACATCCGTATATGTTGCACACAATGGCCAACCGTGTAACTTTGCAGTCTTCATTTGAGCTTCAGAGACCTACTATAGGCTTCAAACTTGGCCAGAAGGTAGGGACTGTACCATAGATAAGCCATAAGCCGAATTTCGCTGAAGTATCACCTGTGTGACTGTTTTCACCCTTAGCTATTGTTTACATATTGCCCAAACTTGGCCCTTTTCTCAAAACTGCTCACAAAATTACTTACCATAACTCTGTGATTTTGGAAATATTCCTCCATGTGATGTAGCTGAGCCTGAAATGAGTATTGTGAGCAAAATACCATAATTGTACTGTTATAATAAACGTAATGCACATTATCGTTGTCCTGGATATTCTTCTTCAATTCTGGACCAAACTGCACGAAATGTGGTAGGATTACGAAGAGGCATACTGTGAGTAACCTTGCCTAGCTGAAATTTGGTTAAGGTCATTTCATCCGAGTACTTGCCACTTTTATGGTTGCCGCCAAATCTAAGAGATAGGGAAAAGATTGTGTTTTGTTGTCCAGAAACTCCTCCTTGTTTTCAAATTGACATTTCGTATGGCTTCATGTTACGGAACAATATATAGATATATATACAGTACAAGTTACATTATACACCACTAATCTAAAGTAAATAATATAAATAAATAAATAACTCCCAGGGGGGATTGGTGGGCCTCATGAACATGTGCTAGGTATGGCTTTGAAGTATGGGTGATTTTAAGACTTTTAAATGAGACGGAATTTTTAATTAAGTCTTCATTCTTCTACAAGCAGCCTGCAAATGCTAATATAAATGCACATAGAAGAACACTTAATGTATGGCGCATTTATATTGATGCATAGTGGTATCTAATATATATATATAATACGCGAACCTATGGTTGTACGTCAATGCTTATATTTATATTAAATATGTATTGGCCGAAGTATTGGGTATAGAGAATTTGTATTGTCAGCCATTTTATTCAGCCGGAAGTGGACCGTGTGTGAGGCCCAGGGACTTTGAAAACCGGCTTCTAAACAATGTCTTAGCAAAACTTTGGACGTTCTCTTCCACCTCTAATCCTGGAACAGACTCCTACAGCACGTCTGGTCGACAGGCAAAGAGACAGCTTAGAGACACCGCTCAACAGGTCATCGACTTCGCTCGGCGCCTTCTTCGATAACGGCCGCGCCCGCGTCGGAGGACTTCACTCCACCGCCTGGAACACATGACAGGAGTAACTTAGAAACTGGTGAGCGCCGTGATATGTACATGCTAACATTCTTCAACCATTTCTAGCGTTGAAAAGCTTAGCTCGCACGGTTGCCTTCTAAATGCTCCTGGCCCACGCCGACTGCGCTGTAGAAAAAGTATGTAGCTTTTGCCATCACAGAACACTAGCTACTCTTGCTACTGTGGGTTCCTTCGTACATTATGTTTCTGTAAATGCTCACTGTAAATACATGCGCTGTAAGCAGTCATACGCATGTGTCTGTCTTTGCTGGAGATTTCTTCGTGCATGTGTGTTGTGTGTGTGTGTGTGTGTGTGGTGTGGTGTGTGTGTGTGTGTGTGTGTGTGTGTGTGTGTGTGTGTGTGTGTGTGTGTGTGTGTGGTGTACAGTGTGTGTGTATGTGGTGTGTGTGTGGTGTGTGCTGTGTGTGTGTGTGTGTGTGTGTGTGTGTTCGTGAGTGTGTGTGTGCGTGTGTGTGTGGTGTGTGTGTGGTGTTTGTGTTTGTGCGTGTGTAGTGTGTGTGCGTGTGTGTGTGTCTCATGTGTCTGGTGGCAGTGGTGTGTGTGTGTGTGTGTGTGTGTGTGTGCTGAGGTTACTGAGGTGTATGACACAATGTCATGTTTACCTATTGTGAGTGACAGAGCTGCGACCGAAGGGAGCAAGTATTTCGAGTTGGGGCGGCAGCCCCACGAGTTATTAACTCGAAATACTTGTTCACCAATCTTTGCCAAACTTGGGAGAGTATATCACGGCAATACAGGGGGTGACCTACGATGGTTAGTACCTTCGCCGCTCAACTCCTTTACATCAAATGGATTAACATAAGTAAATTCTGTACACACAGAGTTTTACAGAGCCAGTCTATGGAATGCTACCAATCCAACAAACAGTGTTGATTGGTTCAACACTAAAATTACCAACTGTAGACTGGGAACCCTCCCAAAGGGCATTCAGCTAGTGATGATAATAGTAATTATGATTATTTGAATATGGAGTCGCATCAGCAATTTGCTGGTCTACCTGCAAGCTATGTAATACATACAACATACAACATATGTAACACATACACACACATGATAAATCAGTAGGTAATCAGTTTGTTATTCATTCAGTGGGATTTTGTTGTTAGAGGGTGCTGCCACTGAAAATTTGTTCCATGGCACGACGGTGCATCTCTTCCTCGCTGGCGGTTCCCTTTGTCGGTTCTTGCTTCTATTCAGGAGAAGCACTACTCTTCGTTTGTATTACAGCATTCAAACAACCACGGCCATTCCTACATAGACGATTCATGCAAAGGCTATACAAGATCATCCTTCCTTAATATATTAAATCTTTTCCAGTCTGTGCGTCTGCTTGTGCGTGGCATTAAAAACGGGCATTTGATTGGACGACGCATTGACGTAACCGCAAACATGGCAGCTCTGGCAGTGTGAATGTTCCTCGCCGCCAGCGTCTCTTAGATACTCCGCGCTCCTCAGTTTGGGCCTCCCAGGCGCAGCACGCACTTGCAAAGAAGTTATCGTTATTTTCTGGTGCGAGGGAACTGCTCTGGCTACCAGTAAGTGGGTATTTTGTTTCGCTAATTGGGTACTTTAGTTGTCAGCGTTCTGGGCTGCTGAAAGCCCTTTCTCTGTGGCAAAGTAAGCTATTGGGCAGAAAGCTTGCTTGGCTTAGGCACTGTCTTATTGGTTTAGGAAAGACATGACCAAGCAACTCTTTTAACATGGTGTATATAGGTGTAGCTAGCTATATGTGCATGCAAGTATGTCAGTGGCCAATGTCAGCGAGTGCAAACACGATCAGCACTATACCCAGGCAGTGTCACCCAACTGCAATCACCCAAATAGTGATGGATGGCCTGCATTGTCTACTGGGCGACACGACACGGAGCGAGTGCGGCCAAAGGCCGCGCTTGCTCGTAATAATTTAATTATAGTTTCATTGTTAACTGATTTGAAGTTGCTGAAATTAATTGTATTTAATCCGTCTTCTTGTGTATTCCCTCCAATCTATTTAGTTGCTGAAAGGGTCCTTACCTCAAATCATGCTGGTAAACTTGGGGCTGAAGTAGTTCTTCAGCCACATCAACTGGAATTGTCTTCATTGTCAGGGACTATATCTGGAGCAAGGGGAGGAAATATACAGCAGAAATCTTCCATTTCTCCTAGGAAGATGCGATCAACTGAAAAGCAGTATGTTGAATTGCCTGATGTTCCTGATGTATCTGTATTGCCTGATGTTCGCCTGAAAGTGAAAGGTGACACTGTGCTGAAACACCAACCTGGTCATCTGCAGTTACTTCTTGAAGATCAGGTCCCAGAGCTAAAAGGGATGAAACTGATCATACATACTACTGAGAAACAAGATACAGTCTTGGTGCAGATTAGCCAGGCAGGCAAGTCATGTGTATTGACACTTATTTATGTCATAAATGTTTTGTTAAATAATAAGGCATTGCCATTGAGGTAAGGCCAGTTGAAAAGTATATTATATATTTAGTAATTGAGTGCTATTGCTACCTAACACTTTAGGGTTAACTGTTAAATGTTCACCAATAATTTCTGCTAACTATTAAAAGAAAATTATAAAACTCACCATTTAATGGTTGACCATTACCTTTTCTATGAATCATACCATACAGTCATGTGTACTTTACACACTGTAGTCTATTATCAGCATCTATCTTACGCAGCTAAACTACTCAAGGCGTACTACAATCATTGCATCAGGCGCATAAACTGTATGCTACATATTCTTTCTTGTGTCTCACAGATGCTGCAAGTCTGAGCCTGCCTGTGACAATTGATAATGAACGGGCTCAGCTTACAATTTCAAAGGCATCTGTCACTGAACTACTTCAGTGGACAATGCCACTGAATGATTTCAGTACTGAAGACACGGTGATTGTAGAAAACATTCCTCCTTGCGATTCCTCTGAGCTTGAAATGTATATTGAAAGTGTAACACACTGTGAATGTCATTTGATACGAACCAAAGAATCGCCTTCCACTGCACTGCTCACTGGACTGCAAGGTGTGTATTTGTGTTGATCAGCCTAATGGCTGCTAATTGTGTATGTAATGTTTATAGAACATAGGAAGTGATTAAGCTTTCAGACATAGTTTTCCCAATAATATAGTAGATGGGAGTTGCCCCTACTTTTATGCAGTACAATTATTGTTTACCGTTTCAAAGCACAACATATCACCTTGACCTGGAAGTGGCAAATCTGCTAGTGCTTAACTTCAGACTCATTACCCTATCATATTGTTTAAACTAGTGTATATAATTCCTTTACAATTAAAAGAGATTTTGGAATGGCCAGCAGAAAAAGCATAGAAACAAGCAACAGTAACTCAAAACCATGATGAACCACATTGCCGTGAAGTTTGCTATGCATTCCTAATTTTCTTGTAAAACTACATGGGTCCAAATGTCTATCTAGCCAATCCCATACAGCTACAAGGAAAATAGGAATGCATAGCGAACTTCATGGCAATGTGGTTCATCATGGTGTTGAGTTACTGTTGCTTGTTTCTATGCTTTTTTTTACTGGCCATTCCTAAATCCCTTTTAATTCTAAAGGAATTTCATACACTAGTTTGTACAGTTTTTGCATGTACAAAGGAGTATGGTTATATCAGATTGATACCAGTGCTGCCTAATATCCCTTCCTTAAATTAGCTGAAGATTGTGCAGAGCATCGAGCACAGTTATGCTACTTTAGATGAAGCGGCTGCTGTGTACCGTACAGAATACCAGCGCAACAAAATGGTGGCATTGGAGTACGTTTAATACACGGGAGCAACAAACTTCATGCTCGCACCAACGCTGTATGAATTAAAATGCTACCGGCGCTCAGGTCTTCACCCTTCAGGTATGTATGTGAGTACGTGACTTAAGCCCATAGGTGTCCTGTGTCTTGCGCTAGGAGCATGCAAACTTTCAGTGGGAAGGAGAAGACTAAGAATATGAAGAGAAAAATGGGGTAACAGCGGCATGCGACACTTTTTGTCCTATCCTATGTTGTTTTCAGATTTAGGTCTTCGTGTGGCTTCATGTTCGTATATATTATATATATATATTTCTGTCATTTAGCAAATGGTGGCGTTCATGTCGTTCTTTACAAAGCTTTAAATCCTCTCTAATGACGTTTTGCCGTGTTTGAATCAAACGAAATGTGGTCATAAACATGTGTTAACAGAGTGATACTAATAAAAAGCCTAAGGAACGTCTCTTCTGCGAGATACAGCTTCACTAACGGACATTGTAAAATGGCCGCGCGCTCGACGCTTTCTGTTTGCTAGGCTCAAAACCATTCTCTTTAGATTTCGCCGTGTATCCAAAGAACGCAAAGTGTTTCTAGAACATGTTTAAGTAATATTATTGTGGTAGGAAGCTTACTTAACTGTTTTTCTGCGAGGTACAGCCCTAAATACAACAGAAGTCTAGTGACCCGTAGGCCAATAATGGAGGACCAGCGAGTCGTGACACATAATTATAGCCATGATTCGCTCATAGAGTCATCATAGGGTAGCCTTTCAGCCAGCACACTCCTCCTCCAGGCACAAACTAACAATTGCTCATTCAGAATGTCATATAGATCAAAAAGCAGTTGGCAAACATTTGACAGTTTGGTAGCGATGCTTTCACTGGATATGGCTGGCTGCTTTGGAGACTTGAAACTCTTGCAAACCCAACGGTCTAGGTGTCTTGATGTATCTTTCAGGCCAACAACAATACTGTACCCCCAACTATCTGATTTACTGAACGTACATGGGAAAATTGCTAGCAAGTAGTTCAAGGTTCAGGGGGGCCCTGGTGCCCCACGAGTTTTTTAACTCGAAATACTTGTTTCTTCCCTGTACTCCAGGTTGACTTTGGGTACATTGCGGTCCTTAACCCTTTTATGAAAGCTTATCAATGGCCTTCAATTGTTCTTCTTAGCCGCGGTTTGGCTAGTTTCGCCAAAGCACGCTAATACATTAAGATAGGAGTAGCCATTTTTATCGGGTACATTCCTAAATAGACGTCACGAGCATGACGTCTGATAGTGGTTCCATTTTAGTACATCTTATTGTATGATGATGTCATAGACCGAAGGCACCAACGTGCAGGTAAACAGGTTCCTGCAGTAGCAATCATGTAAGTGCCTCTAACACTTCCATATACGGAAGGTGGCGTGGGAGCAAAACGCTTACTAGCAGTGCTGGTAAGCTGCCAGAAGTGCATGGTAAGCGTTTTGCTCCCACACCACCTTCCATATATGGCTACTGTCACAACAATGTAACAGGCACACTCTCCAAAGGTCATGAAGAAGCTGTATGAACCCATTCAAATCAGTGAATGGCTTGCAACAAAGGAGGAGCATGCACATATTTCAGCATCCCAAAAGATGGATTCACGACTGAGGATTGACAGGACAGATCATCGGCAATGATATATGGGGTGCCATTCAGATCAAAACTATGCTACTGAATTTTTGGTCAAATTAGCTACGAAGTTGACCTAAAGTGAGGGCTTCTCAGCAGAAGTGTCCTACTTAGCAAGCGGAAGTATCCTACTTCTGGCAAGCGGAACTGTTCTACTTATTAAGGCCACCTTTCACACCTATCACGACAGCATAGACCCTAGGGTCTATGCTGTCATGATACAGATCTGGTGGAGGATTGCGCTTCGTCGCCCGTCATTTTTACAACGGTCATTGAACAAATGCCCAGTCCTTATCTCTGCGGTACTGGAGCGGAAATGAAATGTGCTGAGCTGGAGCGGAAGTGAAAGGTGGCCTTAATAAATAGAACAGTTCTGCTTGCCATAAGTAGGATACTTCCACTTGCTAAGTAGGACACTTCTGCTTGCTAAGTAGGACACTTTCGCTTGCTAAGTAGGACAGTCCCAATTACAAGTAGGACAACTTCGTACCTAAGGTGACCAAATAATCAATAGAGAGTATAGGATTGTCGTATACGCCTAACCTCAAACGTCCGCGTGACGTCACCACGTTACACGTTCATGTACACATAGGCGTGAAAGAAAAGTAACTTTAGATTGGCGTGTAAAGAAGTACGTACGTGCGACGAGATTACAGGGTCCAAAAGTTGGAATGGAGGCAAAACTCAGGTTTGTTCAGCCGTAGACTGCACTGTTAGAAGTGACACACAGTCGTCTTTCCATTCCAAAGAAGCCTGGAAGAGACCACGTACGAAAATAGCACCCCCGACTCTTGAGTCAACAGCGACAAAAACGACTTGAACCTGGGCAATTAGCAACGTCTTGCCAAGGCACTGGCCACCTGATTGAAGGCATCCAGTGCAAAATCCTGCACAGAAAAAGGCTAGGAACAACGTAGTTAGCACAAGACTTACCATCTCTCATATAAAGCAGTTTTACTCTGCGAAAGACTTCGGATCCCACGTAAATGGCATTCGAATAGCTGCACAAGCTGTTATTATACACAATTCAACTCACAAATCGGCAAACAAACAAAGAAGAGCAAAAAGCATGGTGACCAAAATCCTTATGGCTAGCAAGGGGTCTAGGCTGTTAAAAGCGTGGCACGGATTCGTGAGAGCTAATGTAAACGTGGGATCACGTGATATTTTAGTGACATTTCGTGACATTTTCACGTTTGACGTTAGACGTAAACGGCAATCTAAAATTCTCTAATAGCATAGCTTTGACCTGAATAGTACCCCATAATGATACAGTGAATTAATTGCTTACCCCTTCGCTGCCGCTGTTGGTACTGGGCTGAACCAAGTCTTTTCTAGCAAGCTTGATCTAGTAACTGAGCTGAAGTTGAAACGTTTGCACCTACGCCTTCCTAACATGTCCGCACACTCTGGCATCAGTCATTGTGCTGAGTACCACGGACACAAATCGCTAGCTCTCTTAAATGGCCCTGGATAGCTGCAAAGGCGCAGCACACGTATGCCACAACGTCCTACAATGCTGGGTAGTGTTGCTAGTCAACGAGGACAGAATGTAAAACGCTCCGCTCTGTTCTAGGACAGGATTACCACCAGGTCCGTCTCGCATCCCCATCAAACATCGCACTAAAATTCAAATCTAAGGGCACTTATTTACAATAAGCAACTTACTACATGCTATCAATGCCATACCACATATTTACTGCACTCCCCTTTGGGCGCTTTGTGCCCTCGTGCAGTAAATGCAGTACGGCATTGACAGCGTGTAGTAACTAGTACATATGGAGCACTCTCAGGAATCAGTGAATGCTATGAAGTATCAGATGAGTTTTAGAAGGGCAGAGCTTGAAGAGATCACTTTTCAAATCATCAATATGTACTCCTTGAAATGGTGTGTTCGTTGTCTGTGGAATTCCATAAATGTCTAATCATTCTCAGTGCAGAATTATGCTTGGCAAATTAGAACACTAAACATAAATTGTTTGATGCATAGCCATTTTTCTGGGGTTACCAGAAGATTATACTGCCATAATAAATGGCAAGTTATGCTGAATGCCCTTTTTATGTGCTCTCTGGCTGTCCTTCAACCTTAATGAATGCCTCATGATTAACCCTCAGGCTTTAGGATACCAACTCCACTGAATGACACCATAGCTGTCATAACATGTGATGCCCTAAAAGTCGAATGACATTTTAAGTGTCAGAGTCTTCCACCCAAACAGCAGTGACAGATCTTTCTCTCGCCTATCTTGCCCCATAGTCACATGTGTCCAAGCTGGGTGCAGCAACTGCTTGTCTTCAGGCAAACTTTTGCAATATATATGTTAACTTCCTCTGTCGCAGTTTAAGCCCAAACATGTGCGGTAAGACGAATTGGCATGCAAGAAGGACTCTGCATCTTACTGTGATATTGTGGCAAACAACTTATCTTGGTCATTCATGCATGGTTCAGGAACAAGAAATGACTCAGATAGTGAGAACGAGTGATAACAATCGCACAGTGGAACTATTATGCTCTTCTGTGAATAGTCCAGATTGGGGCCAAGGAAACCTACAACCCACCCCCCCTCCTTGACTACGTCTTTAATTAGAGTGCTCCTCTCACACGATCATTTTTGTGTAGAGAACCTCAGTAGGGTTAAAGCCTGATATTACATCTGTAATGGTGTAGAGATGATGTGTCACTGAGGTGGTGAAGACAAATATTCAATTTAAGAAGTACAAGAAGTGGCATGATCACTAAGAAAATAGTCAGTTGTAATTAATATTATTATCACTTAAGATTAATGCAATCGCATTAAATTATGTTCAGTTCTGCCTGACTATGACAGAATAGTCAATTATGATAATTACCTTTACACATTGTTAGCTAGAAGTTAATAGTTACAAATTCCTGTATTTACTTGTATAAAATTTTCTATGACTAGGGCCTGCCCATGTGGAAAAGGTTCTGGGGCAGCTGAATAATCCTAAGCGACGTCTGAAAGAATGCACCTTGTTTGCAGAAAAGTGGCCTGAAATTAATCAAGTAATACTGCACGGTTTGGAAGAGATGGTCGCCCAAGAAGTCTTAGAGACATACTTCAGGGATGAAGAAAAGTCTGGGAGCCATACTTTTGCAGATGTGACCTTGAAAGGAAAGGGAATTGCTGTAGTGACTCTGCAAGGCAGACAAGGTACGACTTGGAGTATATATGTTAAAATACATTTAATGCCTAGCATGTCAGTCCTGAAACAATAATCATTAGTAACACTATATGCAATGATTGCTATAAAATTATACAAGCCTGTCACAGAAGGCATGCAGGAGTAGTGAGTAGCAGTATAACAGAGGCATAAAGAGCATGCACTAAATCCAATGTAAAGTGATTCAGAATATTTCCATAACTTTATAGCTCTAGAGGATCCATAATATAAAGTAATATTTTGAAGCTGAATACAAAGCTGTGTCTGTTGAAAGAATAAGTTGTACATGAAGAAGGTCATGCATTTAGAAAGGTGCATAAACATACATAAACATACATAAACTATAGCTATCAGCACCACAGAGTGTTGGCAGTCTTAGCATTCACAATTTATGGCACTTACCAAGTTCTTGTCTGAGGCAGTGGAGAGTACAGTGGTTTCAGGGTTTCTAGTCCCGATTGACATTTGCGTTCTGCACTTGATCACGTGAGTGAAGTATTAGAAAGATAGGTTTGCACATGTTCCAAGCAAAGATTGGAGCATGCGCAAATTTCCAATACTTTATTTACGTGATCAAGTGCAGAACGCAAATGTCAATTGGGACAAGAAACCCTGAAATGACCGTATAAGACTTAATTAGGGGCCGGCAGCTATTGTTGAGAATGATGTAGAGCCAAGCAAATTAGTTGATGACCTGCTGGTCTCTAGAGTGCAAGCAAGTCATAGCTGAAGTTCAGCATTGTCAGTGACATGACACTTACTGGTTCACCAATCCTTGTTGCCTTTTCTCTACTGAATTGTTGCTGAGCAGTAAATCCCACTCATCTGATTAATTGGCAGAACAATAATCAGCAATAAAACACAGAATACACTTTGCAGTTGTGTATCCCATAATTTCTAAAAATCATTTTAACTGCTTACATGGCCTTTGATTTTGGCGGGCACACCCAGGGTACTTGTGATGTACTGCACTATCCACAGTGCAGTATATAAAATACTGCACTAGCAGCTCTTTTGAAGTCTGACATTGTGAGGCAATAAATAATTATATTGTCATATATATTCACAGTAACTAACTTTATATTAGCATGAATTAGCTGTTTTCTCTATTCTTAGATGTGAAACGAGTGGTGGAGAAAGACACTCATTGGAGATTCTTTGGTCGTGGTGTAGTGGTTAAGTTGTATCATCCCAAGCTCATTCCATGGCTTAAATTGAGCCAACAGGAACTGCGCATCCTCAACCAAGGAGATAATACCCATCCTCCTATTGCTGTTAACATTCCTTTGGATCTTTTCAAGTTTCTCAACATTCGCCAGTATTTGCAGAAGCCACTAGAAGATGGATTGATGAAGATCTGTGCAAAGTATGAGTTAAGTAGAGGTACAGATGGAGGAATAATAACGGTGTATCCTGAAGCAGGGTGCAAGGGCCATGAGGAATGCCAGGCTGAGGTAAGGAAATTCCTTGCCATGTTTGACACAGTGGAAATTGATCTTAAAAGGGAAACAGATAGAAATTCTATCTTAGAGTATATAGTGGCACTGGGTGAAGATAAAGAAAAGGTAGAGGCTACCCAAAGTAAGGACAAATCGAAAGTTTGCATAACAGGGCTTAAAGACAGTGTTAAGGCAGAATGTGATTTACTTAATGGAATTATAAAGGATCACACACAGACAGCGCTGAAGGAGAAGCTAGAAATTGAAAAATTGCAGTGCATTGAGTTGTGCCAACGAAAGGCACTAGAAAGTAAGCATCCTAAGGTGACATTCAAGGTTCTTCACACGGAATCCTCATTGGCAGTGAAAGGTGAAGAGGTGCTGTGTAGGGAATTTCTCAAAGAAGTAAGTGCACTGAGACCAAATGTAGTTGATGTTCAGCTCCCACCTGAAGCCATCATCCTCCTAGGAGCCAAGGACCATGGAAAGAAACTTTTTCGAGAGGTTATGCAGAAGTACCCAAATGTTGGCCACTACACCACTGACACAGAGGGGCGTGTCCTTTCAGAAGATTTGTCTGCATGTGCTCATCTGAAAATAATCACCTGTACTGATGCCAAACAAGCAGTACAGGCTGCACAGGAAGTGAAGGAGTGTGTGACTGTGATTACGGTAGATGTTCCAGTAGAATTTACCAATACAGTGCGGCAGGACTGCTGGGTTGAAGCACGAAGAAGAATGGAAGAAGAACATATTGCATTGTTCAAACCACAACTGGAAGAAGATCCCCCTATTGTATTGGTTGTGTGTAAAGCAGATAGGGCAGCAGCAGTTAAGGTGGACATTAAGGAATTTGTCAATCGGGAATGCTATACAAAAGTGGTCATCAAATTAAAGGAAGGACAGTACAAGTATATGGACAAAGAGTCAGGTGAATGGAAAGAGCTTCGCAGGGAAATGGAAAAACTGCAGAGAGAGAAACAGCTGAAGTTTAGATTGCCAGAGAAAGCAAGAACAGGTAGAGCTGAATGCCTAGAGCTAACAATTGAGAGATTCACTACAAAAGTGAAACAAGTGGAGCAAAGGGTTCGTGACATTCAGAGCAAAATATGTGAAGATTCTTGCAGCGTTTCAAAGCCAGGACTTGTAGAGTACTGCAAATCTTCAACTGGGCAGCAACAACTGATTGGTATTGCATCAGAACGTAATGCAGTCCTTTTGGTTCGTACGGGTGAAGAGCAGCAGATGGAAGAGACTACCATTGCCAGGGACTTGCCTCACAAGCCAGTAGTGTGTGCTAGTACCATAGGTGGAGGGAAAATTGAAATTATGCAAGGAGACTTAACGGAATATCCTGTGGATATTCTCGTCAATGCAGCCAACATTGATCTGCAACATGGAGGAGGAATTGCAGGGCAGATATCCAGAAAAGGAGGGCCAGAAATTCAGGAGGAATCAACCAAGTATATCCAAATACATGGCCGCTTAAAGGTAGGGGATGCAGTTCTCCTGTATGCAAAAGGTGTCTTGCCATGCAAGGCAATAATTCACACTGTTGGGCCAAAATGGGCTGGAGGACGGGCAAATGAAGAAGAGACCATTGCCAAGGCAGTGCATGGAAGTCTTCATTTATTGGCAGAAACAGATTCTGCCCACTACAAATCTATTGCATTTCCAGCTCTGTCTACTGGCATTTATGGTGTGCCCCTAGATGTTAGCGCTCGTGGGATGTTAGCTGGTGTGAGAAAGTTCTTTGATAATAACCCAAATTCCACCCTAAGAGTGGTGATAATGCTGTACAAGGAGGAAGACATTGAGCCATTTGTGTCATCCATTAAGAATGACTTGGATGTCCAGCCATTCACCAAAGGGGAGGATGGAACATTATTTGAAGAAGATTTCAAGGCTAAGTTAAGCGTAGCTCCATCAATTAAACCACAAAGGCCTCCACGCCCACAGGCCTCACCATCAATTCCACCAAGGCCCTCACTTCCACAAGCATCACCAGGAACCGTCCAGATGCAATCTGAACAGGTAGTGCAGTCTGTTATGGATGCATCTGCAGCTGATAAGCTGGAAGTAAGGAAGGGAACACTAACAGACTACAAGGTAAGATTTGCCTCATGCACATTATGGGATGTTCCAGTATATCATGACAGTGTCTAATTTCCAATAGCTTGTTTGAATACACATGTAGCACAGTCTGTGTATTTAGTATAGCAATTAATGCTGATTGGCAAAATGAAGATTTATGCGTGTAATGTGATATAACAAATACTGACTTACGTAGCTATGTATGAAATCCAAACTGCACCAAGCATCAATATTAGACCACTGAACTTACTGTGGCTTCATCCTTTGGTTCTGCATATATGGAAATGTGAACATAGATAAATTTTTGTATGGTTAAGATCAATCGTGTTCTTTTTAACTCATTTAATTCATATTAGGCTGATGTGTGCATCAACACAACATCCAGCAGCTTGAATCTCTCTGGTGGAAAAGTTTCGAAGAGCCTACTAGAAAATGGGGGTAAGACCCTGCAGGATCAGTGCAACAAATATGTCAAGGACCATGGAAAAGTTCCAGTGTGGGGTTTTGCCACAACCTCCGGAGGAGATACCCCTTTCAATTTTATTATACACACTGTTGGAGGAAAATACAATCATGTGAATGCTGCAAAGGTATGTTACATGGTGTTGTTATGTATTTTTATTGCATCTTGCACTGTATGTATTAGTTATACTACGGCGCTGAGGTGTATATGGATTTTAGGCGCACGATGCCCAAGGGCGAGTGCGTCTAAAATTCATATACACCAAAGCACCATGGTATAAGTGATATATACCCCGCCTAGCGCATCTAGGCTCTTATTCGAAAGGCGGGCTTCTTCCAGGATGGCAGCTCTGAAGAGCGGCTGTCAAGTTTTGTTGAATTCGGAGGGAAGTTTTGCCTTTTGTTAAGCCACTGGAGCAACACTCAGGCATCTGCGACGTTTTCGGCCTTCGAGGGTTCTTTGCGCTCGCTGTTCATATTTCTGTTCTCCGTAAAACAGTGCGTTCCCACTGCTGCAGTGAGTTTGGGTACCTTTGCGTACGAATTAGTGCACGAGCTTGCTGTTTCTCATTTGTGCACTGTGCGGGTCGCGTACATGGTTTATCTAGCTAGGCTACGAACCGCTTTACATTTTTGGCTTGCGTGCATTGGTTGCAGCATGGTGGAGTGAGGTATTCTCCTTTTCAGTGCTTTGTGGACTCTCCCGGAGCCACGCAAAGTTGAAGCTGACTGCAAATTGCTGCATTTCTGTGTGTGCTTTGGTGTGATCAGACACCTTCGTTGTTATCAAAATCAATTTCTTGTTATCTTTCACGCCTTCCATATTTGGGCTGGGATATAACAGGATTTAAGCGCCCCTGTGCATATATATGCTTCTTAGCTCCTGTTATATCCTGGCTGGCTTGTTTACACGATATATATTCGTGCGGTTACCATGGCAACGGGGTATATATATTTATACAGTGCAAGTTACAATATACACCACTAATCTAAAGTAAATACTATAAATAATATAAATAAATAACTCCCAGGGGGGATTGGTGGCCCTCATGAACATGTGCTAGGTATGGCTTTGAAGTATGGGAGATTTTAAGACTTTTAAATGAGATGGAATTTATAATTAAGTCTTCATTCTTCTACAAGCAGCCTGCAAAATGCTAATATAAATGCACATTGGAGAACACTTAATGTATGGCGTATTTATATTGATGCATAGTGGTATCTTGTATATTAATGCAACTGGGCTCGTTGAGATGTGAAACTTGTTGGACACATCCAAGTGGTTCACCTTCCTATGTTATTAGCAGGATTTCTTAATTAATCTCAAAATGGCCAACTTATGCGAGGTGTATGAGTTATTCAGCCAGGCCCGCTCAGTCATGACACTTGGTGGACCTAGCCAGATAATCCAACTGTTCATGTCATTAGCAGGATTTCTTAATTAGTCGCAAAATGGCCGAGAAAAGTGAGGTTCATTGCATATCCCACCAACCCGGCCTGCTAAGTCATGATACTAAGTGGACATGGTTAGATGGCCCATTTGCTCATGTCATTAGCAGGATTGCTTAATTAGTCACAAAATGGAGGCGATGTTTTGAACAATCATATTTTGACACCAATTTCACAGGGTAGTTATAACATGAAACACTAATATAACCGCTAACTTTGCACCTTTTTGAAACGTTATAATTTTGCTCTTCGAATGACTGTAAGAATAAAGATTGGCAGGATAAAGTATGATCTTAGCTTTATTGGAAAAGTCTATCAGCGCACCAGCAAAAGCTTGGATCACGATGTTTGATAGTGTTGAAAATGGTATACTCGCCGACATTCAGAGCAAAACCGGCATATCTAGACGACGCCTGAAACACGCGCAGTTGCGCTGATTAGGTGTAGGGGAATGTATAGCTTCAGAATCAACTGAGAACTGGGGATTTACGCGTCTGTTTGCAGAGAATATAAAGAAAAACACCTTTTCGGTGGAAATTTTGCCACAATTCACACATTCGTATGCAATTTTCTCTGAAACAGACTACGGTACACTTCTGTTCTCAGTCAAATATGAAGTTACATATACTACTAAACACGATGATGCACAGCACACCCACCGAGAAGGAGCTCTAGGTATGCTGTTTTTTGTACAAAATTCCCTGAGCAACAAGCCGGCCATTGTGATGACGTCAACAAATGTCACTATAAGTTATCGAATAGCAATGTGTTAAAGGGATGTCAGGACGTGGCTCGTCAAGCTTAGTGCAGCAGATCGAGGACAGTATCTGTTATTGTAGAGTATGATTTAGTGAAGGTACGTTAGGGTGCATCCATGTGTGCCGCACTACATGCTGCCAAGAGTAGATAAGAGATGAGAGTATGCAACCGCGTATCCCTGCGTGTATAACAGCATTTTTCTAAAATAACGTAGCAACACGTCACACGTGGGCATGGTAACGCTACTTAATATTCTGATGTAATGGATGAATACTATTAACTCGATCCACCAGTCTGTACATGCTCGGCATCGATTGCACAGCTCTTCAATTTGTTAGTCGGGAGTTTCAAGGATGTCCAGGACCAGCTGGTTAACGCTGGTCTCTTCCCTGGATAGATCGAGCCTAGAACTTTATGCGTAGCCACCGTGAAACTCGGAGGACAGCGCTGCGGAGCTGTGGATGGCAGCGCTGTGACCCACAGCCACGCTTGCTGTCCTGGTCCTTCCTCGCGGCCGCTGCAGAGGTGTCCTGGACATCGTTGCAACTCCCAACTAACAAACCGAAGGGCTCGCAATCGTTGCCGAGTACATCAGACTGGCAGATCCAGTTAATAGTATTCATCCTTTACATCAGAATATTAAGTAGCGTTACCATGCCCACGTGTGACGCGTTGCTGCGTCATTTTAGAAAAATGCTGTTACGGATGCGTATACGCGGTTGCACACTCTCATCTCTTATCTACTCTTGACGCTGCCTAACTCATCGCACAGCCTCAATCATCGCTCTGTCTCATTCCACCCGCTGCCTAACTCCACACGCAGCCTCAGTCTGTGCGTGGCCTCTCTCCACGCGCTGTCTCACTCCACGCGTTGTCTAACGGCTACGCCTGACTATGCGCGGCCTCTCTCCACACACCATCTCACTCTATGCGCTTCATATGTAACTCAACACGCAGTCTCATTCGTCGCACTGCTTCACTCTACAAACATTTTCTCATTCCACACGCTGTCTTGCTCCACACGTACTCAGTACCAACTCGATAATTGCTGTAGATAAATACTGGAATACAGAGAATAACTTCATTAGGCAAAGACTATTGTGTGAGCACTGTAGCCAAGTGCTTGCCTGTTGTGTAAGCACTCTAGTGGAGTGCTGGTCTGTGTATAAGCACTCTAACTGAATGCTAGTCTTCTTCTCATCCGTCTTCCTTTCCTGTAATTCTGCTACTGTAAAGGGTGAATGTGGGTAGCTCTTCTGCTTCTGTGATTGTGTGAGGTTGGTGTATGTACATGATGACATCATATGACATGTCACTGATGACATCACATACTTCTCCCTCAAAATGTGCTAACGATCAAAATTTAGGGGTTATCCGCACCTTTCACCCAAAGTAGAGGTTTCATGTTATAACTACCCTGTGTTGTAGGCATTTGCCGCTATGCTGGAGCAGAGCAGCACCCACATGTACACTTGCTCACAACTATCCAGCCACAATATCCAGCTTATATATATACCACCAATAGATAAATACAACCACCATCACCACCACCACAGTGGAGGTTGCAATGAGGAGTATATTATGTGCTACAGCTGCAAGAAAACAGACCACCACATCTGGTGCTGTTACCACCTACTACTATCACCACCAGACAGTGCAAGTTACAATATTACGACCACCACATGCATTCCTAGATGAAAATGACCGCCACCACCGCAAGTTACAATATCGCAGCCACCACCACCTGTGCCAGTAGAGTATCTGCGCCAGTTGGTCACAGAAAAAGACCACCAGTGCAAGTTACAGTAGCCACCACCACATGTGCCAGTAGAGTATCTGCGCTAGTTGGTCATAGAAAAGACCACCAGTGCAAGTTACAGTGGCCCTGGGCCAGTACACACACCATTCGCACCACGATGTGCCAGAAAGTAAATGTGCTCAATGGCTGAAGAAAAAGACCACCAGCGCAATTTACAGCCGGTCAGAACCTGCACCGCTGCCATTGGAGTTCACGCTGCGGCAAGCAAATGTAAGCTTGCCTAAGGGCATGCCATTGAATTGAGGGTGCATGGGAAGAATTTCAATGGCATGCCCTTAGGCAAGTTACATTTGCTTGCTGCAGCGTGAACTCCAATGGCGAAACCAATTAACATTCGCCCACGCTTCCCTTTGTTCAGCAAATAAATCACTTATAATACCTCCTTTTTGGGATGTCGCTGATTTATAAGCACTCCCCCCTTGGGCGCTACGCGCCCTCGGGCCTCGTGCTTATAAATCAGCAACATCCCTCAAGGAGGTGTTATAACGAATACATATACAGCAGCACTGATGTTGCAACATGCCACTATAGTTTTAATAGTCTCTGCTTTCAACCCTTGGAATTGAATCAGAACAGGTTCTTAATGCTTCTTGGAAATGGATGTGAGCACAAGTATTCATTAGTTGTCCAGCCTACCATGCTATTGCATTTAGATTTCAACAAAGTTAATAAATTTTAACAGTTAATATGATCAATGAGACTGGGTGAAAGCATTCACTCAGGAATGAGCCTATGAAATATAAGCAATGCTAAGTCATTACCCATTACATTTCATTCTTAGAACTATTCTGTAATAATTATTTATGATAATTACCTCTAATACGAATAATGTAAAATCCCATTTCTATAGGGTATGGATGGCATGATTGCTGAGCTGATGACTGAGTGTGATCGTCTCAAAGCATCATCCGTGGCTTTCCCTGCACTTGGAACAGGTGTTCTTGGATTTCCACCTGATGTTGCAGCCAGGATCATGGTACAGGGGACTCATCAGTACCTACAACAAAGATCTGTCACATCAGTGAAGAAAGTTATATTTGTTATCTTTCAAGATGCAGTTTTTGATGCATTTCAAAGGGAAGTGGCATCGCTAACCTCTGTCTCAGCTATATTCTCCGGTCCAGTCAAGGCACAGTCAGTTCCTCAGGTGTTGTCCATGCCATCTTCAGCAGTCAGTCAGAAGTACATGGCACCATTGCCAATTGTGGTAAAGAAAGGTTCGCTAACTGATGCTCAGGTTAGTTTCATTATGGGGAGAATAGTTAATGTTGCTTTGCTGTGAGTGTATGATTGTGAAAGCGATCAGCAGACAGTTAAAGAATGGTAGCATTATTGCTGAAGAGAATATTCTCCTCATGATATTTCTGAGCACATTATAAACACATTCCTGTTGAAAGTTCAGTTTATGATTTTAGCACTGTAATCTCATGACATCTGTGAGAGAAAGTGAGGAAATTGTTAGTGATGAATGCATGGAGATGGAAATCTACATTATTGTTTGACGTGTTGCCTATACCGTGTGACCAGCCACATTGTGCATGTACTATATGATTCCTTGCTTCAACCTGTAACACTTGTAGGTTGATGTATACGTGAACACTGTGAATAGTTCTTTGGACCTCTCTAATGGGGCTGTTGCTAACAGTCTTTTGAAGGCTGGTGGTCCTGCCTTGCAAGATGAGTGCACAAGGTACAATCGTGCCAATGGAGACGTTGCTGTGTGGAACATAGCCACTACTGGGGGAGCTGGTCTCATGTGTAAACATGTAATTCACACAGTTGGAAGTCAATATAATGGAGCAGCTTCCGAGAAGGTACTGTTAACTTGGCTGGATAATGTTTTTCTCTTCATACACTAGGAAGTTTTATGTATTGGAAATGACACAGGACACCCAGCCAATAAAAGACACTTCTAAATAGGCCACATGATATTAACTGAATTGTATGCACACTAGACAGTGGCCACTGTTCAATAGTGGTTTTGGTACTAAACACTTACTTTCATGGCAGTAGATGCTCACCTTCCTTCTTTAGCAAAGTATATGCTCCAAACATTTTGTATACTGAATAGCTTCAACACTACACTATGCATGTGCTGTGAGAGGCATCCCACTCCTTTTGAGCACATTGATGCTTTATGCTGTTGCTGCTTCATCTTAGTATGAATGTATAGCTCTGTTATCACTGATAGGATCGCAAGAAGTAACTGGAACTGAGAGCGAGAGCACCACTTACTCTCACACTGATGCATATGTTTCATCAATTAAAGAGATATTCGTATTAGCACTGGTTCTATTGTATAATTATCTAATACTTATTCGCTTTTAGGGTATGAAGAGCATGGTTGAAAAGGTGATGGCAGAGTGTGACCGACTCAAGGCATTGTCTGTGGCATTGCCTGCTTTAGGGACAGGTGTTCTTGGATTTCATCCTGAAGTCACTGCCAGAATTCTAGTACAGGTCTGTAATCAATACCTACAAGGAAATCCCAGGACTTCAGTGAAGAAGATTGTCTTTGTCATATTCGATGATGTGGGTCTCAATGCATTTCAAAAGGAAGTGGCAGCTATCAATCCACCCCTTGCCACATCCTCTGTATTGCCTGGAGCACAGGCACTTCAAACCACAGTGCCCAAGCTACCGTCACTGCCTAAGCCTGCAGCAGTAAGCCAGAAGAAGGCGGCAGTATTGTCATCACAACCACTTCCAATTGTAGTGAAAAAGGGGCCACTGACAGATGCTCAAGTTAGTTCAAACCTGCATTTATCCGACAATTGTAACCTATACACAGCTAGAGAATAAAGTAAGCCATAATGACCTATATACACTTGCAGACCAGGTACCATAATTAGCTAATTTTTATAGCTTCCAAAACATAGCAGTCTCTCACCTCACTTCAACAAATGCTGAATCTCTTGCCAAGATTCACAAAATATTTGTTAAATTGTTAGCATGTTTAAATGTCTATCCATGTAATTACTTCGATTACTGATACTTTTGCATAGGCAGACAGCACTATAATTATAATTTAACCTTTTTTATGCAAGTTTATTGTTTGCATGTCTTTCTATGTATCATACAGGTTGAGGTGTATGTCAATACTAGTAGACCTTCACTGGACCTCTCGTATGGTGCTGTTTCTCAAAGTCTTTTAAAGGCTGGTGGTCCTGCCTTGCAAGATGAGTGCACAAGGTACAATCGTGCCAATGGAGACGTTGCTGTGTGGAACATAGCCACTACTGGGGGAGCTCGTCTCAAGTGTAAATATGTAATTCACGCAGTTGGAGAACAATATGACGGTACAGCTTCAGAAAAGGTATTGGTTGACTTGAGATTTGTTGACCATTAATAGCAAAAATACTCAATAACATTTTGTGTGTTTTGATCATTCAGTCAACCATGCATTTGTGGTTATCCTGTTGTTCCTTGATCATAGGGTATGGAGAGCATGATTGGCAAGGTGATGGCAGAGTGCGACCACCTCAAGGCTTCATCTGTGGCCTTCCCTGCAATAGGGACAGGAGCTCATGAATTTCCTCCTGATGTCACTGCAAGGATCATGGTACAAGCTGTCCATCAGTATCTACTCAGAAACTCCAAGACTTCATTGAGAAACATTGTCTTCTACATCTATGACGACTACATGTGCAGTGCATTCCAAAAGGAAGTGGCCGCTTTAGGGCCACTCCCCACAGTGTCCTCTGTGTTACCTGGAGCACAGCCTCTTCCCTCTGTGGTGCCCAGTCAGCCTATACTGCCTAAAAATCCTGTAAGTCAGAATGCCGAATCAACTGTGTGTTCACACCCTCCTCCAACTGTGACAGGAGAACAATTGTTTGATGCCCAAGTTGGGGGCAATGGTTGTAGTACCAGTAATATTTGCAGATAAATTTCTATTTTCATTTCATTGATATCAATTTTAGGTATGTATAAGTTAGGTGTACAAGTGTATACGTATGTATGCTAATTGTTCAAGGCCTTCCTGTTTTGCCCATTCAGGACATTAGGGACAGTGTGAGCGTGGTACCTACGCATGCTAAATCAGCACCAGGCTCAGTAGAGAATGAAGATACCCATGCTCCAGCTGATCAATCTTTGCAAATGACTGTCAGTTCTGAAGACATATCGGTCCTGAATGAATTGCACCTAGATGAACTGCGCATTCAGTTTGTCAAAGGCAACGTAACAGAAGCATGTAGCGACTGTCTCGTTAATGTAGCATCTCCCGGTCCAAGTGGCTTGCAAGGGGATTTTCTGAAGAAGGGTGGACAAAAGCTACAACTAGCTTATTTGGCTGCAACTAAGGAAAAAGGCAACCTCACCAAGGGCAAGATTATAGCAACCGCTGGTCCAGTGGGAGAATTAAAGTGTAAACTGGTATGCCACATTTGTCCACCAGACAAGCACAAAGAACTGAAAGAGACTGTTAAATCTGTATTAGAAAAGGCAGAGAAAGCTCATTGTCACTCTGTAGCAATTCCAATAATCCTTGAGTCAGGCAAGAAGGAGTTTTCAGTGGATAAGGTAGCAGAGTACAACTATAAGGCTTTGGCCTCTTTTACTAAAGACCGTTATGTATCTCTTGCAAAGGTGATTTTCATTGATCCTAATGAACGGGTCTCTCATCAATTCTTCAATGCATTTAATTTGGCTGCAAGTAAGGACAGAACCACTGGGCTATTTGGATGGGGTCAGCAAAAATTCAAAGCGTGGACTAGCACTAAGCGGCGCTCCAGTGATGCTGCAGCTGCTACCAAGCCCCGAAATCCTGCTCCTCGTCCGCTGACATCTAGACTTACACACAATTTTGATGAGGAAGGCCCTGCAATCTGGATTACAGCATATGCCAGTACAGAGACAGTGGCCAAAATGGTTACCAAGGAGGTTCTGCATTTTGTCAACACTCAGTTTAGAGAAGAGGTTCTTGATGCCAACAAAGTTCCACATTTGGAACAGCTACTACTGCAGCCACACACCACTGAGAAACTAAGTAAGGAAGCTGAAAGGAAGAATGTCACATTTACCATCAAAGACCAAAGTGTGGTGGTCTTGCAAGGGCATAAGCATGACACAGAACAGGTAATGAACTCTGTGCGCAAGGAGTTGAGCAAAATTGCAACAGTAAGAGACAGAATAGAGCGTGATGAAGCTGTACAACAGAGGAAACAAGCAGAATTGCAAGCTATGCAGGCAACGGCTGAAATGGAACAAGCAGAGCTTGCAAAGCAAGAGGCTGAGAGGCGTACACAACATGCTGAGATTCGTACACAACAGGCAGAGGATGATCGGGAAATGCAAAAACAACAATTGGAACACATTAAAATGCATGGTAGGTTCACAATGTTGGGGTGCCAGATGTTTGCATAATGTTCTGCATGCAGCTGAAGTCCATGCTGCAGACTATTTTGCATTTACATACATGGATCTTGTATGCATTAATTGTACGTATGATGGTGAGATTTTAAGATAGATAATGTTTATTGTGACTTGCGTGGGCAGATCAAAGGGATTTTGCATAAAATTCATCATTGTGATGCGTACAATAATTTTCATATTGAATGTGCATTATAGGATAAACAGAACTTCTTACGGCCAAAATGTGAACGGAAACACAGTTGCACAAATATACGCTCTTACTGTCTGTGCCTCTGGAGAATGCAGTACTGCAGTACTGTAAGTCAATCGGATACCTCAAGGTCCTTCAGAGCTCCAGAAGCAAGAAACTGAACGCAAGAAAGTGTGCCAAAAATTCAAACCCAAACCAGCCTATAAAATTCATGATACTGTTATATTATACAAATAGTTATTTGACAGACGGTAGTGTACTGTATATAGATCAGCTATGAACTATGGCAATCAGTACACAAGGGGTTGAGTGGAGTTAGGTGAGTAAAAGAAATGTATATTTGAACAGGAAGAGGTTGGCTAAAAGAGAACAGGATGAACTACATATTTTAGAGGTAAAGGCTGTAAAAGGCATTTAGAGCTCGAGAAGCAAAATGCAGCAAGGATAGACTAAAGCCGAGGATGATCACACTAAGAAGCCACAATAGACGGAACTTATTTATACACATGGTGCAATGTGATTGGGTACATAACAGAACCTGCTTGCTGAAGGTGCTTAATTAATAGAGTAGGCTATTATGCTTTACATGATTTATGGCTCAAGGTGTGGGGGTTGACTTGTTGATACCCCCACACCAAGCGTAAAACACTCCAACCCCACATTATTGAGTGACACATGCATAGGTGGCTGGCTTTTCAATATTTAATTTTCTAATTACATCTTCTGCAAGCCGATTAAGTCAGCTGTTCTGATTGGCTAATTCCATTATTAACTTGTTGTGAATTTAATGGAATGAGATTGGTGACTAACGTGGTTAATACTTCTCTCTCCTGGCAAAAGGACTATTTTTGATCCTGATGAAGTCACAGAAGAAGAGTAGGCCTCCGCTACCAAAGTTGTTGCCTCAAAAATACCAAGGTTTATGCTAAGGATAGGTATGCTGCAGAAGTGAAGATGGACAGAAGACAGTCTTGATGGATTGCACTGTACATAGTCTTGTGTACCAGTTCTCTTCAACTATGACGTAAAGAAATAGCCTTACTGGTCAGCTATACACCCTGACTTGAAGCATTCTTTTTCAAAGATGAATTGATCAATCCTTGAACTTTGCTTAAATACACTGAAGGATTGTGTACAATGAAGTATGCAAATTCTTTGATCCATCCAAACGAGATTACCCTATATAGTCTTCTAATATCTAATTGAATAGCCTTTCACTATACTATGCATTTACTTGCATGCATTAATCTCTGACATATTGATATTTTAAACTAGCAGGGCACCGTTCTGCTATGGCCAGTCATACAACAGCGAGTCAGGCCCAGTCTGATTCACTGTTAGCAATGGAGGGTAGTTGCTATAACAATGGCCTAGTTTAAATTTGATCGTTGGTCAGCAGTGAATCAAACCGGAAGTCATGGGAGCAATAATGAATAAAATGGCCGTCAGCCGTGAACGAAAAACTGAAAATTGAAAGATATCTCTTCAAGAACTGCAAGATGGGCGATTTCAACTCATGGAGAACATTTCTGGAGCCCCAATTTATAATCCCTGAGAGTTCGGTGGAGCCCCGTGCAGTAGTTTTTGCCCAAATCATGAATGAACAGACAAACAAACAAACAAACAAACTGAATTATATATATAGATGCAGATATGTGATGCACAATATTACACAGGAGATTCGCGCTTAGAACACTGGGCAGTCTTGCACGCGGTATTGCAAAGAATACTGTACAAAGACCGGATTCGTCTGCGTGAGAATACCGTTTCCGTCATCCTCGGGTATTTCTCGTATGCGTGAGACCGCGTGTATTACGGTTGCTTTGCGAAAACGGTCTTTCTGGAAGACCTGGTCGTCCGCGCACTGTCTGCTGCAGGTATGTTGCTTGGTTATATTGTGTGCACGCGCATGGAGGGGCCGGGGCCTGGGGGATTGATCCGTACGTACGTGTATATATATATATACGCCCGCGCGGGTTCGGCGCGGGCCGCTTATAGATGGGCCTATACGTATACAATATTATAATAACTTGCAACCGACTCCATATCACTCCTGTAAATACAATTTAATGAAGCACAAGCATAATAGTACAGAACAAAAATTATACCATACATGCATAAATAACAGTATATGGCCAATATTATAGCTAGTTAGGCCATGAAGTCTATGGCAGCCAGTTCATCATTCTCATCATCTTCAGGCTCACGATCAATTCCTGATCCATTGGCTCTCACACAGATGGATAGTTGCACCGCTTCCTCAGTCAAGGCCCATCGCCTAGCTTCTTTGGGAATAGCACTGTTGGAGATGGCTCCTGGCTGGCGGAGTCTTGCTTGGAAGCCACTTCTGGCCCCCACCAACCGTGCCCCCCTCCTGTCCAGTTTTGTGGTTAGGTTCTGAAGGGCTATGTAAGGAAGATAACATTTATAAGTGCAATGCAGTATACATAAATATAGCCTTGAATCGTATTGCAGATGTTCTCTAGTTGCCATTCATGTGCATATGACTGTCATAGTTAACTTTCCAAATTATGCATGTATACACACACAAGACTAGTATGTGAATAGTCCCATGTACTTACTTGTAGATCTCCACCATGGTTTGTGGACTATAAAGCTGTCATCGTCTCTCTCTTCCGATGACATGTAGTGTGGAGTGATGCTATCCCAGGCATTATGTTCATTGGGATACTTACACAACCATTTCCGCCTGTCATACAACTGCAAGGACAATAAAATGTTGGATGTCAGTGTTATGTACGTAGTTCCCAAATTACACAGCTCAAGGTTTGCCATTTGCACAGCACTCACCCTTCGTTTCCGGCAATACTTCTTAGTTGCAGCTTGATTGCAAGCAACTGATGCAGCCCTGGAGTCCTGTTCATCTCTGTGCTTCCGTCTCCGTGACTCATAGTACTGGTAGATTGCAGCTGCATGGGTAAGGACAGCACTGAATGAAAATGTGTCATGCCCTAACTTCTAAGTTCACATCAAGAACCTTTGCCATCTTCTTGCCTGAATTCACGGTTCTGTACAAGTTGTGCTCGGATTGCACTGGCAACTTCCTGATTGTAAACTGATTTGAATCTACATACAATATAAAGTACATATGAAAATATGTGTAGTTGGTAATTGGCTGAAGGATAATATTTGTAATTTGAACAGAGGTTGCAAAACCTACCCTTGCTCCGGGTTAAACTGATTTTCAAGGACACCGTGAATATCCTTGACACGTAGCTGCATGATTGAACAAGGAATACAAATAATAAAACCTGCACTGGTGATCCTGTTCCTAGTAGCACAGGAAGTTGAAATTGAAGCTACGTATCACGCTTTATGTTTGAAGTTGAAATTGAAGCTACGTATCACGCTTTATGTTTGAAGTATTGGCTACTTCGGCCGCTTTGCTCTCAACGCTCTAACTAGAGCCCTTAGCTAGATTGTCCCAGTCTCTAGAAAGTAATCAACTTACCACCACCTTCAGTATGACACCATGTGCAATCATGCATCTAATTGGTCCTTGTGATTCACATGACCAATTGCTGAAACAATAGCCAGGAAATTGCTGTCCGGTTGCTGGACCAATAAATAGCCACAGCATTCTCAAAAAGGTGTTGCAGACACATGCAGCAGCTATATCATTATACAAACACTGCACACCCACAAACACCACACATACACTCAGTCACTCACACACATGCACATGCACAATACAAACACACACCATAGACATGGTGGAAGAGTGAAAGGAGGGTGAGATGGAGGGGGAGGGAGATGGAAAGGGTGAGGAAGGGAACTGAGACACACAATTGCTTGCAGCACAAATACACACACTTATGGTTAACCCCAATGCAAGGTATACAAAGCTACTCTGCGTAGTACTAGTAATATACGCACGCGCTGTTCTAAAGACCATTTAAAAGGCACCGTTTAGTCTCCTAACTGTAGCAGACACGTGCGCGCTTTAATATAGCTGTTAAATGGTGAAATGCCGCAATTATGCACTCAACAATGCCACATGCATACACTTACTGACACAGCCTTGGGGATTCTTGACTTTCGTCTTCCCACTGAGCTAAGCGGCGCTGGATTCTGTGGCGCTTCCCTCCTGGCCAACTCGTGATCAGCGGTGAGTACCTCTATCCGTCTCTCCATGGCTGCCAGGCGCTGCAGGATGGTCTCAGATTCAGTAGGCGGCAAATCGGCTAGCACAGATGGCGGAGTGTGCGCATTGCTAGAACTTTGGATGGGACTCTCTAAAAGATCTTGATCTCCATTGTAGGATTGTGGCGGCTGTCGAATTGGAACCAGATCAGAAACTCTAGGTCTGGTGGCCAAACGGGATGAAGACGGCGTGCTGCTGTAAAAGCCACATGATCTGAAGGATGCCATCCAAGTCCGGATCGCTAACAGTACACGTCCAAGAGTTCGACTCTTCTTTACACCCATCGCGCAAAAAACCATTCAAATGCTACTATGCATATTCCATTGGTCCACGATCACGTGCATTCATGCAGCAACAAACAAAATGGAGGTACAGGAAGGGAACGTCAGGTGTAAGGTCACATGGGGTAACTTCGCGAATGAGGTAACTTCGTAAACTTTGAATTCGATGGCCGTAACTTCGCGATTGTACCAGCGATCCAGCTGTACTCTGGCACACAGCATGCTAACTCTATAGTGAATCCAACAGGGCCCTGAGCCGCTGCAATTATATTCTTCCTTGCTGCAACAGGGGAGCAACTTGCGCTCCGGGTGCGGCACATTGAGCGAAAAAAACATCAGTTTTAGTTCAATCTCACTCAGCGCATGCAAAACTGCAACAAAACGTATTTCATCAGTTACGGATAACCTGTGTGTAGACTGCATAACCACTAGTAAGCTAGCTGCGCACCAAAATGAGCAGCCTCAGGCCCGATCTTTCAAATAGATGGTACCGCATCAGGTATGCTGTCGATAAAGTAAGCTTTCACGGAGTTAGCTACCCCAGAATCCCGACCTTACTGCTGAAAATTAAAGAGGACACAATAATGGCTGAGTGCACATGGGATCCCTAGGTGATTGTGAGGACTGCAGATGGACATAGAATCTCCTTTTTCATCACACTCACAATATCAGTTGCATGGTTGTGTCTGCCTTCAGTTGCATGCATATGCATGCATTGTTTGTGGTGTCTTACACACCCACGTACACACATGGACTGCATGGGAAATGCAGGCAGTATATGGCCAATTGCAATGGTTCTCAAATTAATTCAAAATGGAACAGAAGCAGTACAGTGATGCATAGAGTAACCACCAACTATAGTCCACTTATATAGAAAATCTGTATACGTATAAAATTATACAATTCAAATACATCACTCTTCTATAGTGAAATTCAAAGGCAGTACATTGCATATCTGGAGAGTTTGCTTAAGCCCATTGGGCAGCAATGTAGGTAACTGTCCATAAGCACAAATTCCTGCAATTCTGTGGACAGGCACGAACTTCCATTTACGTGTTGTCTCTACATCCACATCTGACCATGTCACCACAATCCTATTGCTGTTGTACAAGTGCTCATTGGGATGGCGAGAATAAAACTGTACTTGGGCAAAGAGATGCTGGGTGGCCCCAAATGAATGATTTGTCAATGTGTGTTTAAAGAGGCCAGTAATCTTCCCAATACGCTTGTCCACTGCTTGCCCTGGTTCACAGGCAGGAGGCCAAAGCAAACACACTAAAGTGCTGCTCGAATCCCGAGTTGTAAGGCGATCACCGTATAAGTGAACTTCTGTGTACGCTTCCACTTGCACTAGACTAAGGAGATTGAATGCTGAAAGGTTCCCATACAGTGCTTCATAAGCACTTTGCATCAAATGTTGCTCCTGCACATTCAGCAGTTGTGATCGTCCTGGTCCTGTACTGAACGTAGAAGTACCCACTTTGTTCAGTAAGAATAAGAATGGGCGCACTGGGAGATCACATGATTGAAGATTGCACACATATTCATATGTACATTCGGTAAGGGTGCAAGGCGAATCATGAGTGCAGCTGTGGGAAGAGACAATCATCTCTGATGATGTGAGGCACTGGTCACGAAGGAATTTCCTGGCGATTTGAACTTCAACAGATTTGCTGTTGGTGTGGTATGAACTGAGCTTGCCGTTGAACCTTTCAAACGGAAAACACCAAAACCCATAAATGGGCCCAAAGTACTCAATGCACTCTTTCAGGTGTAAATGCTTGTGCATGTTCATTGTGCAGTCCAAGGTAGAAAAAAGCTGAGAATAGGTAACACAGAAGTGCTGCAGCAATCGGTCGGCCTCTTCAACTTGATGTGGATAAATCACACGGGTGCATAAAATTTGGCAAGCCTTCACAAATTGGCACCAACATTTGTAGTACTCCGCTGGTATGACATTTCTTAGTGCAATTTCAGAGAAGATCACTGTCCAATTCCGCCACTAGTCGGCTTTGAAACCTGCAAAGCCCGCCGAAATGTTTAGTGGCAAACGTCCAATGTCCTTAGGAGTACTTATGGCTACGACACGTGCTTCAATCTCAACTAATGACTCCTTAGTCAGAATCTCTTTCTCTAGGAGAAGGCTGAAAAAATACTTTGCTGTTCCTTCAAACAGGTTGTGCATAGGATCGACAGTGCAGCATTGAACAATGTCAAAATAGGGCAGGCGAAGTAGCTCCGTATAACGGAAACCATGCTGAGATTCGAATTGCTTTTGCTGTGAGCGATTAGTTTTCTTCAAGTACTCTCGAGCAAGTAGCCTGTGAGTGTGGTCGTCTCGAGGGCGCCAGTTTTCACGGTCAAATCCACTGTAGTTGGTTTTTTCCCCAAACGCCGCTTTGGGGAACTCTTTCAGACACTTTGAGCAGCCAATTGTGGCAGTGTGACTGAGGAAGCCGGTGAGTTTGCTGAGGGCAGGTATATCGCAAATGACAGATATGAGTACACCACGAACCTGCAGTCTTCTGGGATGGCCACTCCTCAGGTCATTGATTTCAACCTCTATGCCTTTCCAGAGGCTCAGGAGATCATCCACAAGTGGAGCCAGAAATGAGTTAATGTGAAGATTTGGTTCCTTGGGTCCTGGAATGATCCCACAAAGTATGGTATTACACACCTTGTACCGCACACTCCTTGGAAGATTGAGGATAGTCAAGTAGATTCCTCCGACAGAATACTTGGTATGAGTGAAGGGCTGAAACCAATCGACATTGATTTGGAAAGCTAGGTTCAACACATTTGGATCACTGTGCTGTAAAAAGGGCTCACCATCAAATGACAAAAATTGCTTCCACATCTTTCCATCATAAATATCTGCTAACAATTGAGCACCTGAAGGACTTCTAGGTGGGTGAAATCTTTGACACTGCTGCACCATTCCAGGTCGTACTAGGATATTTTGTATTGAAGCTTTTAGCGGAACATATGGGTACGTCATAATTGGACGTCTAACAGATTTGCCGGAAGGCGACTTTGAAAAAAGGGCTACCCCACATTGGCCACGGCGATGCCTTTGAGTGTGGTCAGGTGCTGCAATATGTGTGCATACGTTTGGAATCTCAGACAGAGGCAGACGGTAGACTGAGTGACAATCCTGGCATACAACAAATTCTTCCAATTTCAAGTCAGTGTCATGGTATGGAGATAATATTGCGTGTGCTTCCTTTAGATTCTTAGGAACTTTCGCAGCAAACGCGCTGATTGATAGTCCTGTGACTGCACCGACACGGCTTAACTCCCTTCCAATCATGCCAAAAAGATCAGACACACACTGGTCACTGACCGTATATTGTGATGCCCATGACACAACTGATGCTACAAATTGATCAGCTTCACTGTTATCTCTGGATTCTGCAACAATGATTGCTGGTTCCTCCAATGAAGAATCTGAGCTGAAACTCCAAGACCGAAGGCGCTGATCAATTACAGAGGGGATTTCTCTGGGAATGGCAGAAAGCTGATCATCCGTAATAACCTGTGCATGATAAGGAAAAAAATCAAGGAGCATCCTCAAATTGTTTGCAGTCATGCATGCAGAAACCTAAACAACATCCTACCCCTCCTAGCCTTTGTCCTGCCCTATTTTTCATAGCCCTTGTCCCTCCCTTTCCTAGCCCTTGTCCCTTCCTTTCCTAGCCCTTGTCCCACCCTTTCCTAGCCCTTGTCCCTCCCTTTCCTTGCCCTTGTCCCACCCTTTCCTAGCCCTGTCCCTCCCTTTCCTTGCCCTTGCCCCACCCTTTCCTAGCCCTTGTCCCTCCCTTTCCTTGCCCTTGTCCCACCTTTTCCTAGCCCTGTCCCACCCTTTCCTAGCCCTTGTCCCTCCCTTTCCTTGCCCTTGTCCCACCTTTTCCTAGCCCTGTCCCACCCTTTCCTAGCCTTTGTCCCACCTATACCTAATGATATGTACAAAAGCTTACTTACCGAGCGAGTTACGTCCGAATCATCCATCATTGACGGTCCGTCGTCCGAATCAGAGCCAGCATCTCTAAATAACTCTCTTGAAGACGGTAGCGCCAACTGTTCGCCATCTGAACTGGAGGAACTATCCTGCGCATCATCTAATTGTTGAACAACTTCGAATACATCCATTCGGGGGACGGGAATGCTTCGATCTTCAAGCTAGGTAGCCTGGCCAGCTGCCGACACACACGTGGGGTCTGATGCATTGCGCAATAGACTTACAGGGACTGCCGCGGCTGGTTGGCTGCACGGGACTATGAATATAATTAAAATGCGTCATCCTGCTGGTCTTTTTACCGTCTTCCTATTATAACGTGTAGCCAAGGTATTCTCTTCGTCTGCGTCAGAAGACCGAATCCGGTCTCCTTATGTCTTTGTGTACGGATTCTCCTGTGTTATGTTCAGGAATTACTCCTTTAGTTTTGAACGGAACGGCCCAAAATGTGGTAGGAGTATAGACAGGTGTAGCATGGGTACTAGTAACATGAGCAAGACGAAACTTGGGTTACTCTTATTCCATCTGAATTCTTGCACCTTTACAGTCACCACCATGTCTAGGGCTAGGGAAAAGATTGTGTTCCTTGTTCAGAAACTCCTCCTTCAATTTTGACCAATTTTTGACAAAATTGAAAGAGTATATCATGGCAATTCAGGGAGTGACTTAAAGTGGTTAGCAACTTCACAACTGGACTCCTTTAGACAAAATGAATTAATTAACATAGGAAAATTCTCCTGCACAGAACTCTGTTATAAGGAGTGAGTCTAAGGAATGCTCCAATTGAATACACATTTTCAATTGGTTAATAAGCACTCAAATTTTGAACATTAGGCTAGAGACCAACCCAAAGGGCAGTAGTGAGGGCTTCTCAGCTGGCTCAGGCATCAGAAAGGGTTGGTTCTCTAATACCAGCTTCACAACAGGGTTGAAAACCTTGCCGACGTTTCGACCAGATGCTCTGGTCTTCTTCAGGTCTTCTTCGCCCTGAAGAAGACCAGAGCATCTGGTCGAAACGTCGGCAAGGTTTTCAACCCTGTTGTGAAGCTGGTATTAGAGAACCAACCCTTTCCAAAGGGCAGTATTCAGTTACATATTAATTATAAGAAAATAAGAATGCACGTAATATAATGCTCCATTTGCAGGCACACATGCATGTGTCTGCAACTACATGATATCATAGCTACCTGATTTCATTCCATTCACTTCAATGTATATTATACTTCTCCCAGGTGAAAGGCCTGATGACTGGGACCCTATGGACATAGACCCATTGACTGGTACTGAGGTTCCATACATGGCTGTTGACATTTCTCCTGGCAGTACAGAATACACAAAGGTTGAAAAGCAATTCTCCACTTCCATGGGTGGTGTTGGCTCTTTTATTAGAGGATTGCAATTGCCGTATCGTGGTGTACTAAAGATTCAACGAATCCAAAACCCAGTTCTTTATGGACAATATGATGCGAGGAAAAAGGCCATGGCCAAAGCAAACCCAAGCACTATTGCAAATGAGAGGCAGCTCTTCCATGGATGTCCAGGAGATGTCACAGATAACATCAACAGCTCTGGATTCAATAGAAGTTATTGTGGCAAGAATGGTAAATATAATGCTCATAATATATAAGACAGTAGAATAACTGAGTATTATATTATATTATATTGTTACTAAACAAGAATCACTCTATAATACTATGAACAAGTATACGTTGATTAAGACTTCAAAGAGTTCAGTGACTATATTTCTCACCATCTATACTGCATGTTTCTGCTTCCGTTCCCTTTAGCTACTGCCTATGGAGAGGGCGTGTACTTTGCAAAAGATGCCACATACTCAGCAAGAGATACGTACACTCCACGAGATGGAAATGGCCACAAGTACATGTATCTGGCAAAGGTGCTGACTGGAGAGTTCACGAAAGGATATTCTGGTATGAAAGAACCACCAGCAAAAGACTCAAAGAACAAGACAATGAAGTTCGACTCAGCAGTGAATGATGTCAATAATCCACAAATTTTTGTCGTGTTCTTTGATGGACAGGCATACCCAGAGTACCTCATCACATTCCATTGAATATATTGATTGATTAGCAAGTATTAATGTTTGCATACGAATGTAATAGCAAGACTGTAACCAAAAAGTTAATGTTTAGCTAGTAGTTTGTAATCAAAGAACTTTTCCACACACATTTGTATTTAAGCTGGAACTGAAGTGATTGTTGCATATATATACATTAGTTACAGTGTGCTATCTTGAATCAAGTTGTACTGTATAATCATGCAATGTATAATTGTGTGCAATAAATAATAATAGCAGTGACCAAGACTTAGTGCATAGTATAAACATTCTTGAAAGATTTCTAAGAAATGTCAGGATTGTGAATAATTGGTGAAGCAGCTAGTTTATTTATTAATGCTATAAACAACTGAGTCTCATCTGTTATCTAAGACATACATGCGAATAATCCTGTGTGGCTAGGTACCGACATACGTATCTGTCACCGAAATTCACTAGCCAAAACGTTGAATTAATAAAGCCAAACACTTCGACAACTATGCAGTTGTCATCGTCAGTGGTGAATACAAAACAAAGGATAAGCTTGCTTTAAGTGCACTAAAAAGGCGGGGAAAAGGTATGAAATCAAAACGGGAGTGACAGCTAATGACATACATGAATAAATTAACCGTTGAAATTAAGGGGGGGGCAGAGTTAGTGATCAAATTAGAAAACAATGAATTGCACAGCTGGGGCATTGAGCCTTTGTCCCTGTTGAATGGTCTGACCTGTGATCTAATGTGCACGGATTCTAAGATTAATCTCTGGTGTAAATGTGGCTGGTGGTCTAGTACCTTGACGTTGTCCCAATCCACTGAGTGGTGGGCTCCCCAGGCATGCTCTGCCAGTGCAGAGGTGGCTGCTTGCCCTGACTCCACTGCCTGCCTGTGCTCACTCAGCCATTGGTCAAGGCGACTGCCGGTCTGACCGACATAGGTGACAGGGCAGCCAGCACATGGGACCTGGTACAAAACACCAGAGAGTTCCTTCTCTGGGACGCGGTTGTTTGGTCTTGTCAGAAGATGCCTGAGTGTCGTGTGTGGCTGGAAGGAGACCCTGACACCTACTGGAGCAAGGATGCGTCTCACTGCCTCCGACACCCCCCGCACGTAGGGTAGTGTGATGACTGGGGCCCTGAGTATGATCTTGGCCCACCAGTCTGGTGGACTGCACCATCAAGTGGCGTTGGATCACCCCTTTGAGGTAGCCGTTAGCAGTGAGGGCCTGCCTTGCCTACCACAGACGAGTTGATGGTCTCTGCTCTGCTGTGTAGCGTTCTGACAACTGCAATGTTTTGGGCAAGGGGGTGGTGGGGTGCAAAGTCCATTGGACTAAGTACCTATCAGTGTGTGAAGGCTTCCTGTAAACTGTTGTTGACACTGAGCCATCAGGGTTATGTCTTAGTAGCATCCCCTGCAAACATGGGGCTTTATTAATTCAAAGTTTTGGCTAGTGAAGACGTACATGTATGTACAGCTGTGATTGTTGGGGAACATGCCTGCATATATTGTTATATCATAATTTTGATCAAATTAAGAATTACATTTACCTTGCTTACAATAACATGGTAGCTTGAAAGAGGTTGAATAATTCCCTCCACCATACACAGTGTACATGTGCTGTATTCTTTGAATACTCCATAATGAGGTATGTGAGAAGAAATGTACTATATCTACGCTGATTACACACCAGATGAATGTACTACCGGCATTCTATTCTGACTACATAGTTCATGAAACAAGCAAATACGTCAACAGTTTAATTAGCACATGCGTCTGCTGTACATACCTTCTAACCCCAATCTACTTAAAGACAAGCCTCTTTCCGTGGAGCAGACATCCAGCTGACTTTAAGAACAAATGTAGATTCGCTGCATGGCACCCGTAGTAGACTGCCAATATCTTCAGCGTTTGTCCCTCTGGGTACGTTGGATACCTTGACCCAGCAGAGTCTGTCTCAGTGGCATGACCATCAACCTATACTAGGTACTTAGTTAGCTATTTGTGTAGCTAGCTGAATTTCGTAGTTGATCTGAATGAGTGCAAATGTTGACACTGGAAATGCTTCTTTTGTCAGCAATGAAGAACTACACAATGCTAATGGTTTCTGTTGCTGAACCGCAGCTGATGTCTCTCCTCATGTTAAGTCCATTGCCTTGTAGCCTACCTGTTTATAGCTATGCATTCAAAGGACTTCCTATTTGAAATGACACTCAATCCTTTAGCTATATTATATAACACAACTGTATATATAGCTAGGTACTGTACATGCTTTCATCAACAGGAAGTTAATCCACATAACTTACTGTAACAGTACTTCCACAGTATTTAGCACGGATGCTAGATGTGCTAGATGATAAATCATTAAAACTGTATCTAGTAACCAGTTAGTTAACTACGTATATATATAATAATATAATAATTATTGCGTTACACCAATCGATCATGATTATGTAAATGTCAGCGTCAGTATACCACCTTGCGGGATAGTTTGTGGGTGGTGGCATCTGGATCCCTGCAAAAATTGGGCATCTGGTGCCCCTGTGAACTTCACCAGGGAATACGGCATCCCCTGCAAACATTGGGCATCTGTGCCCCAATGAACTTCAACGGGGAATACGGCATCTCCTGCAACACAAAATACCTAACAGTACAATTAAAATGCACAAATTGTATACTTAGTTTGAGGTAGTCCTCCCATTGTACACAACATATATACCATCAGGCTTAGCTGTCCTAGGTATCTATGTATATACTTAGATATACGATTCCAAATAAGCTCTTGTCATGTTTAATTTTGGTTATGAATTTCTTCAAAGTCTCTTAATCTATCAGAAATGACATGACAGTGCGGATACTGGTGTCAGTGTGAACGTCACACTAAAGTAATGGTGTGACTCATCACACCCTGAAGTGGTGGGAGCACTGACTGGTGTGATGGTCACACCATATCTTTAACAGTGTTTGTCTGGCATACATATATCCTTTCTTGCTGTAGCTCTGTGCATTTCTCACCCTGTTCACCCTTCGTTTCTGTGGCAATCATTTCTCCACGCACTGCTCATGGAAAGGAAAGGAAGTGCCTTCCCTTCTCTGCATGCAATTCACCTATAACAGTCTAATGACTTTCACAGGCAAAGTCATTAGAAATGAGTTTGTATAAATGCCATTTTGTCAAATGAATGTATTTACGCACACATGTATGTCAGTATAAGTACATGGAGAATGTAATCACTAGGCAGGGTGTACGGATAAAATTTACTTATAGTACTGTATGTATGGTGTGAAGATAGACATTCATGCATGCATCAGCAGCAGTGATATATATGGTGATTCACAATGCAATCAGTTTCAGTCACTTTCAATCACTCTATGTCTCCCATGCAGGTGAAAGGCCTGATGACTGGGACCCTATGAACATAGATCCACTTACTGGCAAGGAGGTTCCTTACATGGCTGTTAGCATTACTCCTGGTAGTACAGAGTATGCAGAAGCTGCACATCAGTTGTCTACCAGCTTGGGTGCAACTGGATCACTCATTAGATGCATGCAAATGCCATATCGAGGCAAATAAACATTCAAAGCATCCAAAACCCTGTACTCTATAACCAGTATATTGCTAGGATAAAGGCCATGGCCAAAGCGAACCCAAGCAACACGGATGTCCAAGAAGTGTCACTAACAACATCAATAGTACTGGATTCAACAGGAGCTATTGTGGAAAGAATGGTAAACTGAAAGTACACATGCACTTCAATTGTATTATACAACACAAAATTGTGCCTGCTATAGGCAACTAATATTGTATGACCTAATTTCACATACTTATATTAGTGAGTGTATAATTATGTGCAGTGTCATATGTACTATTGTGTTTCCTTCCTTCATGCATAGCTATTGCCTTTGTACAAGGTGTGTACTTCACAACTGATGCCCAATATGCAGCAAGAGGTTTGTACTCTGAACCGGACAGGAATGCATATGGCCACAAGCACATGTACCTGGCAAAGGTGCAGACTGGAGAGTACACTAAAGGAAGCCATGACATGAAGGAACCATCATCAAAAGATCCATACAATGAAGCAATAAAGTTTGACTCAACTGTGGATGATATTCATGATCCACGCATTTTTGTTGTGTTCTTTGACGGGCAGGCATATCCAGGGTACCTTATCACATTTCATTGATCGTGGTAGAGACTAAGGCTGTTGTAGGCATACATAGTTCATGGTAGTAGCTAGAATTGCTGTATTTTTATAACCATGCATGAATTCACCAATAAACTTCATCAAAGCTGTATAATTTTGTAGGTATACCTTCCAGGCATTATCTGCTAACACTGCATTACAATAGCGCATTTCATTAGCTGTTGCCAAAGTGGACATTCCTTTTTCATGATTTATCAATTACTATGCATTTGTCAGAGCAAGGTGAAAAATTGCAATTTTAAGCTTAAGTGTATAATATCGTTATCATGCATGACTCTTAGATTTATTATGGGTAATACATAATTATTAGCTAATTCAATTAATATGACTAACAATTACATTGTTAATGTACACTGCATGTAATCATCGCATGTATATAAAACTTTCAATAACATTTGAAAATGTCATGTATTTGCTGGTCAAAGTAAATAAGTATCATTCTCTTATGCAGTAGCATGCATTCAGGACAATATGGAATGGAAATGGAAGGGATTGACATAATTATATTATAGTAACTACTTTATAACTCCCCTTCCAGAACGAGAACACCTAGATCCACCACTGCACACCACTACCATCTGCAAAATTAATCTCATTTCTGCCTGTGCATCTAGAGCTATGTATATAATATCATGCATGACAGCGCTAGTAGCTCACTCTGATTTGTTCTGTATCAAGGATGATGATTGCACACAGATATTTTGTCATTGCAATAAATTGTACTTACATAATGCAACTGTGTGTTTCGTTATAATATTATTGGGAACCAAAGTGCAGGTGCGGTTCCTATAATAATAGGTATTATAACAACTCACCTGCACAAGTGTACACATAAGAGTGCATGCATGGACTATCCCTAGGATAGTCTTCCACTGGCTGCTTTCCAAAGCCAAACTCAAAGCTACTGCAACTGTGACAACTGGTCAATTTCCTAGCTAGCTAATGCATAGAGCTCAGATGATTGCACCTCATCCATGATGTGGCCATGGGTCATGCGCTGTTAAAACTCCATCCAACTGACACTTCACTTGAATGGCCCTTAAGGTGGTAGGTGTGGCTATTTTCTAAACTACAAGGGCAAAATCATGGCCAATTGGTTTTATGGGTCTGAATCAACAGATGCCTATTAGCTATATGTTGTTTCAAAGAATTTGGATCGCATTTCACGGCAGATGGCATGGAACCATCATATTGAGGGACAGGCTTCACTTGAGATAGAAGCTGAGATGATTAATTGTATTTCAATTTCATGCATGTCCAACCCAAATCTCTTCTTTGAATCATTACTATAATGTCAGTTGCTGCGTGAAGCTGGAATGCTAGCTGCTATAAAATTAATATAGTGGTTCAATGAAGAGATTTAGGTTGGACTTAAATTAAACTATAATTTCTAAGAGCTACCTGAGATTTTCCCTTCAAGAGTGAATGATTATTAAATGATACGTACCTATATTCTCTATAATACTGTCAACATCACACAGTGATGTAGCATACCATGTGTACATGCAGTGTATGCATCAGTGCTACTAGGAAAAAAGATCACCATGGCCATGCAGTGCAAGTTACCATGGACCACCACCACCACCACAACAAAGTGCAAGTTAAAGATTAATGAAGAACTGCACACAGACAGCAAGATGTCTTGCCTACATGCACGAGGCTCTGATGTATAATTATACTGCAGGATATATTGCTGTTTATAATAAGTTATACACTTTGTGGTTATATAAAACAGATGCAAAGGCTGCAGTTGACATAACAAGTATATGCAAATCTGGTCTGAGGTGATCAAGATCTGTGTAAAATGAGCTGGGGGTTGAGCACAGAAAGTGCCTCCCACTATATACCTCCCACAGTGAGTGCACATGTGATGATGTACCTAAAGTAATGTCACCATGAGGTGTGAACGTGTTTGCTCCATTTATCCACCTTGATTCCTAAATACCTTTTTCTGTTGTATGCGCGGACAAGAGCCCAACTGTCCAGTGTGTCCTTGGGCATAGCACACTATATACACTTGTAGTCTTTGTGAGAGTCCCTTAAAGATAGCATGGTGTAATTATAATATGTGTAAACCTGCATACAGACTATGTTACACTGTATGGGATCTCAAGGGTCTATCATTAGTTTAGCCTCACGTGCACTCAGACTTGCCATGCATCACGCTGTGCAGGCATAGGGTTGCAGCACACATGCAGTGCAGCCAATCAGATTAAAGATAGACTATATTTACATGAAGTCACAGTCCACCTCATTTTAGGGAGTATATAGGAAAGGAATTCAGCTAATTGAGGTGTATGTGCAATTGTCCAATTTAGTAACTGGTCGCCCATGCACTGCTGCAGCTGCAGTCTACCCACCCACAACTGGTCAGTGGTGAGTACACGACTTCTACTGTTCGTCTGTAGTCTACAAAGTATTCCTTCCCCGGCCACTAGCTATGGCAGTAGAGGTACAGCACAACATTCCTCGTAACAGTGTGGTCATTCTAACTTGTGCCTATGACCTGTAATAGTAAGGTAAATGATCATGACTACTAACTATACAATATTCCTCGCTATTGTCACCAAACAATAATGAGCACACAGACATGCACACATGTATGTACTGTACAAGCATAGAATAGTTCATGCAGGCATGCATGAAACATGCAGCAAAATAAGATACCGTGCACACCACATGTATAGATAATGTGTGGAATGTGCATGATGACTAAGTTTCGTGCACAGAATTTGAATGTGCATGAACGATACATGAAAATCCATGTTTCATGCATATATAGCTATAGACTGAATAGAATGTGCAGGGACCATGCATGGAGTATGTATTGAGTATACGTACATACATGAAACATGAACAAAACACGCATGAGTTGTGCATGCATTTGCATGCCTAGAAAACATCATTGATCAAAACACATCAACCTGTTTCATGCATGGAACCTGTATACCTAAAATGTGTCCCAAATTCTTGCATGTTACAGGTTTCATGCATGGGATTATGGTGCATAGTCATACAACCTAATTCCATGCATGAACGTTACACCTGAAATTGTCTGTCAGACGCATGTAACATGCATGTAACAGGTGCATCATTTCGAGTAGGGTGTGCATACATGCAGGACGTCACTTCCTGTAAAGCAAACTTAGACATCATACACGCGTACGCGTACGGCCGTGCCCGTCCATCATCCATTAGCTAACGCGCGTACGTGATCAGCTCGGTTGGGGTCGACCCAGAGTCAATTCCCAGGAGTACGATGGAATGCACAAGACTCGCCTTTCTTGGAATTGCTACATAATAAGCATATTCATTCGGCTTCCTGGAATTCTCTTTGAACTTTAAAGACCTATGAGCTAGCATTTAGTGCATTTTGCGAGCCTTGGAGCGTGGTCGCACTGTGGACGGAATATAGATTCTCGAGATCTCGACGTACAATTGAGCAGGCTATTAGGCATCCACCCTTATATAGCTATACTGAAGGTAGGCAGGAGAACGTTGCTTTATTGTTTCCCTCGTTCTAATACTGTTCCGAGTGGTAGTAGCTACTAGACGCTTGACGATCAATTCTGCGTGAGTTGCCTTCGTGCATGACTTTTTCGCCTGCATTGTCCAGGTTTATACCGCTCTGACAGATAAAAGACTACACAAGCAGGCTGTTTTTCACTGGATGCGCTCTGGGCGCACTCCGACAGCGAGCAGTATGTCTTCGCTGGATGACTTGCACTGGTTCAGAATAGAAGGGCTAGCGCCAGAAGTCACGGGAAATGACATCGTCTCATACTTCCAGAGTGCGCGGTGTGGCTCTGGCCTTGTGAAGAAGCTGATGTACTTGGACCAGCAAAAGACTGCAGCTGAGATTGGAATCGAAAGAATAGACGCCGATGGTTGGTGAAATCTACTTCTGTGTAATTACGTATATTGTTCTAATGGTTGGTGTAACAACATAATGCATATAGTTAGATTCGCATCTTCCTCACTTCATATTCTTGGTGAGGCCATGGAGGCTGTATATTAATAACTAATCACTTATTCTGAGCAATCAGTTTTACCTTCTCATTGCTGGTACTCCATTTCTCAGCCACAGAAGGTTTTGGCTGAGAAAGGAGCTTGGAAATCTTTCCAATTGAGGTCCTTTGCACCTTACAAGAGGATGATGAAAGCAGTTGACAAAGACCTTCAGGTCGAAACGTCCTGCATTTGATTGATTTATCATTATCAGTTGTGTCTTGCTCAAGAATCTTGTATCATCGATGATGAAAGCGTCACTGGTGGCCAATATAGCAGCTGCTTCCTGCATTGCTTGTAATGTCCGAGTGCATAGTTGACCACCTTGGTCGCATTGTAGCTGGAGTTTTACATTTTAGAGTTGCCAAACTGCACGAAAGTGTACCTGTGCTAATTAAACATCCCCTGATCAGTACCAACTAGGGCTTCAAACTCGAGCTTGGTATACTATATGATTATAATGCATTTACAGTATTAAAACATCCCATATTTGTTATGTGGATGGGATTTCCATAAAAGGATTATTGTGTAATCCGCATTGTGCATTCAAGACAAAGTGAGGTCATGTCAACTATATAGCTCATTTGCCCCTATTGCTGTCATGTATTATACACACAGGCCAATAGATAATTGGAAAGGACCATGTATGTGTATAGCTATTTCATACTTATGCACATACTACTTACCGTACCCCCATAATCATAACACTAGCGTTTATTATGATGAGACTGAAAGGGCACAATATATGCTAACATGGCTGTGTGTTTCCTAATTGTACGGTTCTTGAATGTGAAGAGGGAAAACAAGTGTAATTTGTTTATTAACTATAGCAGCTATATGAATGTGACACACGTGTTTGGTAAATTCCGTGTGCCAGCATTAACACCAGTCATTCTTCTTGATAATCTAATGCTATGTATGTAACAATTTGCATGGATTGATGAACAATTTCTTTGTTAATGTATTATCAAGGACAACCTCTTGCGTAGAAGATACTGTCCATTTTGGGTGATGAACTGATTGGTTGATTGATTGGCAAGCTATTTAAATATTTTAGAACCTTTTCATTATAGTACGTACAGTACTTGTATTAGTAGAGTTATGTACTTTAACCTTAGTGAGCAGCTTGCACAGATGTTTAACATAGAATAGTTACTTGTGGCTATAACTGGATCAAGGTGTGATCTGTTTCTATATAGCCCACTGATGTATGTTTTGCCTTATTTGCTTTGAAACTCGTTGATTACATTGATGGCAAGATTTCAGAAGTCTGGAAACCTTAACTAGTATAATTATAACAATATAGTTCTGAACTGAAAGGATGGGGCCAGGCTGGGATTCAATGTTAACGTTCTTGTGCAAAGTACATGTCAGTACTGCGATGAAATGTGTGTGGGAAGCTCGGCATGGGGGATGTTTGTGTGGGGCCATAGTCTACTTAAGCTGTTTATGTTATTATGCTAGAATGTGGGCAATGTGCAGACAATTCACATGGGAGTAGGGCATGGGGAATGACTGTGTGGGCTGTAGTTTACATAAGTTGTTTATGTTACTTTGCTAGAATGTGGGCTGTGTACAGACAAATCACATGGGATTAATGTGTTGTCAGACGCAGGTGATGATAATTACCTGGTTTTGTGTACATTGCAAGTAGAACAAGTCCATGCAGGAAGCCACTCAGCTCACCTGCAGTTACAGGGTCACTTAATACCTTAGAAGCCGAAATTATGTAGGCCTATCACTAGCCTGTGTGTGACTAGCAATCGGCCAAAGGAGCCAACAAGCGCATTCCATACGGACAGCACTACTCCTTTGGCTTACATTGCAGATGATATCTGCCAAGTGCTGTGAGCCTGAGGTTGCTCTTCAAGAAAGTGATACTGTGGATTCCAATTCTTCATGCTAGTTCATTGCAAGCTATACATACACAACAGTTCTCAGATCACCTGATGTGCACATGATAATCTGGCCAAAACTTGCAATTGGTCATGAGAGGGTTGGCAAGATTATATCCTTACTCATTAACATAATTGAACGCTATTCTCACTAGCAAGTATCAAGGGTGGATAGCAGAGACATTGCAGTTAAAACGTGTATATATATAATATTATGGTGATGGGATTATCGCCTACAGCTTCTGTTGTATATACAGTATAGATGTGGATGACGTAGGCTAACAAGTATTTCGAGTTAAAAAACTCGTGGGGCTGCTGCCCCAGCTTGAAATACATGTTCCCTCCAGTTGCTGCTGTGTTATCAATATTTAGTAGCTATTGCAAGTAATTAACTAATTTTGTGTAATTCATCAACACACTTGTGAATACGCTTCATAGGCATGAATGAACACAAATGATTGAAGCGAACATGAATAGAGTCAAAAGTACTTTGACACACATGTGCACAACAGCACCAGTACTTTAACGTATGTCTCTATATACAGTTTGCACATTCCCAGGGTTACCACAACCACACACACACACACACACACACACACACACACACACACGCACACACACACACACACACACACACACACACACACACACACACACACACACACACACACACAGAAACAGGCATGTAGCTACACGCACACATGCAAACATACATGCATGCTCTCAATAAGACGTGGATGAGAGGAGAGGGACATGGATGGAGGGCACACAGATAGCTGCAAGTGCTTTACAGCACACCCGCAGTCATTGCAGTGGCTAGGGTTCTATTGTGGCAGAAGGCAGTTAGCTCGGCGGCACTACGGACCGGAGGAAATTCCGAAGGGTAACTGTGTGTAGGTTTTAAATGCTATAGATCGTTAGCAAATGTTTGCATACGGAATTCATGGGGCTCGCCAACTTCTATATACGTCACGGAAGTCCTTCAACGGGGTGGCCATGAACCAAGTCGCTGAACTGCTGGGTGCTATCCCACTGCTTTCTATATACACTGATACAATATTCTTGAGCAAGACACAACTGATAATGATAAATCAATCAAATGCAGGACGTTTCGACCCGAAGGTCTTTGTCAACTGCATACAGGACAAGGGGGTGAGGTGAGAGGTGGCTATTTATAACATTAGGGGCAATAACAACACAGACTCTTAAGTACACAAAATGCTGCAATCTCATTGGTTGAGTTACAAACTTGGGATGGAAAACTGTAAGGAGTGGATTGGCTGTTTGCAATAACTGTGATGATGTAATGACAGGTGATGTCCTAGTGTGCCCTAATGTGGGCTGTGTGCATTACAGCTGATAAGTAAAGTTGCATAATAATGTACAAACAAGAAGGTAATTTAAAGAGGAAATAATAGATGGAGGGTGAGGGTAATATTACGTTTGGTCCAATACTGGGTTCCAGAGTGAGGGGAGTAGTAAGCCCTTGTTCATGGACTTCTTGCTTCTCCTGATTTCAATAGCATCCATCGTTCTCCATTCCCAGTACCCTTGCACTGTTCTCACAACCTTGGCTCCTGGCCAATCAATACTGTGTTGACTCTTCGCCACATGGACCGCAATACCATTGTTAGAGTCACTCATCTTCACAGCCCGTTTGCGCTCTGTCATACATACTTTCAGAGTTCTCATCGATTACCCTGTGTACACATAATCACAGTTGTTGCAGGGGATCTGATACACCACATCTTTCTTCTTTTCATCTGGGAGCCATGACTTTACCTTCATTAAGGTCCGCTTCAGGGTGCGTGCTGGGGTGAAGACCAAACGGATACTGAGAGATGCACAAATCCTCTCCAGCTTCTCACTCGGACCACAGACATAGGGGGTTTGCAGGGTTTTCTGTGACTCTTCTGTATGGGGGTCTTCCGTTGGTGGGGATAGGGCCGACTTGGGAGGGACCTGGAGTGTCTTCTTCACCAGATCTAGGGGGAAACCATTGGCTTCGAAAACGTTCTCCAGATGGTGTAGCTCCTGTGGCTTGGTAGAAGGGTCACAAATGGGATGTGCTCGATCCCTCGTGCTTCTCAGTACACCAGTGATAGTCTTCTGGTGATGGTGGGAGTTGAAAGGAATGTATCTCTCTGTGTAGGTTGGTTTCCGGTAATCAGAGGTCAGTAGTCTCTCATCCTTCCTGGTAACAAGGACATCAAGGAAGGCTAGTTTGCATCCACTCTTCTCTTCCATGGTAAACTGGATGTTAGAGTGTTGGTTGTTCAAATGTTGATGAAACTGGTGCAGTTCTTCTTGTCCATGTGTCCAGATCACAAACGAACCCACAGATTAGGTTGGAGTTCTGCTGAGCTGATTGCTGCCTCTTCCAGACTCTTCTTGTTGAGGTTGGCAATAACGGGTGAGAGTGGTGAGCCCATTGCTGTGCCATCTACCTGCTCATATAAGGAATCTTCAAACTGAAAGTAAGAGGATTGTAAACACAGTTCAACAAGTTCCACCAGCTGTGGTGCTGGGATGCTAGTTTCTCAGAGAGAGATTGGTCACTGGTGAGTCTCTCCTCTGTAACCCTGAGGGCCTCATCAATGGCACTTGGGTAAAGAGGTTCTTCACATCAAAACTCACCATGTGGTGCTGGGGTGTTGTCCACACTTCTTGAATCTTATCCACAAATTCAGTCGAGTTCTTCACTGTGCATCCATTGTGGCCTGTCAGTGGGATAAGGATACGTGCCAGTTCCTTTGCAAGTCTGTAGCACGGGGAACCCACTGCGGACACGAGGTCACATTGGTACACCTTCCTTGTGGATCTTGAGTAGGTCGTACAATTGTGGAGGGTTGGAGTAGCGTGGGGTGAGATGGTCATGGAGCTTATCATCAATAAGCACCTCACCCCTTATCCTGTACACAGTTGACAAATACCTTCAGGTCGAAACGTCCTACATTTGATTGATTTATCATTATCAGTTGTGTCTTGCTCAAGAAACTCGTATCAGTGTATTGTCAATGCAACTATGAGCCTCTACAATATCATTGCTTTCTATATGTCTTCAGACCATAGGTGGTGTGGTTGCCTGTTCTACAACTTTCAAAGTCAGATGATGCCTAAGCTCCACGCGGTATGCATGACATTTGGAAGCCGGTTTCAAAGTTCTTCCATCGGTTCTTTGCGGCATGAGAGAAGTAAACAAAATTGGCCAACAACATAAATTCTTTATCTTCAATACGTCTGTCAACACATTATTATATAAATAGAAGCACAGTTATATTACCTCAGTTTGCATATTACATAACATACATACATACCGATATACAACCAGAAGCATAATACGAAGCCGTACAACAAAGTGTCAAAACGGAAACAATGCAGCAGCCCCTAAAATCACTGAAGTAATTCAATCAACCAACCTTTCTTTGTAACCGCATGTAGCTAGAGTCAAAAGCACTTTCTGGCCTGTGTGCTAGTGGTCCTGTCAGAACTATACTGCACACCTGATGATATCCTGCACCACAGAGTGATACTTTCTAGTGTCACCTTGTCCTGTGACACATGTGCATTCCATTTTCTGTGAGGAAGATTGGAGGAAGGACATGCTGGTGGGGTAGGTGCTGTTGTATGGGGCAGATGTTTGGGGAGGTGGAAGGCAACTTTGATTGGTGTAAGAGGTACAGATGAAGGCAACCAAGATTTTCCTTGGGGGCAGCTGGGAGGTGAAAGTGAAAGGATGAAAGGGTGACAGTAGTGTTGGACAGATCCTGTAGAGATGAAGCATGCAGTCAATTGGAAGGGTGATCGAGAGATTGTGGAGGAAATTAACACTTTCAGTATATAGCATGCAAGTGGCCCTGTGCACACCTCTCACCAACCAGGCAGGATGATGCACTAGGGATGTTATGGTGACTCTGCAAACTGTTCACTGTACAATTTTGTTTTGGTACTGCATGGGGCATGGCAATGATGACTTAGCATGCATTTTTGCATGGTGTGCTTCAGAAAAAATAATACAGTGGTATCTGTCTAAGATGGTCACTGAGTTAAACAGCCACCTCTCTATAAGAGCATTCATTAATTATTGTTTTGATTAGTGAAATCTGATCAATATAAACATACATATAATGATGCATCTGGGTGTAAGTGGGTAAATAGCATGCATGCGAGTGTTTCTTAGGCTCTGTTAGTAAATGTGCATAGTATAGGTATATGTATCACATTTTACCATCTGTACACATTCTAGCTCTCTTTTCAACCCCCACTTAGTCTTGCAATGCTGTTACTTTCAGTTTTAGTGCTTCTAATTTAAACCTTCTTCTGCAGGAGTTGAGAAGTTAACTACAGGAAGTCATAACATTTCAGGAATGCAGCAGCTACAAATAGTCAGCACACCAACACCATCCCTGCTGGAACATGCTATCACCTCTCCTTCTACATATTCAATTGCCTCTCAAGTGCTGCAACCATTGCAGCATGTCCAGCAGCACCAAGAATCAATGACTCCTAATAGCAGAATAGTTAGAGTAGTAGGAATACTACCAGACTGGGATGAAGTACTGTTGAAAATGGCATTTGAAAATGATGATAAAGGTGGAGGAAAGATTGAAGAAAATGGCATCCAGATTAAAGGAAATGAAGCATTAATCACATTCAAAGATCCAGAAGGTATGTAGTGCAAATTTCTCATCATGAATCCACCACCACCACTATATGTATGATTTTATGTGTAGTATTATGTCAGCAGATGAGCTAATTTGAGAAAGCAACCCACAGCTGCATGTGCATATAGTTATTGGATGTACAAAGTTATAGTAGTATCACTACATTAAAGAAGAGTGGTTGTGCTATTAATCTATTGCATTTGGGTGCACTTATACGGACACTCCCATTCCAGAGATAGGTTTGTTTCAAGTAAAATGTACAATTGGTGTGATATTGGCAAACCTCTTTATACTTAAACATTTACAGCCAACAAATTTGTTTGGTTATTTTGGGACACACAGTATAGTTTTGCCTTAAATTGTTCTCACCCCATTCAGTCCTTTCCTTATATTTGCATGGGTAATATGAATTAGTGTTCATTGCCTTCGAGCATGCAGGATCTGCTTGTAGTATTATAGAAAATATCTTGTGTAGCTGCCATAAATAGTCTTTGAGCAGCTAGTTGTTATTGAAACTACAATGGTTGCAGTTGTCAAATCATTTACAACAGGATTCAAAGAGGTAAGACGGGATTTGATGATTCAGGAGGTGACAGTGTGCAGCTTTTCCTAATGCATGCATTGTGAGGCTTTCATTCCTATAATTATGTGTATATATACATACCATTATACTGTATTAAATTTAATACTTACACATTATTCCCTTATATCATTTAATATAACTTATTGCCATTGATAGGTGGTTGCCATGTATATGGAGGGACTATACAAGTGCTATTAGTTGTGAGAGGTGACAATTTCTTATCAGACAACGATTATATCTTATTGGAGACCAAGAATATCTAATTGGGTTCATGAAAGTATCTAATCAGGTTCAGTGTGATTCAATCAATAGCAACAACACTTCACATGCAAGTGCTTGCATTCAGATCAAGAACAGAAACATTTCAATGAAGCATACAGTAACTCTACAATACCCAACCATTACTATGGTTCAGTTTTGAATATCTATGGTGCCACTGTAGTTTCAGTCATGGAAAAGGGCGCAAAAAGTTTTGTCCTGTTGGAAGCACTCAGCAAACTGATTACTGCTGTTCTACCGCTGTCAAAACTTTGTGCATTGTAGATCCAAAGACATCTCAGGTAGCTAGCTAGCTAGCTACAGAACATAGAGCCTCAGGTTATGGTCAGTTCCACCTCAGCTGATCACCGATCCATTGTGCTATCCCACCATTAGCTTCCTCTGAGCCAGCTTGGCTCCCTCAGCCTCCAATGCCTTCGGGCACACTTCCACTACACACGATTCACCAGCCAAGTCTTGTTGGTGCCTCCGCTCGCGTTGCAGGAGATGGGCAAGATGTCTCCTTCATAGAGGAAGAGGTTTCTGGAGGGGTAGCATACAGATGTTTCTGCCTGGTTCGCTTGGCTCCTCGGATAGCTGAGGAAGGAGAGGAAGATATTTTCAAGAATAAACGTGAGCGGATTTGAGGAAAGTGGGTACTTCTCGCTATTTGTCAGTTTCGAGCTAGTGATACTGGGTGGAAGCACAGTAAATGGGCTCTCTATTGTACTTCAATACCTGCTCCCATTCCCAAAATACACACGCTCAAAATATGAGAATACGCTCAGTGCAATTATGAGGAAACGGCTTGTAACCCTTCCATTAGTATATCCATAAGCATGGTGACGGCGTAACTATTCCTCGTGGTTTGAAGCACAGGAAAGGACTATGGGTTCACACTTGGCCAACAGGTACAAAAGATGCAAAATCCGAATTGACTGAAAACAGTACTCGGTTGCATGTTTTTGTCCATAGTGACACTTTATACATTGCAACAAGTGGGCCCTTTAGTCAAACCTGCTCGCAAATGTATAGAACCATTTATGTCTGTAATATCATTATAATTGCTGAGCTGAAAGCAAAGCATTTAATCACTTAATCTCTCATTTAATCGTTCGAGTCACCAAGGGAGTGTATGTATGTATATTATATAATTGTATTATATCCATTAATTTGCATTCTGTTTACCTTTATTATGCAAGACTCATTTATAGATGCTTCACAGATCAAGAGCAAGCTGCCATAAGCAGTCCCTACTGATCTGCTTATAATAGCCACCTCTTGCTGTATGCTGCATTTTGATCTTCATCACAGTTGACCATCACACCTGGCACGCATCCATCATTTTAACGACATCATTTGTACGCTGTGGCTCAGGCTCCATATATCTGCACTGCCCTTAAACAGTTAAGACTGGCTTTCTACCTTCATTGATCCAGCTACGTACCTCCAGCCCATCAGCTAGCCAATCAGTCATACACACATGCACATGCAGAGTGTAACCAATTATATTACCCGTACGCTAAATGCACATTGCATGTTTACATTTGTTTCAGTTCATGCAAGCTGTCCTTAGCAAGGATAATTGCACTGATGTATGCCCTAGTACAATTATGCACTTTTACAGAGCATCTGCTTTCAAGTGCTCTAATAGGAATGTGAACACTTTAATGCTATGAGTACAATGAAAATGATATAATAATGTTCATATGCTAAGTGTGCCTAATATTATATTGTGACCACTGTTGTATGTGCATGTTGCATGCATGCTGGAAGCAAGTAACTTCACTCCATCTTATTATTATTATTATTTGCCGTTGCTAGGTGGTTGCTATGTTTATTGGTTGGCTATATATCTGCTACTTGTTGTGCCAAGGTGACTATATCTAATTTTTGGTTGAATATCTAATTTTTGGTGTACATATCTAATTGCGCACTGCTAACTTTGCACATCAGTTCTCAAACTGTGGGTAGCTGTTACCTGTACACAACTATGACATCACACAGTCCATATCCTAATGACTATCCAAGTTTGGGAACAGAGGGTTGGATGAATGCACTGTGTATGCATGTCTCGTTGGATTGATAGTAGCTATATATCATGTCTTGAGATGCACAATACATTCAGATCAGCACTTCACTACTCAATCGTTATGGTTAGGTAGTGTAGTGTGGATATTGCAGGTAACGAAGCAACATAGAGATTATTGTTAACTAAGCAAATTGTGCGTCAAATGTGGCCGACTATTCAGCAAGAGGACGTACCAATAGACATCTCAGGTAGCTAGCTAGATACGGAAAGAACAAAAAGACTCAGATTAGGGCCAACTCCACTGCAGCTGATTACTGATCCATCGTGCCGTCCCTCGGTCAGATTCCTCTGAGCCGACTTGGCTCCCACTGCCTCCAATGTGTTTGGGTGCATCTTCCACCGAGGCACGATTCACCAGCCAAGTTTTGGTCACAGTTGGCACCTCCGATTGCGTTGTGGGAGATGGGTAAGAGGTTTCCAGGGGTAGCGTACAAAAGTTTCTGCCTGCCTGCCGGTTCGCAGCCTCAGCGCTAGCTCTCCTGCATAAACAATAATAATAATGCTGCAGTGGATTCGCCCACGTTTCCCTAGAGCTTTCCTTATTTGGCAAGAAACCAATTAACATTCACCCACGCTTCCCCTTGTTCGGCAAATAAATCACTTATAACACTTTACATGTTATAAACAAATTGACACATATTGTTGTTTAGTTTTGTTATTGATTCAAGTTTAACTTTCAATCTTTGTATAATATTACTTATTTGTACTGTCCATGTAGGACCTCCAGGAAGACCAGTTTGCTTTCCTACTAAAATAAAAATTCATCTATCTATCTATGCATAGTGTAAAAGAACTTTCGTGATCATGAGATTTTAATATAATTATTCTTTATATATAATTAACATTATAATTGATACTAGTGTTTCAGCTCCTGTTAGCTAAGACTTTGCTGTAATTTGTCAAGATACAAGCTGTACTATATATATCCCAATAATAATACTATCCACCATGCATATGCGATGTATGCAACATGAATAGATTATCTCTAGTTGACATGTATGGATGTACATAGCAGTCCAATGTATGATGCTGGATGACACATTTGTGTTACGTAATTCATTGATGTTGTCATGAAATGCATTAATTTTACCACTCCTATGCAGTTGCTCATCGTATTTCATTGAAAGAGAACTGGAAAGTCTATGGTGATTCTCCAGTGAAAGTTTCATTAGTTGAAGTCCAGCCTGATGCTGTGCAAGAGTTAATGGAGAAATGCAATCAGGATAACACAATACTAATTGAGAAAATTCCTAATGGCATTACAAATAATTACCTCAAATTATACTTGAAGTCTGTAACGGGGCTGAAAGAAGGAGATTTCACTCTGGAATACAAGGGAACTATGGCCTTGATGGTGCTGCAGGGAGATGCTACAGGTTAACTTAGTATAATTACAGTTTTGTAGATCTACGTACTTATTGCTTTGCATTTGTAGGACAATATAATTATCTGGAAAAGAACGTACACCATGGACAGACACCCCATAGTCTCAAACTCGTTTGTGGTCCGCACTTACTTTATAAGTGCTAAACGACTAATTTTCAAGAAAACTATTTCAAGAATATTGCCTTTCCTGTGAAAGTGCACAGATGTTCTATAGGAGTGTCTGTATGTAGCTATAGGCTATAATAATGCTCTGTCATGGCTATGTACATGTGCTTAATATACAGAAGACACTCAGAATACAGCATTCAGTGCTTGTTATTCTTTCACTATTTCAGACAAACTGGAGACTACATTAGCAAACCTTCAGTCTCCTGAGACGTTGCTGGAGGGAACAAGGCTAAAAGCTTCCAGGTTCTCTTCGGATCCTGTGCAGCCTATTCGTGTTGCCAACATAAAAGAGGGCATGTGCAAAAAGGCCAATTTAACAGTTTACTTTGAGAATAGGACGATATCTAATGGAGGAAATGTGGATGACATCACAATCATTGCAGAGGATGAAGCAATTATCACATTTAAGGAAGCCAAAGGTGTGTTTATGTGTGTTTGGTAACAATTTTAATTTAAACAGCTGCATCAACAAGATTAAACAAGCAGATTTGTCCAGTTGCATAATCATCATACATATATAGACCCAAGTGGCTGGGAAAAACATTCAAGGTAGTTTGGTATGCACTAACCAAAAGGTCGAACTGTTATATACAACAATTCTGATTCAGTGACACTGTCACCTTTCACTAGTGTGGCATAAATTACAGCAGGTCACTCTCTCGAATATCCCTCAATATCTGCACTATACGTATGGTCATGTTGTTACAAGTGCGCCATTCATTGGTGGGAATTGGCAAATAATATGCAAGGGGCACACCAGTTTTGAGTTTGACATTCACACCAGCCAATATTGCATGGTGTGAGCATCACTCTGTATATTCCCATATTCGTTTACACACCACATTCCCATGCTCGTTTATCTCAATGCCTAGGGTCAGATGCTTTGCGAATAGATCACATTAGTGCACTTTATATACCTTACACAGAACTACATTATAGAGATGAAATAAAATATTTTAATCACACTTGTAGCAGATATATCATTGCTGAATTACTCAAATTCTGTGAAATTTAACAGCTGTTTCCTCCCAAATGATTAGATGCTGAAAGTGTTCTAGCCAAAGATCATGCTGTGCATCTTGGTGCTGAAGTGGTTCTTATGGCAAATCACCAGGTTTTATCTTCATGGCTTGGGACTGCAACTGAACTAAAAGGGACAAAATCAGAACAGACGTCCTCCATCTCTCCTGTGATGCGATCAACTGAAAATCTATTCACTTCATCATTTACATGTGAGTATGAAGAAAATGAATCACCAGGTATTGATCTGAAGGTGGAAGGCAATCTGGTACAGGAATGGCCAATTCCTCGTCTACAGTTACTGCTTGAAGATCAAGTCCATGAACTGAAAAGGATGATAATGTCCATAGATCGAACAGTGCAAGACAATGCAGTCTTGGTACAGATCAGCCAGGCAGGTAAGTCATGAGACTTGTATGTATATACATGTATTTATAACATAGGACAATGTAGCACATAGTTATATGTCATGCATGTACAGGGTGCAAAATTGTTCAGATTACCATGAAAATGGGACTGTCACATCTTTTTCCAATCATACATGTTTTGCAGTGGTCCTGGGCAATTTGATGGGTTGGTATAGTTTGACAATGACTATCGAGGTCGCTGGCACAATGCAAGCACGAACAACTGCGGACGCTAATGGTCACTCGCACGTGGTTCCACACCAATTACAGCAGGACAGCCTCACGTGCTCCATGCAAGTCACATGATACAAAACCAATCAAAAGCTACATCCATGCAGAAACAGGCAAAACCAAATAATACTACAAGACCCCAGGAAGCCACACAGCACTACAGGTAACACAACATAACAAACATACAGTCACTACACCCCTCCCCTTTAGTCAATTGGCACCCCAGAATACGAGACGATCTGGAGGGTGGCGGGGACGGGAGAACGCTGAGGACCTGCGGAAGGGCCAGCCAGAGCCACTGACAGATCAGAGCTTGGAGTTGGAATGTCGACCGGGAAAAAGTCATCAGACTCGTCAGCCTCTTGTGGTACACCGTCTGTGGGTGTATGAACTCGTACATGATCTACATGTCTGCGGACAACCCGGCCGTCCTCCAACTCCAAAGTGTAGGAAACTGGCCCCCTTGCTTCTTGAACAACTCCAGGCAGCCCAGGCGACCCTCTACCAAAGTTCTTGGCATACACCTTAGTGCCCACCGCAAACTCTCAGGGTCTTGCATGGGTATCATGCCCCTGCTTCTGCTGATCCTGACGGAAATGTACCCTCCTGCCAATGTCTGGTTTCAACAGATCCATACGTGTCCGCAACTGACGACCAAACATCAACTCTGAGGGTGTCCCTCCCGTTGTTGAGTGAGGCGTAGTTCGGTAGCTCAGGAGGAATCTAGACAGGCGGTTAGCCAAACTGCCTTCTGCGATCTTCTTCAGTCCTGACTTAAGCGTCTGTATCGTTCTGCCAGCCCATTGGATCCCGGGTGGTATGGGGCGGTTGTGATGTGCTTAATCCCATTCATCTGCAAAAACAGAGCAAACTCTTCACTGGTGAAGGAAGGTCCGTTGTCTGTGACCAATTGCTCAGGAAGACCCAAAGTCGCAAAGCTGCTTCTCATCTTTTGTATAGTTACCGATGAAGTCGAGGAGTTGGTCATGTGAACCTCTAGCCACTTAGAGTGAGCATCTATCAAGATCAGAAACATGTGCCCCAAAAATGGTCCTGCATAGTCAGCATGCACCCGCGCCCAGGGCCTTTGGGGCCACTCCCAAGGGTGTAATGGTGCCGATGGCGGGCTCTTATGATTGTCTTGGCAGGGAACACATTTCTCCACTCACCCCTCCACATCTCCATCCAGTCCAGGCCACCATACATACTGGCGGGCCAGGGCCTTCATTTTTCCAATGCCTGGGTGACCATCATGCAACTGATCTAGGAATTTGCCCCAAAGACTTGGCGGCACAATGACTCTACTTCCCCTCAGCAGGCAGCCATCTTCCACACTCACCTCCTCACGTTGTTGATTGAATGGTTGCATCTCTGGGGATGTGACCTGAAGTGTAGGCCACCCACATGTCACGAACTGTCTCATCTTGGACAGCGTTGGGTCTCTGTCAGTCTGGGAGCGTATGTTAGCTGCTGATACTGGGGAGGCTGCCAGGTGCTCCATCAGGAAGACGGTCTCTGCTGGCCAGGGTACCTCGGTTGGCGCCTCTGCTAACGGTAGTCGGCTAAGGGCATCGGCGTTGGCATGCTCCTTCTCTGCTTTGTATCGAATGGTGTAAGAATATCCGCTCAGGGTGAGGGCCCATCTCTGGATTCTCGCTGATGCCATTGCCAAGATTGCTTTCGACTCATCAAAGATAAACATCAGGGGCTTGTGGTCCGAGTGGATGATGAAGTGGCATCCATAGAGGTATTGGTGAAATCTCTTAACCCCAAATATGATGGCTAGGACTTCCTTATCTAGCTGGGAGTACCTCTTCTCAGGTGGAGCTAGGGTGCATGAGGCAAAGGCAATGGGTTTCTCAGTGCCATCTTCCATGACATGAGATAGAACTGCCCCTAACCCATAAGGTGACGCGTCACAAGCCAACACCAGCTGTTTCTGGGGGTCAAAATGTACTAACAGGTCTGCCGACTGAAGCAATTTCTTCACCTCCTCGAAAGCAGTTCTCTGGTCCTTCCCCCAAACCCAGTGGGCCTTCTTTTGGAGTAGACGATACAGTGGGGCCGCTGTGGAAGCCAGGCTGGGCAATAACTTGCCGTAATAATATACCAAGCCCAGGAAAGATCTCAGTTCATCCACTTGCTGGGGCTCTGGGGCTTCTGCCTCAGTGGGTTGAAGGCCTTCCTTGCTGATCCGGTGACCTAAGTACTCCACCTCCTACATCAGAAAGGAGCACTTCTTTTTCTTAAGTCTCAGCCCTGCTTCTTCCAGTCTTTTGAGGACCTCCTCAAGGTTCACCAGGTGCTCCTGCATTGACCTGCCTGAGACGAGCATATCATCCAGGTACACACATACGTTAGTGAGGCCTTGTAGCACCGACTCCATGGTCAGGGGTAGCTGTAAATAGGCATGTGACAGATCTAACTTGGAGAACATCTTGGGGGGCAAACAGGTCCTCAATCCGTGGCAAGGGATACACCTCAGTCTTGGTTGCCCTGTTTGCGGTTAACTTGAAGTCTCCACAAATTCTAACCGTCCCATTGCTCTTTAGCACAGGAACTATTGGAGCTGCCCATTCGGAGTGTTGTACTGGAACTATCACACCCTCACTTTCCAGCCTGTTGAGTTCCTCCTCTACCTTCGACCGTAGTGCGTAGGGTACAGAGCATGCCTTGAGGAAACGTGGCTGGACATTAGGGTTCACGTGGAGCCTTGCCTCCACACCTCGAATCAAACCCAGCCCTGGACTGAAGACCATTTCATACCTATCCAAGACACTCTGCAGTTCTTTCTCAGCTTGTACTGCAAGGATGGTACTCCAATCTAGCTTTAGCTTAGCCAGCCAGTCCCTCCCCAAAAGGCTTGGGCCATCGCCTGCGACAACAACCAGGGTTAGTTGTTCCACCTGCCCCTGGCACCGTACCTTCACAGAAAGTTCCCCTACCACCGGAATTTCCTCTCCCGTGTAAGTCCTCAGTTTCACCATGGAAGGATGTAATTGTGGAAGTCAGCTCACACCACCAACCTGATTGAATGTGGCCTCACTGATCACCGTGACAGCGGCGCCTGTGTCCACCTCCATGACTAGGTTATGATCCTCCACTGGTCTGCCAAGGCTTGGCATTTGGGCCTGTAACAAGGTACATTGTATACTCCGCTGGAAGGTCTAGGACATCCTGTTGAGCTTTGTGGATGGGCTGCTTAGGACCTGGGATTCGGCCATCTGTAGGTCTGCTGCAGCACACCCTTTTGAGGTGCCCCCTTTTCCCACAGGCATGACATTCCACATCCCGGAACCGACACTGAGTGTGGTCATGCTGACCACCACACCTGAAGCAGGGCTTCCTGTCAGCTGGGGGCTTTGCTGTCCCTCCATTCACCTTATGGACTGGATCAACCGGGTGAGTCTCCACCTGCCGCAGCTCCTTGGCATCGCGCTCAGCCACTTCCACGGCCTGTGCTATTTTCATAGCCTTGTCCAAGGTCAAGTCCACCTCAGCCAGGAGACGCTGTTGGATTCTCACCTGGGCCAGCCCACTAACTAGACGATCTTGAAGCATGTCATCTAGACTCAGTCCAAACCCACAATGTTCAGAGAGTCGGCGGAGTTCAGCAACATAGCTAGCAATGCTCTCACCTGCTTGCTGTGTCCTCGAGTTGAACTTGAACCGCTGGACAATCTGAGATGGTCTGGGGTTGTAGTGAGCCTGAGCTAATTTCACCAAGTCATCGTATGGAACCTCCGTCGGCTTTCTTGGTGCCACCAGACTACGTATTGTGCTGTAAGTGACGTCGCCACAATAAGCGAGGAGAATTGCTCATCGTTTCTCGTCGGTGGCCACGTCGTTGGCGATGAAATAACACTCCAGCCTCTCGATGTACTCCATCCATTCCTCTGGGTGGCCCTGGAACTTACCGATGCTTCCGTGAGTGGTCATTGTCCGTTCCTGCTTTACCTTTGTCGCCAATATCGAAGTCGCTGGCACAATCCAAGCACGAACAACTGTGGACGCTAATGGTCACCCGCATGTGGTTCCACACCAATTACACCAGGACAAGGCACACATGCTCCATGCAAGTCACATGATACAAAACCAATCAAAAGCTAAATCCATGCAGAAACAGGCAAAACCAAATAATAATACAAGACCCCAGGAAGCCACACAGCACTACAGGTAACACAACACAACAAACATACAGTCACTACACCCCTCCCCTTTAGTCAATTGGCACCCCAGAATACAAGACGATCTGGAGGGTGGCGGGGACGGGAGGAATGCGAGGACCTGCGGAAGGGCCAGCCGGAGCCACTGACAGATCAGAGCTTAGAGTTGGAATGTCGACCGGGAAAAGTCATCAGACTCATCAGCCTCTTGTGGTACACCGTCTGTGGGTGTACGAACTCGTACATAATCTACATGTCTGCGGACAACCCGGCCGTCCTCCAACTCCACAGTGTAGGAAACTGGCCCCCTTGCTTCTTGAACAACTCCAGGCAGCCAAGGGGACCCTCTACCAAAGTTCTTGACATACACCTTAGACATTTCATATATCTGACCTGTTCCTGAAAGGTATACAGTCCAGTAATCAGCCAAAAAATGGTTCTTTCACAACCAGAGTTGTGGAACAGCCTTTTGTTTTCAACAGTGCTTAGTCCACTTCTGTTGCATGCGTCAATTATACCCACTCATCAAGCTTGAAACAAACATAACATTAAAATTATAGCTAATGTCGCTGTAGTCCAGACAATTGCAGCAATGACCACTGTGAGGTTTCTGAGCAGTGTTCTATAGCTACTATAATACAGTAAGGATGAATGAAATTAACATCTTAAATTCTGTTCTACTCAACAGCAAATTATATGGAATGCATGTAAGGAATAGCTGGGGGCAAGTGGAACTTATCCAGGTCTGTGGGGGTTCTTTCAAACCCACCAATCCACACCAGCATATATACAGGCCTATACATAGATATATATAGTACAATATGCATGGCTGGTTAAAAAGTTTCTAGTGAGAGTCAAATTAAGATAGCACTCAAGCCCTGCATGGTCATAGCAGCTCTGCAAACCATTCTGATAGTAAAAGGGAGCATTGCTGCATAAGCAGAAAGTTCCTAAATTTGTGATGTCCTGAAATGAATGCAACAACATTTTGAGTTAAAATATTCTTTATCTTGCAAATTCCTATTCCTATTCCTATTCCGAATTTCACTGTTGTCTTAAGACAATAAATTTTGTATAGTTAGAGGCATTCCAAGAAAGCAGGAGTAGCTAAATGATAGGTTACTACTGATAATGAAGGAACTGAACGGCTACTTATGGTATAAGATGGATGGGAGAAGCTGTATTTAGATGGTATTTATGTTTGTACTAGAACAAAGGGAGACTGAAGCAATATTATAATGGCATCACTTGCTGATCACAATTGATTCACAATATTTATTGGCCAATAGATTCATACCATCCAAACCATGCACGACTTTGTACAGTACATATTTGATGTTTCAGCATCTGGTCTAATGGCAAAAATGCTTGACTGTGCTATTCACAATTCATAGGTGCCAGGGTTGATGTTCGAAGTTATTTCCAATTGCTTGCACTGATATTTACAGTTGCACAAATTATAGCTAAGTGCTAGCATGGAGGCCCTAGCATTTAGATTTTGGCCAATACACAAGCCTTCATTGCATGAGAAGGTAGACTATAATATTCTGCATTAACTTCTGAATCACTTTATTTCCTCTATTTGTCACAGCCGCTGCAAAGCTGAACTTGCCTATGACAATTAACAATGATCAGCTGAGAATATCAACAGCACCAGTCAAAAGACAACTATATAGGAAAATGCCACTTAATGATTGCAACTCAGAAAACACAGTGATTGTGGGAAACATTCCTCCTTGTGAATCTTCTTTTCTTGAAATGTATGTTGAGAGTGAAGCACAACTTGAGCGGACGGCTCATATGATGCGAACAGATTTTTCACCATCTTCTGCACTACTTACTCGCCTGCAAGGTATGTGAGGGAAAGCATGTTAGCTGCATGCAAATTACTGTATATAATCCTCTAGTGGCATGGTGCGCCAATAAATTCAAATCACATGTAACTTGGTAATCATTATGATGTACATACCTGATTTGATAATGGTGGTTGTCTATGTAGGGATGGCAGTGGTTGTTTGTATGCTGTATTACAAATGAAAAGTCACACTACTCCTGAATAGGACCAAAACCGGAAAACGAAGCTTCCCATGAGGAAGCGGGGACTGAACAGTGCACATAGCTAACCTTACTTCACAGCGAAGGTGTACCTACATGTAGAGAGCACTCTCGACATTTCCCAAGTTTCCTCTTTATCTCCTTCTTCTTCTTCTTCTTCTTTGATAGCCGTAGCGCACGAACCAGAGGGACCAGGAAACTACTTTGTGCACTAGCTGCATTCTTCTGTAGGTTAGAAGGCAACACAATTTAGTGCTGAAGACGGCACTTGCCACGACTCTCACCATGTTGTTTAGCCAAGCGGGGCGAACACCGGGTACCATTTTCAAAATACAAATTCAATCGGATGAAACCGGCTTGACTGGTGACCAGTCAAGCCGGAAGGCTGGTGCCATTGTGAGCAGCTGCGTACAACTTCCAGAGTCTCCTTCTTCTGTTGTTCTGCACCACAATGGAATTCTTTGCTTTGCTCTATGCCTTAGCGTGACATTTGACTTGTGGAATGAATAATATTATGTCAATACAATTTCTCAAATGCAAATTCAATTTGCAGCCATATAATTCTATCAGGAGCTACACAAGTAAGGTAAATAGCTATATCATGCATCTTAGCTCATGCTCCATAAAAAGTGCCAAAACTAGAGATAATAAACATTTTCTACAAAACTAGTAAGCTTTAGGGATGGCATTAAAAGTACAAAAACAAGTAAAAGCTGTTACACAATGGAGCATTAACCATCATCCCTACATTCAAGGGTGTAGGACCTATGGTGCGACATTCTTGCATTTAGGGACCATGGTTAATGCACCACTGTGTAACAGCCTTTACTTGTTTCTGCCTTTTTATGCTATCCCTACATCCTTACTATTTTTGTAGAAAATTTTTATTATCTCTAGTTGAATTTAGCACCCTTTGAATTATGTGAACAATTGTTTTTGTGTATTTAGGGTCCGTTGAAGTGAATGAAGTTTTGAAGAAGCTGAATCATCCTGAGCAACAACTGCAAGGATGTACTTTGTCTGCTGAGCCGTGGCCTGAAATTAATCAGATTATTCTGCATTGTTTGGAAGAAGATGTCACAAAAGAATTCTTAGAGGCATATTTCAAGAATGAAGGAATGTCAGGGAGCCCTACCTTTGTGGAGGTGACCATGAAAGGGAAGGGTATCGCAGTGGTGACTCTACAAGGTAGTCAAGGTAGGATTTGGAATACAACACTTGCAAGTTTTTGTGTTACTTATTTAATGAAGACATTTTTGCAGAAGATCAATGACAGAAATTCTGCTATGATAGTATTATCTGCATGGTCTGAGAATTTCTATGTGCATGTACACAGGAGCCACCAGTGTAACATGTAATACTGGCCCATGGCCATGCGAATTCCCCAAATGATTTTATCATTTTGGAAGAGCGCAGAAGTATGCACTGTTTCAATACCATCTTTTACTGTGTCATTGTATTGACAATTATGAGTAATGAGTGTTGTTATTTCATATACATGGTGAAAGTAGTGCACAAGGATATGGCTTTTGGAGGAGGGTATATACAGGAATATCGTCTTCATTGAGGGGTCTATCAGTTGGGCTACCGTTCAATTATTGCAATGACAAATGAAGACATCCCATAAACCATATACTGCCTTAGATTAGTTAAGGATATAATGTTGTAGTCTAAGGTGCTCAAGAGACATTTAGCTGTTATCTGTAACGTCTGGTCATATATGACAAAACAGCAATCAAAACTCATTTCTCTTGCAGTGCATGGGCACATCTCTGAACAATATTCATTGCTTCTTACACATAGCTTATGTGTCGATTGCTGCAAATTGCCTTATATGCATAATTAGAGTTTTCAGATAATTGAGACTCTGTTCTGTACTATTATAGATGTGAAATGTGTGTTGAAGAAGGAAACTCATAAAAGATTCATATGCCCTGGTGTGGTATTAAAAGTGTATCATCCAAAGCTCATTCCATGGCTTGAATTGACCCCACAGGAGCAGCGAGTTCTAACCCATGGAGATATTCCTCATCCATTTGATTTGCCTATTACCTTGGAGCTTTATAGCTTTTTGAGCACACGATTTTTGCTACAGCAGGCACTTGAACTTCAGTTGAAACCCATCTGTGCACACTTCACACTAAGAAGAGCTCAAGACAAGGGAATTATAACTGTATATCCTGAAGTAGGAAGCAAGGGTCCTGAGGAATGTAGGCCTGTTGTAGAGATGTTCCTTGCTAAGTTTGACACACAGTACATAGATGTTCCAAGGAGAATTGATTCCAAGGCCATCTTGGAGTTCATAGTGGCAATGCGCACAGATAAAGAAGCTTCAGAAGCTATCCTGAGTAAAGACAATCTGACAATAAGCATAGTAGGATTTACAGACAGTGTCAAGGTAGAATGTGGTGATCTTAATACAATCATACGTGATTGCACCTGGATTGCTCTGAAAGAAAAGATGGAATTACATGTTTTGCAGTGCATTGAATTATGCCAACGAAAGGCACTGGAAAGTAAACATCCCAAAGTGGCATTCAAGGTTCTATACGCAGAATCTACTTTATCAGTGAGTGGTGAAGAAAAACAATGTAGGAAATTCCTCAATGAAGTAAGTGCACTGAAACCAATTGTGGTTGGTATTCAGCTCCCACCTGAAGCCATCATCTTCTTAAGAGCCAGAGAAAATGGTAAGAAACTGTTTCAGGAAGTTATGCAGAAGTACCCAAATGTTGGTTACTATATCACAGACTCCAAAGGGTGTGTCCTTATGGAAGATCTGTCTGAGTGTGCTCATCTCAGTATAGTCACATGTACTGATTCTAAACAAGCACTGCATGTTGCAAAGGAAGTTAAGAAAAGTGTGACTATTGATACTATAGAGGTTCCAACTGAATTTAAAAATACAGTACTCCAAGACTGCTGGGTTGAATCAAGACGGAGAATGGAAGCAGAAAACATTGCATTGTTCAAACCACAACTGGAAGGACATCCTCCTATGATTATGATTGTGTGCAAAGCAGATAGGGCTACAGCAGCTAAGACAGACATTAAGGAATTTGTCAATAGGCAATGCTACACAAGGGTGGTGATCACTTTGAAGGAAGGACAGTACAATTACATGATAAAGAATTCTGAATGGATAGAGTTCCACGGGGAAATGAAAAAACTGCAGAAAGAGAAGCAGATTGTGTTTAACTTGCCAGAAGTAATCAAATCTGAATCTCCAAAGTTGACTGTTGAAGGATTCACTACAAAGGTAAAGCAAGTAGCACAAACAGTTCGGGGCATTCAGAGCAGAATTTGTGAAAGTTCCATTTGTGTTTCAATGCCAGGGCTATTAGAGTACAGCAAATCTACCATTGGACAGCAACAGCTCATTGGCATAGCAGCAGCACATGGTGCAGTCCTTGTTGTTCGTACAGGTGAACAGCAGAAAAAGGAAGAAACTGTTACTACAAGGGAATTACCTCACAAGACAGTACTGTGTGCAACTGTTCTTGGAGGTGGAAACATTAGAATCATGCAAGGAGACTTAACTGAGTATCCAGTGGATATTCTCGTCAATGCAGCCAACACAGATCTGCAACATGGAGGAGGAATTGCAGGGCAGATATCTAGAAAAGGAGGGCCAGAAATTCAGGCGGAATCAAGCAGGTATATCCGAGAACATGGGCGCCTCAAAGAAGGGGATGCAGTTCTCCTGTATGCAAAAGGTGTCTTGCCGTGCAAGGCAATAATTCACACTGTTGGGCCAAAATGGGCTGGAGGACGGGCAAATGAAGAAGAGACCATTGCCACGGCAGTGCATGGAAGCCTTCATTTACTGGCAGAAACAGATTCTGCACACTACAGATCTATTGCATTTCCAGCTCTGTCTACTGGCATTTATGGTGTGCCCCTAGGTGTTAGTGCTCGTGGGATGTTAGCTGGAGTGAGAAAGTTCTTTGATGAAAACGCAAATTCCACCCTAAGAGTGGTGATAATGTTGTACAAGGAGGAAGATATTGAGCCATTTGTATCATCCATTAAGTATGACTTGGAATGCCAGCCATTCACAGTAGTGAAAGACACCACATTCATTCATTCAGAGTTGACTGCTGACATATCTTCATCAAGAAAATCAACAAGGCCTCCACCCACACAAGCTTCACCATCAACCTTACCAAGACCCTCATACCTAAAAGCTTCAACAGCATCCCTACCAAAGCCTCCATCCACGCTAGGGTCACCAGCAACCCCCAAAATACATTCTGAGAGACAGGCAGTGGGGTTTACTATGGAGATATCAGCCGCTGATAAGCTGGAATTACAGAAAGGAGCATTAACAGACTATAAGGTGAGATACTATTGCACTTCATATACATATAGCCTGTTCTCAAAAACTATTATATGATTATATGTGCACACAACACGAATGTGGTATCATCATAGGAATTTAAGTATATATATAAGAGGTGCATTTTTAGGGGTTGCCTGTGGCAACCCCTATATTGTTTTCATTTTGACATTTTGTTGCATGGCTTTGTGTCCCACTTCTGGTGGTATGTTGGCATGTATGTATGTTCATATATGACGTAAGCTGCGGTAGTATAACTGTGCAAGCATTTATATTATAATGTATTGACCAAAGTATTGACGATTGGGAATTTATATTGTATGCTATTTTATTCGGCTGGAAGTGGACCGTGTGCGAGACCAAGGGACTTTCAAAACCGGCTTTGGATGTCCTCTTCCGCCGCTAATCGTGAAACAGACTCCTACAGCACTTCTCATTGATGGGCAAAGAGACAGCTTCGAGACAGGTCATCGACTTCACCCCACGCCTTCTTCGATAATGGCCGCGCCTGCCTCGGAGGACTTTACTCCACTGCCTGGAACACATGACAGGAGTAATGTAGTAACTGGTGAGTGCCGTGATATGTACGCGCTAAGATTTTTAACCATCTGTAGTGTTGAGAAGCTTAGCGCATACAGTAGCCCTTCTAAATGCTCTATAGATCCCGTTGCCATGGTAACGTGCGTCTAAACGATGTTTCTAAACGTCGTGGACACCCGGGTGTTGTTTCGCGCCGTGGTCTATTTCGTCTAGCCGTGTTCTAATTCGATGCGCGGCGTTCGCGCCTATGCTCTAAATGCCGATTTAGAGCATGAGCGTGGCACACGCGTCCTTCGCGCTATGCTCTAAATGCCGATTTAGAGCATGGGCGTGGCACGCGCGGCGTTCGCGCCTATGCTCTAAATAGCGATTTAGAGGATGGGCGTGGCTTGGCCCGTGGTCTATAGCAGAGAAACTGCAGCTGCGATAACAATAGTAGCTAACTCCACAACATACGATGCAAAGGTTGCCCGGCTTACTTGTTTCGTCGACAAACAGGGTAAAGCAACAATCCGGCATGCAGCGGCCTACGAACCAGAGCCGAGAAAGGTACTGGTTACGAGCTGGGAACAGGCTTAGGATACCGCTCTGGGAAACGCTGTGGCTGACGGGGCTGACAGTGAGTAAGCTTACGTTTAGCTTACGCGCCGCATCCACTGCCGACCTCTAGGAACGTCTGCTGCGAGATGACAAACCCAATAACCAAACGACGTTTTCTCGGCCATTGTCAGAAATTGCTAACTACTTCCGGAAGACGCGTGATGACGCAATTACAAGTAGTTAAACTGATTCGCTGCCGCTCCTTGACCAATCGTTGGGATCTATAACACTTAAATGCTGACTAATCGGTGTCTCTGAAGATTTAGACCACACGGCACTCGGGCGCTTCGCGCCCTCGCGCCTCGTGCTCTAAATCTCAGAGACACCTCTTGGTCAGCATTTAACTATTACTTAGAACCTGGCCCATGAGTACTGCGCCATAGCAAACTACGTACGTAGCTTTTGCCATCACAGAACCATGGATAGTAGAGTAATCTCTACTATCCATTCATTGTAAATGCATGTGCTGTAAGCTGTCTGTGCTGGAGATTTCTCAGTGTGTTTGTGTGTGATGTGGTGTGTGTGTGTGTGCACGTGTGTGTGTATGTGTGTGTGTGTGTGTGTGCGTGTGTGTGTGTGTGTGTGTGTGTGTGTGTGTGTGTGTGTGTGTGTGTGTGTGTGTGTGTGTGTGTGTCATGTATGTCTGGTGACAGTGGTGTGTGTGTGTGTGTTGTGGTCACTGAGGTGTATGACACGATGTACATGTTTACTTATTGTGAGTGACAGAGCAGCAACCATAGGGAGCAAGTATTTTGAGTTGGGGTGGCAGCCCCATGAGTTTTTTAACTCAAAATACTTGTTTGCATTAATATTGCCATATTGACCTAATGCATGTTTTGGATGTGTCTCCAAACCTAGAGACCATGAATACATACATAGTGATATGTACAGTCTCTATGCACACCTCTCAAGGAGACTTCGCACAACAGAGTGAAGACACCAAGGTCATCTTCTTAGATACTGAAGTGATTGTGATCAACCCATAGTCTACACTTGGCACTAAGTGGGTCAACAGTGAAGGAATGACACAAGTGGCAGACAGAAACAATATGCGCTCACATGGAAAAGTTAGTCTAAGAGTGATTGATTGCGTATTGGCCCATACCCTCCATTTCTAATTCAGCATCTTTCTCACTTGCCTATTAATACTGTAACTAAGGACACTGCACCTAGAGGATGAGATCCACAAAACATTGCTGAAATAGCTTCATCTCGCTAACTGACCTTATAGGTTTAACTACGAGTTTGCTGTATTTATAATCCTGGAATGAAACTGCTTTGACATGTTCTTCTTCAGGACCAGCAGAGTAGGTCAAGCTGTCTCACATTTGGCTGCCATTTCAGTGATTTCAATAATCTATTCTGATCCACTGCAAAACTTGTCAGTGATTCATGGACACAGTGCAATTGCAATGAACAAATATTGTTGTAAGGAGCTATTTTAACTGGTAACAAATTCTTGAGTGGACACAACTGTTAATGATAAATTAACTGCAGGACATTTTGAAATGGAGGTCTTTGTCAAGGGCATTATTATCCTATTATTCAATGCATTAAGTTTGTACTTAAATATATAATTTATGTAATTCTTCAGGTAAGACCATGTAAAAGTAGGTATGTACAAATGCTATTAATACTAGTGTACAAAAATTCCTTTAGAATTAATAGGGATTTAGGAATGGCCAGTAGAAACAGCATATAGAAACAAGCAACAGTACCTCAACACCACGATGAGCCACATTTCCGTGAAGTTCACTCTGCATTCCTAATTTCCTAGTGGACTGATGAGGTGTTAGCTAATGCTCTGTTTAAATCCATTGCCTTCACTTTAGGCTGACGTGTGCGTCAATACAACATCCATCAACCTGGACCTAGATAGTGGAGCAGTTTCAAAGAGCCTACTTGCGAAAGGAGGTAAGACTCTTCAGGATCAGTGCAACAAATATGTCAAGGACCATGGAAAAGTCCCAGTGTGGGGTTTTGCCACAACCTCCGGAGGAGATACTCCTTTCAAGTATATTATACACACTGTTGGAACAGATTACAATAAAGGGAAAGCTATAAAGGTACAGTATGATATTATATGTAGTTTCTAACACCTCTGGTCTGTGCTGCTAGAAACGTGTGCATTCCCTGAATAGAATGTTCTGTTATAACTAAAGTGAAACAGGCAAATATATTCTTTAGTCTTGCCTGCAGCCCTTGAAAGCACAAGTGCTCTTAGGTCATTACATTCCTTGCAATTGTATTACGGGACAGACCAAGCCTTTCAAAGTTTACTAATAATACATTGCTGAGACAGTATGAGAACATAGTGTGAGCTTCAAGCAATAGTGTTTCTACTGTGACCATTTGGGTCCCATACTTAAAACTAGCTATAGTATTGACTATACCTCATTACCTAAATACTCTATAATCTAATTCCATATAGAATATGGAGAGCATGATTGCCAAAGTGATGACTGAGTGTGACCGTCTCAAAGCATCATCGGTGGCCTTCCCTGCAATAGGCACAGGTGTTCTTGGATTTCCTCATCGTGTTGCTGCCAGGATCATGGTACAGGTAGTTCATCAGTACCTACAACAACACCCCTTCACATCGGTGAAGAAAGTTACATTTGTTATCTTTCAAGATAAGGTTTTTGATGAATTCCAAAGGGAAATGAGAACCTTAATTTCTGCCCCTACCATGCCCTCTGGTCAAAGTGGAGCACCATCCATTCCCCAGGTGTTGCCCACACCCTCTTTGACACCCATGGTACAATTGCCAATTGTAGTGAAGAAAGGTTCACTAATAGATGCTCAGGTTAGTTTCAGTCTGGAGAAATATATATGCTGCTATTGGAGTATAAACTCTGAATGTGTTCTTTCTACATAATACATTTATAGTATGGTGATATTATTTATACAATCCTGTACGTTTGAGAAATTCAATATGAAACCTGGCCTTCACATATGAATGTCAATGCAAAATGTGTCTTCTACAAATTGATGATTTCTGCTATCATATGCATTATAATTATATAAGAATATTAAGTGCTAAGTTAGCCTCATTGTGTATTATACCACAATATCTTGGCTTTAAGGTATAGCTAATGGTTCAAAGGTTGTTTGCCAAATCATCACCAAGTGTCAACTATAAAAGGCAATTGTATATAAAAGGCAATTGTTACAGTCTTCCCTAGATTGCAAGAATTACACATTATCTTGCTTTGTTACTGGCCTGGATGACAAAGGGCAATTGTTCAACATAGCAGCAATACATGTACATATAATCATAGGCAACAGTTAATCAAAAGAACCAACAGCCGTAGTCCTTATAGGCTTTGCCACCAAGCAGCCCCCAAAACACAGTCATACTCTGTCATCACAGGTAGTCTAGTTGCATTATTGATCCTTATGAACACCATTTAGTCATTATTTCCGCTTGTGTTCATTTTAATGTACCTATCTAAGCAAATCCTGCAAGAAAACCTGTAAATAAATACTGATGTAACATTCCTATGATAAAAATACTATAGAGTGACTTATACTCGTTACCAATTATGTGATTTGACCGGTACTCAACTGCTTTAATTCATTGCTTCAACTTGTATTGTAGGCTGATGTGTACGTGAACAGTGCTAGTGGTTCTTTGAACCTCTCCTTTGGTGCCATTGCTAAAAGTCTTTTGACAGCTGGTGGTCTTGCCTTGCAAGAGAAATGCACCAAGTACAAGAGTCAAAATGGAGACGTTGCTGTATGGAACATAGCCACTACTGGGGGAGCTAGTCTGAAGTGTAAACATGTAATTCACACAGTTGGAGGTCAATATGATGGAGCAACTTCCGAAATGGTAATGTTAGGCTGGATAATGTATGTCTCTTTATTCACTGGAATATTCTGTATTCTATAATGATGTAATATTTGTGTACTCAGGCAAGTGACTCACTCATAAGTGACAAATCACTTACAATAAAAACTTAAACTCAGCATGTGTCCTCCACCCAATATAACGCTTCAGAACGACTCACATCAATCAATCATTCTGTCTGAACATATCTCCAGACTGGGGGATTGTTTTTACAATAAATTATTATGTTTGTGGCAGCGACCAGAAATTGTTATGGTTCATAGATAATGCTTATAATACTATATTATATGGCACAGTTGTAGCTATGTGTATGTGTGTCAGAAATCATAATTCCATCATTTTCTTTATCTCCGTCCATGGGTCTTTCACACTCCACTTGTCCTCATTCCTTTCCCTGGCTGCCATGATTCTCCACCATTTTGTCTTCCACCACTCCCTCATAGCTCACATGATGGACAAAATCATGTAATGACCACTTATGTAATACTATCAATAATGAGGAACACTCTTAGTTTAGTCTGTGCACACTATATAGCTCTCAATGTCCAGCTAAACATTCAAAGGAACCGTTTTGTACACTGACACCATGAAAGGCATGCAGCCTACTCACTCCAGCTTACATTAATCCTCCATGCTTTCACACATCACACTTTGTATAACACTGCATGTTATAGATAGCTCCTGTGCTCACCCCTCAATCACATTCAACTGGAATTTGAGAGATAACCATTTTCCTGGCACTGACTTTATTTGTTACATAGACTAAAGCAATAAACAACTATCATGGCACTACCCAGCTCTGTCGTAACTATATATTTTATTTCTTCCAGGGTATGAAGAGCATGGTTGCAAAGATCATGGTTGAGTGTGACCGGCTCAAGACATCATCTGTGGCATTTCCCGCATTAGGGACAGGTGTTCTTGGATTTCCTCATCATGTCGCAGCAAGAATCCTTTTACAAGGTGCTTTTCAATACCTACAAGAAAATCCCAGGACATCAGTTAAGGAAATTATCTTTGCAATTTATCAAGATGCGGTTCTCAGTGCATTCCAAAACGAAGTGGACAGTATATGTTCATCCTCTGCTGTATCCTCTGTGTTGGCTAGAACACCGCAATTTTCTGGAATGGTGCCAGTGCTGCATGTAGAAAGCCTGATGGAGCCACCAGTAGTATCATCGCAATCACTTCCTATTATAGTGAAAAAGGGACTACTAACAGATGCCAAAGTTAGTGCAGCCATTCTTCTAAACATGATTTGTAGCCTGCATGCAGCCAGGGCATAAAATAAAAACAATCTAAAATGTGATAAAAGTAAGGATGTAAAAGTAGTGATAAAGTATGGATGATTTTGACAGCTGAAGTGTACGTGGCTTAATGTTTCTATTCATGATTTTACTAGCTGGGTGACATATGAATTTTGCTCATGCATCTGCATCTGTCCTTATTATGCTGAAAGTTTTGCATGCTCTGTCATGTCTGTCACCAGTTGTACATGACTCTACTCTTTACATGTACAGGCTGATGTATACGTCAACACTAGTAATGGTTCGCTGGACCTCTCTAATGGTGCTGTTGCTAAAAGTCTCTCAGAGGCTGGTGGTCCTACCTTGCAAGAAAAGTGCACCGAGTTCATTAGTGCCAATGGAGCTGTTGCTATGTGGAACATAGCCACTACTGGGGGAGCTAAACTGATGTGCAAGCATGTAATTCACACAGTTGGAGATCATTACAATGGGAAACCTTCAGAAAAGGTATAGCTTTTGCTTGATAATACCTTTCATTCAATTATTGTGCAGGTTATCAAGGATAGCCTGTGTGTATGCTTTGGCTGACTTAGTTTGGCAGTATAATAATTATCGTTTACTATTCTCAGGGCATGGAGAGAATGATTGGCAAGGTGATGGAAGAGTGTGATCGACTGAAGGCATCATCTGTGGCCTTCCCTGCACTAGGGACAGGTGCTCTAAGATTTCCAAATGATGTTATGGCAAAGATCATGGTACAGGAGACTTATCAATACCTACAAAGAAATCCCAACTCTTCAGTAAAGGAAATTAGTTTCTACATATTTCAAGATGAAATTCTCAGTGCCTTCCAAACAGAAGTGGAAGCTTTAATGTCAATCCCTGCAGGATATTCTGGGATGGCTATAACAGAATCACTTCCTGCAGTATTGTCCACACATGCTGGATCATCACCAAGAGCAATGCCGGTTTCTGACACTTGGCCAGGTAACCAAGCTTCACAGATGAGAATCAGCAGAGCGATGGTAAAGGAATTGTTTGTCGGTAAATTGCGCATTCATTTTGTCAAAGGAAATATCACTGAAGAATGCAGTGGTTGTCTTGTTAATGTAGCATCCCCAGGTCCAAAACTGCTAGACACTGGATTGCAAGGGGATTTTCTGCAGAAAGGTGGGCAACAGATGCAACTTGCTTATACACTAGCAGCAGAGGAAATGGGCAACCTCACCAAGGGCAAGATAATAGAAACTGCTGGTCCTGTGGGGGACTTAGAGAGTAAACTGGTATGCCATGTTTGTCCTCCAGATGTGCACAAGGAACTGAAAGGAATGGTTAAATCTGTTTTACAAAAGGCAGAGAAATTTCACATTCAATCAGTAGCATTTCCAATGACACTTGAATGTGGCCAGGAGGCATTTCCAGTTGACGAGGTTGCCGAGTACTACTACAGGGGCATAGCATCCTTCATTAAAGACCCATTCTGTTACCTTGCAGAGATAATTTGTATTGATCCTGAGGAACGCTTGACTTGTCAGTTTATACATGCTTTTGAGAAGGCTGCCAGTAAGGATGGATCTGGACTAGTAGCAAAGAGTAAACAAGCGTGGAGTATAAGCAAACGGCGGTTTAGTGGTGCTACAGCTCTTTTCAAGAAGCAAAGCTCTGCCCCCCTTCCGCTGTCATCTATTCTTGGCCTGAGGTTTGAGGAGGAAGGTCCTGCCATGTGGTTTACAGCATATGCTGGTACAGAAGCAGTGGCCATATCAGTTATCAAAAAGGTTGAGGAACTTGTTAACACACAATTTAGAGAAGAAGTTATTGATGATCTTAATATAAAGCAACTACAGCTACAGCCCCACACTACTGACAAACTTTATTGTGAAGCAGAGAGGAAGCATGTCAAACTGAGATTGGAAGATTGTAAAATTATCTTGCAAGGTCATGAGCATAACACTGAACAGCTGAAGAACACTGTACACAATGAGTTGAGCAGAATTGCAACTACAAGAGAAAGAATATGTCGTAAGGAGGCTGAACTACAGAAGGAACAGGCAGAATTGCGCACTCAGCAGGCAGAAGTTACAAAGGAAATAGCAGAATCACAGAAGCTAGAGGCTGAGAGACGTAGACAGGAAGCAGAATACAACTCTGCAAAGAAAGAACAAGAGCTGGAACAGATTAGAACACATGGTAGGTGCACACTATCAGGGTTACTAATGGGACTAGCTTGTTTAGTGCCCTAAAGTCTAATTCAATAGCCTTACATAATTATAATTTTCATGCATCTCATCTTCATCATCACGTCTATGACATATGCTTGCAAGAAGACAAAATGAACAAGCTAAAAGGCAATAATGTTTATAATTTGCTTCGTGTACTTAGTTCGATAGATTTGCAACTGTATAATTATAATATATATTACAGTGCAAGTTAAAATGAAGTGTACCCATGTGAAACATAAATTATGACAGCATCTGCACTTCCCTTTGGTGAACCACATATGCCTGAGTTCACTGCCTGTAAATTACGTATGAATAAATTGTATACCCCCAGGTGAAAGGCCTGATGACTGGGATACTATGGACATAGACCCATTGGCTGGCACTGAGGTTCCTTACATGGCAGTTGACATTTCTACTAGCAGCACAGAGTACACAAAAGTTGAAAGCCAGTTCTCTGCTAGTATGGGTGCAAGTGGATCTCTCGTTCCAGCAATGCAACTGCCATACCGTGGCATACTGAAGATTCAGCGAATCCAAAACCCTGTGCTTTATGGCCAGTATATCATAAGGAAGAAGGCCATGGACAAAGCAAACCAGGGAAATGTTCCCAATGAACGACAGCTCTTCCATGGATGTCCGAGAGATGTCATTGATAGCATCAGTAGCACTGGATTCAACAGAAGCTATTGTAACGGTAAATTTCAGGTTTCATGATCACCCTAAATGTGAACACTATAATTACGTATAATTGCACAACTGCAAGCAACAATAGGACATGATATGTTATTTATACACTAAAGGATTTAGTGATCATGCATGCAGTATCTTCACATACTATTTGTGTCTCCTTTCTCAGAAAAGAGCCTCTATGGAGAAGGTGTGTATTTTGCAAAAGATGCTGCTTATTCAGCAAGAGATAGATACTCTAAACAGGATACTGAAAGTGGCCACAAATACATGTATCTTGCAAGGGTTTTGGTTGGAAAGTACACAAAAGGAGATAAAGGTATAAAAAAGCCACCAGCAACATTTGACTCAGTGGTGAATGATGTTGATGATCCGGGCATTTTTGTTGTGTTCTACGATGGACAAGCGTACCCAGAGTACCTGATCACATTCCATTGAGGAATATTTCATACTTAATTTTGTAGGCAATATATAGCCAAACTGCATTCATGCAATTTTAAGTCTTAGTTTGATTTTGAATTATTTAGATAGTTGGTTAACTAGTTTATCGAGTAGTACTGTCTGTAGTTTACTCATTTAATGTTTTGCACAATTTAAGCTAGTACTGAAGTGATTGTTTGTTTGCATTTATTACAGTATATGATTTTCTGTAATCAAATTGTATGGTGAATAAATGTATAATTGCATGCTTTGCATTGCAAGCATCAAGACTGAAAATGCATATATGCAAAAGTGCATATATGAAAATGCATATATATATATATATATATATTATATAAAAAAAATTGTTAAATTAAAATTATTATTAAAAATTGTTAAATTAAAAAATTATATATATGTTGCATCCAACATCCATCCACATCGCCATGTCTGGCCCCGGATGAGTGGCAGACATGGCAGCAAGAAGAAAGAGAGCCGTCTACCGAGAAATCTCGCAGAACCATCACTTTGTCCCAGTTGCTGTGGAGACCATGGGATCCTTTGGTGAGGATACAATAGCCTTCCTCCATCAATTGGCATCACGCCTTTAATCAATTTCCAAGGACCCCCTAGAGTATCTTAAACTGTGTCAAAGATTTAGTGTGTGTATCCAGAACTTTAATTGCGCCTCAATCTTAGGATTTAGTACTTTTTCATTTTATTTTTTACGACTGTTGCTGTTAGGGTTGGTATTTTTGACATCTTTAGGACTGTTGCTATTAGAATTAGAGTTTACCATAGCTGATGGACCCAGTTTTGTTTTCCTTCTTTCTGTATGTATATATGTATATAATCATGCATTTACGTAAAAAACTATATAATTATAAATATATAGCACCAACACTGTACTTTCATTCATAGTGTCCCCCACTGCATGCCAATCGATGCTGGTGCCCGGTCCCCCTGACCTTCAGCAACTTGCACTGGTGGTGTTTTTCCTTCCATTATCTAGCACAAACACTCTACTTGCACTCAGGGTGGTTACTCTCGGCAACTTGCACTGTGGCCTTGTTCATAGAAGCACTGGTGCATATACTGCATGCACAGATTGCAACTTGCACTGTGTGGTGGTGCTGGTGGTGATGGTGCTGGTGGTGCATATATAGCACAAACACTCTGCCTGCACTCGGGGTAGTTACCCTTGTCAACTTGCACTGGTGATCTTGGTCCTTATGTATGTATGTATAAAACACTCTGCCTGCACTCGGAGTGGTTACTGAAATGTGTTGAAAGCACATGATTGCACTTGCGGACTTATCCAATGCAAGAGCTCATGATTACTAACTATGCAACAGAACTTCCACTGCTTTGGGTGATGAGGATGATTGTGACACTAGCTATAGTGGCATTTCTTGCTTAGCTTCCTTCCCATATACGTATATTCTGATGGTGGTTGAAGTGCTAGCTCTATCTGTTCTGTATGTATCCACGTGGATGTACTCTAGATCTGTCACTTCTTTGTAAGCTGCATAATATAGTCATGTGAAACGAATTTGCTACTTCCTTGTACTCTTTGCTATCAGGATCCTAAACGTCTTCACTTGTACAGCCTGCATGGGGTCCCTGTACGCATGTAATGTACACATGTATACTTTTTAGATTGTGCATAGTACTATGAAAATAATTGGTATACAATGAGCATGGCCATGGATCATAAGCCGTCATCAGCTGCAGGTGCAAACTTAATGAATGGTGCATGAACATTGTAAGTGTGGCTACTAATCTGGCTAACCTATTGGGATACAGCTACAGATCTCTTGTTGTAAGGGTGATCTCAAATTATACTAAACAACATAAATATTTATAAGCTAAGTGCATTGTCAGTGCCACCATTAGCATCTGACTGATTTAGTAGCATGACTGCTCAGGCATCAATGATCGAGGGTTGACCTACACTTAGCTATTATATAATGCTTTGTGTCATCACTTGCAATTGCTAGTGGTATTACTGCATTATCATGAGGTTACGGGAATCACAGTTGCATTGTGACGACTCTTCTATAATGGAACAATTCACACTCATCTCTTGGGCATGCATGCACCCGAACTGGACGGTGATTCAGCCATAGCTCAATGCAGCACACCAAACATGTGTATACAACTGCTTATGCAAAAGTTAAGTAACCAGATACTTGTTACTACTAAGTGAACAGTAGTCCAAGCTACTTGAAACCAAACATAATCGTAAATAATAATTGTAAAGCAACAAATAATAGTAACCAACTACCAAGACAATAAAACGTGTGCATACAGTACCCCAGTCCAGTACTGTTGCCTGCTGTAGGTAGATTTGAAGGCACTGCAGTGAGTTTCTTCTGACCTGTGATGAAGAGAAAGAAGTCAGTCAGTGAACATTAGAAATAACTAGCGTCTGAGCTATATAAAGTTCATGACACGGACAATAGTGCCTGCCTGAAGTTCATATATTCATCTTACTTTAAATATAATAAAGCAGATTTGGAAGCAGATGGTAGGCTTAATAACTTTGTACAATGGATTTGCATTCGTGCAGTAACTCTATGCAGAGCATTTAATTTGCCCAAGTCAACCAGCTATAGGCTTAATTTAGTAAGCCAACTGTGTACTATCGTTTGTAAGGCACTAGGTTCTAACTTCCTAAGTATGCATATATAGCTCGGGTCAACAGTTTCATACAGCACTTAACCTAGCTTCCACATTGATGCATGCCTTTACCATGCAACAAACTTTAAAGTTAAGAAACTGTAACAATCATGAAATACTCTAGATCTAGTATCAATAATTTAAATCCTTCCTTTGATTGAAGGGGATTTCATGAAAACTTTTGTTTGCTTTCCAACAAATATTACAAGTTGACAACAGTTGTATATTGTTTATGCTAACTTACATGCAGATCTAGCCTTGTCCATCTCATCCAGGTGAGCATGGATTTCCTCCACTAACTCTCTATAGCCACACTCACGTGTCTGTAGTACATCTAATGCTTTCATCAGTGCACTACCATCCTTTGTCTGCAGTATGTCCAATAGCTTCATTCTCTTCTGCGCACTATTCCATTAAACAATATAGATGCATACATGAGTATCACACCGCATGCAGACATATGTAGAAACATACCCACCCAAACCCCTACACAATTACTTAATGTCAAGCTGCTCATAAGTATATACATATACGTACCAGAAATGAATTCGAAACAATCATAACATTGACCTTATAAATACATCCCACCAAGCCTCATGTAGCCAGATAACTTTGTCCTTCACTATTAATAATTATGTATGCCAAAGATCTGAAGAACAGCCTATAATATAATTATACCATTTAATATGCAGCTACCAGATCAACAACAATATGTATAATATACAGTGGAACCAGTCGAAGATGGTCACTGAGTTAGGCAGCCATGCACCTCTCTAAAACACTCACCCTCCCTGGCCCCAAAGAGCACTAAAGCATAGCAATTTATAATTACCTCTGTAGAACAGCCACCTATCTATAAAGGTCGGTTTGAACTGGCCCACAAGTGGCTGTCTTAGACACACTGTATTCACAGCGATTAACTTGTTGAAACTGGGAATGATTATACATAGAGTGTCGGGCTGTGAACTGGGAGACAATCAGTATGTGCATGGAGCGGTGGCTGCATTTGTTATTCCAACAGAAGGATGAACAAGGTTAGCAGAAGAGTGGACTCTCTGATATGACTTAATCATTGATCTCCACTAGTACTAATGACACAATTATGTGCACAGCACCATGGGAGCTAGACCTCTACCTATGGCAGTACTGCAGGCAAGCAAACTTTTCCACAGCAATGCTATTTCTGCTCTTCTGCAGTGCACTCAAACAACTATTACTGTTTGCAGAACCAATGCTACGCTAACATGTTTTGTTAAAACAGAAGTGATGCATTGTCATCTCCCGTATGTATGTATATTTATGCACAGCTTGTGCAATACAATCCTATGCAGGCGTATGTATATCCGTCATGCTTGTGCAATGCTTGCACAACAATGAGGCCAAAATGAGCCACGGGGAGATGAGTGCACGCTGTCTGTAGGCAGGCTCGCAAAGCAAGTGCCACTTGCAAGATATTCAGTGTGCTGTGCTAAGGACAAAGGTGCTTTCATTGATCACTGCAAGACAAAAGTCAGACAGACTATGGGGCACAGCGAGTATGCACACGGAAGTCCTAGCAATTACAGGGCAGCCACGATCAAGCTTGGGTCACTATTGACAGTGCAGAAAGAACACGCATTCGCATGTGGCACCAATGCCTCAGCAGAACAGCAGGAGAAGGAGAAAGCAGCTGATTGCCTAAGAAAACGCAGCATCCTAGCTAATTGAGGAGACCCGTGTGCACAGGACAGTGCATCAGATATGGGAAATGCGAAGTGCAATCTATATATGCTGTGTGTCTGTGTGTAGGTGTATGGGCCACGTGTGTGCCTCCATGTGAATGTGGTGTGTGTGTGTGTGTGTGTGTGTGTGTGTGTGTGTGTGTGTGTGTGTGTGTGTGTGTGTGTGCGTGTGCGTGTGTGTGTGTGTGTGTGTGTGTGTGCGTGTGTGTGTGTGTGTGTGTGTGTGTGTGTGCAGACTCTTAACTATCCTATACATTGACGCAATATTAAACAGAAGCCAAAGTACCTACTAGTAGTCTCGTTATTTATGTTGGACACACTAGGACACAGATACAATGTACCTGGAACTGGTATCACTGATGACAGTGTGCTCTTCTTCACTGATAACTCCTTCGCACCACAGGTTCGAAGGGAATGTTGCAATAGGAATACGTTCCTTTAGAGTTTCCCTGAACTTCTTGAATGTATTCCTGACATCATCCGCATGATAGTTCATTTCTACAAATTGTAAAATGGTATAATTATGAGTAAAAAATACATAATATATTTAATTATATACTGTGCACCATCATAGAACCTGTGCCAATTATTTACAGTATTATGATATTCTAGCAGTGTCCACGTGATGTTCAACCACCTTTGTCCTTTCTATATTGATACTGTGATTTCAGAATATTCAGAATGATTAATTTGTGCATATAGCAAATGCTGAACTACTGTCTGTTATCCAAGCAGATGAAAGACAGACAGATGAGCAAGTTTCTGTCATAGGACAATGAAACAAATTTATAACAGCAGAAATGTTCGTTTTGTTGTTGCTGTACAAAAAGCTTTCTATAGCGGAATCTTTCAAAAGATCACTATAGTTACCGTGCATGCAGGGAACGCCATAACATGATCATGAAGCTAACTATAATTATGAAGATTAAAATGGTAGCTTACTTGCTGGTTGTGTAGCTTGGTTCTGTTGCATCTCATCCAAATCAGCAAAGAATTTCTGCACTGAAGCTTCATAGCCAACCTCATCCTGCTTCAGTGCTTTTACAACTCTCAAGAGTACACTACTATCCTTGGTGACCAGCATGCCCACTAATTTCTTTCCCTGCACACTATTACATAGAACAATAGGTACACAAATGAGTTTGCAGGCTGTCTTTATATCCATGCAGAGTGAATGTCATAGAGAAACAATGGCTTTAAACTCCCAGAAAAACTTTATCTGCCATGCCAGACTCATACCTTACACACACCACTCTACAGCATCAAATACATTATCAGAGGGACAGGTAGGCTGCACAAAGTCTCAGGATAGCACACATGTACACTAAGATCATCAATAGGAGTAGAGATGACATGCGCTGCAAAGTTGATTGTATTCTGATAGAGCCGCAACTGAAGGATAAACTGCAACATTGGTGGTGTGCAGATGAGTGATGTTAAACACTTTTATAGTCTAAGACTAATGCTCAACAAAGGAGGAGAACACCAAGAAGATTAAAAGAAAGGCCAGGAAGTGAGAAGCTATTTAATTTTTAGTCCAAACAGACATGTCCGGAGCATGCAAACATCAATGCATATACACTGCACCATTACATATAAAAATTTGCCTTAAATGTGTTCACTTGAAACAGTGTCCCTGGCGGCACACAAATGCTAATGTGTAAAGCTATATACGCACACTAGTACTGGAATGACAAATTAATAGAATGCTGAGGACTGAAAATTTAATTACATGCATGTATTGTGGACTGGACGTAGTTCATACCTGATGTCACTTGTACTGATCAATTGCCTTTCTTCATCACTGATTATTCCCCTCTTACATAGTGTTGAAGGGAATGTGTACATAGGAAGGCGCTTGATGAAAACATCCATGAAATTCCTAAATGTCTTCCTAATAATTTCTTCATCATACTGTTTTTCTGCAGATCAATGATGGGCATTGGATTGTCACAGTTAGCATTCATTGATTAGACTTTGCTAAATACATACGGTGTTGTTACCATGAAATTAATTATAGATTTAATTATTAAAGCTCCTGTTGCACTTTAGTTAGTTACCTGAGTACCTATGACAGATAGAGAGCTTACAAGAGGAATTCACACTAAGTATTTTGTTCATGGCTACAACCGTACAATTATCTGCAGCTCACAGTGGTATGATATATAAGTAACTGTTACAATAATGTTACAGTTACTTATATACGCCAAGCCAAGCCAAGTTTAAAGATGGTCGAGATACATTTGTTTATATAGTCTATACATACAATATTATGCCCAGGTAGTGAGCACAATAGTATATATAATGGCATACTTACCTTCTGTTCTTTCCCTTTCAAAATCATATCTCTCTTTGTCCAAATCTCTCATCTTCATCTCTGTTCTAGTAGAATGAGGTTGTTGCCTTAGTTCAGTCACGCTTTCGATGTCAACATCTTTGGCTGCAGCATCCATGCCAATACTGTCATCTGCAGTGCCTTCCATGTAGGTTTCTTTGACCAAATTACCTGTTAATTGCAACGATCGATGCCCTTGATTGGCTTTATGTTGCACCTGAATCTTACCAATTTTCAGTTCTGCTACCATTCTTTTCTTCTGCTTCTTTGCAAACATAGCTTGACATTTCTGTTCTGCTACATTTGTCATGCTTACTTTCTTGGCCATGAAAGACATTACCCTTCCAATGCTGACTTTCACATGAAATGGCTCAACAAACCATTGCCTAACAGCCAGCTCACCTGCCGGTGCATCATGCACTTCCAACTTAACCAATGTTTGGTCAGTGATTGGTTCATTAACAATCAATAAAGGGCAGGAATGTGCAATTGTTGGTGGGCCTGGCTGTGTAGGATACATTGCAACTGCATTCACATGCCCATGGCAACTTCTTGTGGCATGGCTGCAGAATACATCTCCTGTCAAGGCAGGCATCTCTGCCAGCCAGATACCTTTCTTGGTTGGTCTTACAATTCGGGAGCTGGCAAATTGTTCAGAAGTTTCCAAAAGTACTTTAACAAAAGCATTTAGCGATAGATTCAAAGATGTGCTATTACCTTTGTTAAAGACGTCCATTAACTTGAGAGCTTGACTTTGCACAGAGCGGTCATACTGTCCAATACCAATATTTAGCAAAGCAGATAATTGGAAGTCATCCTCATTGACCAGTTGCATAGTTACATAAACTCTCTGAATTAGACCAGCTTCAACTGATTCCCCCTCAACTGCAAACAAGACAGACTTGCATTTATTTTCATATAAAGCACAATGAAAGTCAAAGCTGCAAAGGTTGAGATTTTCGTCAGTAGCTATAGGGTTAACAAAACTTTTACAGCCATCTACTGGAATTTCTCTGTGCACAATACTAAATAGCACATTGCTATTTCCAAAATGTGGAATTGTGCTTGTTTCCAGTCGTAGCATTCTGCATTTCACAATGCTTAATCCACTATCTTTCCCAACAGATTCAAGTTTAGCAGTTGGTTGCATCCACTTCTGTGGTACTTGTGAATGAGAAGTTATGCCTGAGTCCTATGAGGAAATACAATGATGCACGTTGGTAAAGGCACAGTCTAAAACTAGTAACTTGAAATCTTACACGGAGCAGCTGTACAATAAATAGCTATAATAGATCAACTACATTAATTCAGGGGAAAATCAATGATCATGAACACTGACGGTATAGTTCTCACCTTTTCCGGGACTATTCCTTGGCAACCATAGCTGTTTTCATCTATGGTACTGAATTGTTTGCAACACATGTGTCCTCTTGCAGTTGCAATCTGCAAAAGAATAGCATTACCATCTGGCTGTGTGTACTGAACACACTCCAAATGATGCTTAGAGCCACCAATCCTTTCTAAGCCAGCTTTCCCTGCTCCATTACTTAACTCCAAACCTGACACAGCTGGATCCACAAGTACCTGCAGCAATAAAGTTGTTGAAAATATATACCTTTGCACATGCACACCTATAATCACATCAATTCTATATGCAGTGCACAATGTATAATGTGTTTATAACTAACATTTTGGTCTGTGAATGGCTTTGTTTGCAGCAAAGTAACATCAGATCCAGACACTTTCTGTAGTGTCACAGCTGCAAGATGCAACATTAGCTGCTTTGGTCCTGTCATAGGAGAGTAGTTGCTTAGCACTGGTAGCTCTTCCAGCATTGGTACTCCTTCCAATGTATTAATTGCTACAGTAGAAGTTCTCTGTGGCACCGGCCTTGAGACATTCTGAAGAAAACAGTAATCCACTGCCTCATCATGTGTATCAACAAGGCTACCATGAAAAAGTTCAATGAAAAAATTGATGTTGTGCTCCAGTTTCAGCACACAAATACCCATGAACATTGTTTGGGCATGTTCATCATTTGAGAAACAGCATATTTCAGGCACAATGGCCAGATTATCAATGGGTCTGTACTTCTGAGCTCTTGATAGGCTATCTTCAACAAATCCTACTAGGTATGCTCCTTCATTTTGTCTCTCTTTCTTCCAAATTGAGCATACTGAGGGTACTGGCAAATCAATGACAGCAGTGCTGCTCTCCAATGCATCAACAGTGCTCTGGACCTCCTGCATGTTGGAGCGAACTGCGTGTAAAGTATGCATTGATGTGACATCATCAGTTAGGATAGCGCCATTCTCTGCTGTAAAGTAGTATGACACTGCCTCACTGTGAGCCAATATGTTGAGAAGCATTTGCTTGCCATTTGGTGTGGATAGCGATTGAACAACTTCCACAGCCAACACCAGAGCCCCTTTGGCTGGCTGTAACTGCCCAATCTCAGCCAAATACTTCTCACAACCAGCAGCTGTAACACTTACATGCATCTTCCTTATAAGCAAAGTCACTTTAAAGGTAACATGCGGATTGACCCCTTGAAGCACATTGCAAATGCGTTGATCAGCATATTCAAGGACACTGACAGAAAGGTGAATATTCTTCACTGCATCAGCGTTGTCCTGGATGATCCTTTGGAGTGCTTCCCCTAGGTGATCAACATCCTGCTGTCTCCCGGTGATTAAAATGTAATCCCAGTTTTCAGAAAAAGTTATAATGACATGCAGATGTGTCAAATTCTCGGAATTGAAGAAAAACACTTTTGCTGCCACCTTCTCTGGAATTGTAAGTGATGCTTCAGATATGGCACTTTGCACCCAATGCAGCACATCATTGCATATTGAGCCCCACATGGCTTGACCTTTCTGTATTGCCCTTTCAATACTGACTTTCACTTGACATTGCTGTGCTGGCCCTTGCCTAACAGCCAGCCCGCCTGCCTGTGCATCATGCACTTCCAACTTAACCAATGTTTGGTCAGTGTCTGGTCCATTAACAATCAATAAATGGTAGGGATGTGCATTTGTAGGTGGGCCTGGCTCTGTGGGATGCATTGCAACTTCAGTCACATGCCCATGGCAACTTCTTGTGGTATGGCTGCAGAATACATCTCCAATCAAGGCAGGCATCACTGCTCGCCAAACACCTTCCTTGGTTAGACTTACAGTTCCAGACTCTACAAATTGTTCCGAAAGCTCTTTAACAGAAATAATAAGCATCAGATTCAAAGATGTGTCGTTACCTTTGCTGGAGGTAGCAATTGACTGAAATATGATTATCATATCTTGTGCTGAAAGGCCATACTGTCCAATACCAATAGTTCGCAAAGCAGATAGTCTGAAGCCATCAGCATTGACCATTTGCAAAGTTACAGCTGCATAATCTCTCTGCATTAGACCAAATTCAACTGATTCCCCTTGAACTGTGAACAAGACAGACTTGCATTTGCCACTCAACTTTGTGCAATCTTCATCAAAGTTGCAAAGTGTGAGTTTGCTATCAGCAGGTCTGACATGTCCTTCAAAGACATCTGCTGGAATATCTCTGTGTCCACTGACATTCAGTACTATGACATTCCTTAGACCATGCTGTCCAAAATCAATAGCTAGCAGTGCACTTAATATGGCCTTTTGGAAACCTGCACCAACTCTCTGGATTAGATGAGGTTCATTTAGGAAACTTTTTTGGAGGTAGTCTGCTTGAGTATGCTCATCAAATGGAACAGAGCCAGTTTCAGGTACAGTGGCTGGAAAATCAAAGGGGCTGCATTTCAGAGTGCTTGATAGGCTATATTCCACTAGTTGTACAAGGCATTCTTCTTCACTTTGTCTCACTTTCTCTAAAATTAAGTCTACAACGCAATGGAGATGTCCAAAAGCATTCAAACAAAAAGCCACTCTGACATCCAAAGTGCAGCATTCTGTTATGAATCCTGTTGATGCTTGCCTACAAATGATGCTTGCCTTGTGGGCAACCATTTCAGTGCATGTCTCTCCAGCAGCCAGCACTGTGACTACTACATCATCAGTTGACCACTTCAAATTGCCAACCACCCTTTTCATGTTCTTGTCAACTGCAATGCTGTTCATAGTCAAAGGTTGAATAGATTGCTCCATCAGCACAGGTTCACCATTGATGACTTCACCGCTCAATGGAAGAGGAAGCACTTGGACAGTCATTTGTGGAAGTTTGCATGGCATTATTCCAGCATTCCCAATTATGAGATACTTTCTAGTCTGTTCTTTGGAATGCTCACATATGTATTCCTCCTGACCTCGCTTTACTGTGAAGAAGTCACTCCAAATAAAGCTCTTGATTACAGTTACATTACTTCTTTCAGATGCCAGTTGCATCTTCCAATTTTCCATGGCAAATGTCGAAGGGGCGATACATTTCTTTTGAATTGTTTGCTTTGTCTGGTGCCCAGCCTGCATGTGATGTGTGTTCTGAAATACCTTGGGTACTGGCAAATCAATAACAGCAATGCAGTTTTCCAAGGCATCAACAAAACCCTGGACCATTTGAATGTTGGAGCCAATTATGTGCAAGGAATGCACAGGTGTGACATCATCAGTCGGGATGATACCATTCTCTGCTGTGAAGTAGTACCAACCTGTCTCACTGTGAGCCAGTTTCCTGAGAAGCATTTGCCTACCATCTGGCATTGACAGCAAACGAACTGCTTCCACAGGCAGCACCAGAACCAATTCAACAAGCTTTAACTTCTCAATCTCTACCAAACGTTTCTTGCAGTCAGCGGCTTTACCACTTATATACATCTTCCCATTTGGCAAAGACACCTTAAAGACAACATGGGGATTGTCCCTTTCAAGTGCCTGGTGAATGCATTGATCAGCATATACAAGAACACTGACTGGAAGTGGGATTTCCTTTACTGTTTCAAGGTTGTCCTGGAGGATCCTTTCAACTGCTTCTGTTAGATGATCAACATCCTCTTGGCTCCCAGTGATTATAACTTCATCCTGGTTAACAGAAAGAGTGAAACTGCCATTTAGATTTGCCAATTTCTCTATAATGCAGGGATATACTTTTGCTGCCACCTTCTCTGGAATCTTAAATGATGCTTCAGATATGGTATCCAGTACCTGTCGCAATACATCATTGCAGAGTGAGTTCCACTCTTTATTATACTCACTTCCTGCTGTCGGCTCAATGCATACCTCAGCCTTAGCGGAATCCAGTTCTGCCTTGGCACTGAGTTTCATGTCTGCTAATCGATCATTGATAACTTGCATTAGATTGCGTTTTTCCGTGTGCACATACTGAGCCCTAGATAACTTGTAGGAGATAGGTGTTTTTTCCTCCTTTTCTGCCCACAAAGTCAAAATGGGATGATATGCCTGAATGTCTACTTTCTCCCCAAGTTGTACTGCATGATGTCTTAGAAGAACTCTTTCAGCACCTGAACAATTGCACGGAAAGTATGAATGAGATTACTAGATCTCCTGTAATGTTGCAATAATTTCTTCTTCCACTATTTCCAACATATTTGTTATTTTAGCACATAGCTAAGCAATTCAAAGCTTTGACTTAATTTGAGCTTTCCAATAGGCAGGTAACATAATTGCATTTTCTACGAATCATGCAAATCACCCCCCCTCCCCCCAACAACCCCATGCATTACCACTAACATTTGTAACTGACATTGAAATTAATGTATTACAAGTGTATAAAATTTCCTTTAGAATCAAAAGGGATTTAGGAATGACCAGTAGAAAAAGCATAGAAACAGGCAACAGTAACTCAAAACCATGATGAACCACATAGCCGTGAAGTTCGCTATGCATTCCTAATTTCCTTGTACAGCTACATGGGCCCAATGGTCTAGCTAGCCAGTCCCATGTAGCTACAAGGAAATTAGGAATGCATAGCAAACTTCACGGCAATCCAGTTCTGCCTTGGCACTGACTGGCACATGCAGTTTTGTACGCAGCTGACAAAGGCCTTCGGGCCGAAACGTCCTGCATTCAGTTGTTGAATAATCTGCTACGTATTGCCCACAAACTATTTGCTTACTGTTGCCTGTTTCTATGCTTTTTCTGCTGGCCATTCCTAAATCCCTCTTGATTCTAAAGGAATTTCTATACACTTGTTTGTACAGTTTTTGCATATCCAAAGGACTATGATTACATCAGATTGATACCAGCTAGCGCTGACTAATACCCCTTCCTTAAATTAGCTGAAGATTGTGTAGAGCATCGAGCACAGTTACGCCACTTTTAGATGAAGCGGCTGCCGTGTACCGTACGGTATATCAGCGCAACAAAATGGCGGCATTGGTGTATCTTTAATACACGGGAAGGACAAATTTCCTGCCCGCTCCAGCGCTGTACGTATCAGATTGCCACCGGCACTCAGATCCTAGTCCTTGACCTAGGTACGTAAGTCCTCGTACACAACTAGGGTCTGTAGGTGCCGTGTCGTGCGCTAGGAGCACGCAAATATTCGGTGGGAAGGAGAACAAGAATAATATGAAAAGACAACATGGGGTACGAGCAGCCTATGATGCTTTTCTCTTATGTGCACTCCAGGTTCCCTTTGGGTACGCTGCCGTCAGCAATACATCAAAAGAAGCCTACCCATGGCCTTTAATTGTTCTTTGCCACTGCTGTTTGGCTACTTTTGCTGAAGCGCCCTAATACATTAAGATAGGGACGCCACTTTGAACCGGGCACATTCCTAAATAGACGTCCCGAGCATGATGTCTGATAGCATTACTTGGAACACGTATTTCAATAATATTAAGAACTGGTGTTACAGTACTGCATCCACTTCATAACACTTATAACTGTATGCACATGTACTATTTGAAAAGACCTACAAAGACCCAAAAAGTTGCATGTTCATACGAAGCAAATGCATGCTTATATGTATAGTCATAATTATGCAGTGCTCATGCACACACACAAACACTTACATACACGTGCATGCATACTACACATATACATGCACGTCATGCAAGTGCACATATACGTTGTTCCTACTTCTGCACATCAGATTACAGACACACCTTCAGGCTTCTGAAATGTGACAATTGCTTGCCCTCTTGTAGTAACTTGGACATCCAGCCCTTTGCTCCCACCAGATCTTTTCCTGCTCCCAAAATATAACTTCAGTTTGTCTTTCCTCCACATTTCATTCTTAATGTTGCTAACTAGGACACATTTCACAGGAGTGAGCCTAGACACTTTCAGCCTTGCATCCTTCAACAGCTTGTGGGACTCAAGTCTACCGACTATGGCCTCCAAATTACCTGTGAAATGAAACAGTAAGTGCTAAATACTCATTAACATGTATTCTTAATTCTCTTGGCATGTTGAGTACAGTGCTATGCTTAATAACGTATAAAGCTTGTGGAAGCCTCTTTTTGCGAACCTGAGCTGGAGGTACCAAGAAAGACAGTGTGCAAATATGCACAAACTTTATCAGCTTTCAGCGTGCCTCAGATATGACCAGGAGAGTATGTAAGACTATTTAACCAACACCTTTGGCACTGTAGTTACAGTAGATGCAAATTGACGCTTTGGTCAGACTATCGTAGCCTGAAAAATTCACTCATAAATTATGCCTTTTGCCATGACGTCTAAAGTAGTCATTGGCGCTTACCTGCGAATTATGTCATGACCACTTTAGACGTCATTGGTGCTTAAGAATAGCCACCTGCAATAATGGCTCTAAAGTTATCCAATGCACTCTTTGATACCTGAATCACATGCTAACAGGTGTTAATTCTACTAAACCACTCATATGGTAGTATTTCTGTTATTTAATTTCAAGAATGACTTCAATTTACCGTTGGAATTGCATGATCATAATTCTGCAGCTATTTAATGCGGAAGCCACTCATGTATATACATATGTATGTAACACTCATTATGCAGACAGTGCATGGTTTCCTGGCCTTGGCATTCAAATATAGCGGCCCTTTAGCTCTTCCATCACTCATGCCATTTACTATTATATATTCTTAGACTATTTCCTTTAGCGAATTATATAAATTATACCCATGCACTGGCATTTGCCAGTGTATCCAGGTACGGTGAAGTGCCTATTACTGCCATTCTGCAATTGAATATTACACTTCGCCAGCCAGTGCACTACGGCGGTTCATAGCAATTGACTTGTTATGTAAGTTATGCATTTCTGTGCTCCAAAGTAGAACAACACATAAATAACTGGATATGGTGACCTATAGACTGAAGTAGCCTATAGACTTACCTTTTCTGATTAACATAAAGGTAAGGTTGATTTATGAATTTAGCATTTCATTCACAGTCAAGTATGTGAAGTGGTATGCAGTATACTTCCTCATCTAGCACTGGTGTTGGCTGGACAAGTACTAGTTATCACATGACCGCGAGGGCGTTCGCTAATTTATCACACGAGGACACGAAGCGCCCGAGTGTGATAAATTTGCGAAATGCCCAAGGGGCCATGTGATAACTGGCTTGTTACAGTTCAAACAGAAACGATTCGGGCTTGAATTCCCTTGTGTCAAATCATTTTACCGAACGAACTAGACTGTAATTACTATAGAAACCGGAGAACACGCTCTTCGTGATGAAGAAAGGTGAAGGACTAAGCGTAGTGAGGGTAAAGGCTGTCAACAGCCTCTCCTTCTGAATAAGGCGACGGCGGTGTTTGAGTCGGCGCTATGGCAGATGATTTGAAGACCTGCTAATGGCGTATGAACTCAGAGCTTCCCTGCAGAATGCAGACTGCATGAAATTGGAAGGTCTGTAGAGCTTGGAGAGTGGAGGGAGCTTCTTACACACTAAAATCCCATTCAGAAAACTCTAAAGATATTGCATGCACAATTCCAAGTCTCTGCCATCAAACATGCATGTGCAGTGCTGTGCTAGGCATAAATTTTTGGGGATGACCATTTCTAAGTGTCATGCACTCATCATTGAGGAGCCAAAGTTCATGTGAAAGTTCTCAAGGTGCTGAATATCAAAATGATTTTGCTAAAACAGCAGACAATACGTTTGCATAAGACTAGAAAATGATTGGATATGTCAATAAGAGCCCCTTTCAGAGCGGTGTGTTATAAAACAAACAATGTGTTATACACTTCCAAATAAGGCAACTGTGCGTTATCCAGTACATTTGCCAGAATAATGTACAGTTGTTTCCTTTGATGTATGGCTTCATCATGTAACAATATATATTATCACTACATTCCATCTTGTCTATACATCCATCCATAATGTTATTGTCAGGGTCATAAGGAAAACTCAGTAATTATAATGAAATACTGGTGCTGTTATAGCTATTAGATAGTGAAATCATGCATGCCTATTCAAGAGATGTATTCTAACCTGCAGCGTGTCCTTGAAGCATCATCAAGGCCAATGTTCCTTTGTACTCCAGAACGAAATCGTCTTCTTTCAGCTCTGTTACTTCCTTTACTTTGTGTTGTAGAGATTGTATGTTCACTCCTTTAGGGACATTCTCAAGAACAATCGTGTTCTCAGGAGTGCACCACTCCGCTATCCCTTGCAGAATAGTAGTGTCTGATGTAGATGAACAAGTAGAAGGAAAGGTTATAGCGTGCTGCAATTGAAGTAGTGAGGGTGCCTTCTTCTCAGTCACTCGCAGCTTCACTCCTAATATGATATGATTCTGTCCAGTTAGTTTCTTGGCATCTGCAAAAAGAGTGAAGCTATGTAAAGGCTAAAACTTTCCAGAAAGATGAGAATGCATTAAAGTGTGTCTTTGCATTATTCATGCAGTGCATAGTTCTATCTACTGTAAGGAATGGGCTTATTTCCCCCTCCCAACTAACAATGTAGCTTCCATCCCTGCTATCGAAACATGTATGTAGTTTGCCATTTCAATTATTATCTCTCAGATTGAATCTGAATCAACATCAGAGTGCCTAAATCTTCTATAGGTACACACCCTATATGACAGTCATATGCTTAAGGGTACTAAATACCTTCCCTCAAAACTGCATCCTATTGTATTACTGCGAGAAAATTCTTCCCACTGCCCCCCCCCCCCCCGACTGACCACCTGCGGGCCACCCCACCCTACCTCACATCCCACCATATTTATTTTATTCCCTATCACTTCCTTTGCTCATAATTAGATGCATCCATGACATCACCACCCACCAAACCTTTGACACCCAATGACACGTCCACCCTTATTTAATGTCACACTCCCCTAAGTCTCTATTACAGCTGATGAAGATCTACAGATCGAAACGTTCTGTACCCTATTTAAGTTAATACTGCGCTTGAAGCTCATAAACTTCCATTGGAAACATATTCATATTCCTATAGAGCATTCACAATGTCACAGATTGAATAATATGCCTTCCACTGCTATTTGGGCATTCATTGTGTTCAGTTTGCGATTACACAAAAGACTCCCTAACTGCATATAAAATAATATATAAGTATTATCATAGCAAATCAGGTTATCACAGGAATGAAGTCAAAAGGTCACATAACACCAGCTTAGCCTACAATAATGCGAGAAAACGAAATACCTGCCCAACACTAGTCTTGCATGCATGGTTATGCACTGAAGGGCTGTAAGGCTGAAATATTGGCTTGAAACTGAGAGCAAGACGCTATTAAGGCAGAATTGACAATATATAATAGGCTTCAAACATGGTGCACTTGCTTTGTAAACAGACTATGTTGTAGAAGTGTATCAAGAAGCTCCGAAAAATAAAATAAACTTCAGCAGCTTACACTTGATTGGGCTTTACTCCTGAAGCCCAGTCATCGTCACTAGCACTGCAGCGCTACCTATATAATGCTAGCTTCAAGCCAATATTTTGGCCTTCTCCCCTACAGTGCACATCACTGAGTCCTAGTATGAATAGTCTATTGAATCTGCCTTTGTTTAGCCCTAAGTGCGCACAAACCAAATCTGTCCAGCCCTTGCATTCCAATCATGGCCTTTGCTTCATGCTGTCCAAAGTATATAAGCTTCTTAACAAGCTTCTTGGTAGCAGTCTGGAAATATGTAGTGATGTCATCAGTCTTGAGCTTTGGCTCCAGTCCCACTACTTCAAGCCAGCGCAAATCAGCAGATGAAGACATCGTCTGCCTGGGTGGAGTGGGCTGCACTAGCCCAGTGTCTGGACGGACAGTGTAATAGCGTTGCTAGTGACAGTTAAATTTGCCTGCAAAATTAATGAAAGCTATACACTGATTCTAGTGTACACAACAACTATTAGTTTTCAGTCATTCTCAGAAGCTGAGCACATGCATCTGGGGCTTCAATTATGCTGACATGTTGGGTGGGTGGATACTATCTTGGTCACAGCTGTACTCATTTGTGACTGTGATGTGACAAACAGTACAGTGTAACAGCGGGTTAGTTGGGTAAGAAATACCATAATTAAGGATTTCAAACAGTCCAAGATTTAATGAATACATAATTGAGTGTTTTTAAGTTTTTTTGTGTAAAGCAACTTTCTCCTATCAAAATATCTTGCAGGTATAAATTTTCAGTGATTTTCCACTGCTGAATTTTTCCAGCAATGGTAGACATTGGGGAAGCAGTGAAAGTCCAAACTTTGAAGCCTTAAGCATAGCTAGCTACTAAGCTTTGTAAATAGAAGCTTCCGAAACTTGTTTTCCTATACATTACACAGGCAAGGGGCAATCGTGTCTTCTTCGGCCCCTTCTAACCCGACATGCTATTGTCTTCAAACTTGTAGATCACTACCTACCCCAAGTTTGTAAAGACGGTGAAAGCAATGGAAACAACGAGGGTGACCGAGTCCTCGCCCACTGGGCCCGCCCACAACCCATCGTCACACGTACAGCGTTCCTATTCAAAGTGCTGCCGTGGGCCAGGAGCCGCACTGTATACAAGCTAAGGAACCCAGAAGTTTGAGTTTCAGGATCTGTGCAATATTACTACAATTACTCTATCAACCTACACGAAAATCAGACTTGTCCTTTCGCTGAGCAACAGGCTGCAGATCGTCTGCCCGATATTATTTCCGGTCAAAATGGCGGTTGGGTAAAACGGAACACGAAGGAACAGGTGGATTTAGCCATCGTTTCTGAGTTTTACGGGCCCTGTCGAGTAGCTTGCATTCTCAGTTTGTTCGGTAGAAATCAGCAAGTTCTGAATGTAGTGTAGTTCTGAGTGTATTTACAAATTTCGCATGGATTACTGATCATCGACTCCTGGAATGACTTCCAAGCTGGTAGCTACATCCAAAGTGGTGCCAAACGTCAATTCCATCACAGACTACCCTTTTGCTACCATCATGAAAATTGTTGCAGGCATCCAAGGCATCGTCAATACTCTGAATCTGAATCTAAAAATATAGTGTTCTTAATGTGTGCAAAAGTTTCAGTAACATTTCATTAGTGCCGTATTCGCTAAAGGCTAGCTAGACTTAAGTGCCCTGAAATATGAAGTTGTTTGACTTATTCCTCGCTTCGTGAGAGTCGATCGAACGGTAGCGTTCCGTTTTACCCCGCGTCCCGTTTACCCCCGCATTACTATACCGGCCAATGTATGCGGTAAGCTTAACCCTAACCATAACCCTAGACGGTCACGCCATCGACGGTTCAAACAAAGGCCTTGGTTGCCATGCAGTATTTATGCCAATTCAAAGGAATTCCGCCACTTGGTTGCCCGGCGCCTCCTACGAGAAGAAAAGCAGCCACAACGGTGTAGCGCGTGGCCAACTTCCATGTAGACATGTTTTCGGCCCTGGGGTGCTAGGCTCCTAAGAACGGAGTTGCCGGATCCGGAGCCGGAGCCTGCCAAATACTAACCACTGCACAAATGTACGTCCTTGTGAGCACTAGAATGCAATCATAGTTTAGCTAGCTACCTTCTTTCCAATCCAACGGAAAACAGCAGTGGGGCAAAGAGTAATTTCAACTAGCAATCCAGAGCACTGAAATCTAGGCTAACTTACAATAGGCACTATACAGCTTGAAATGCCTGATGTGATTAGGTCTACAACGTACACTTCACTTCTTGGAACTGTTTGAATATGCTAATAGTGGTTCCAAGAAACGTATGATATTGTATGGCAAGTGGGGACAACCTATGGGCCTTTCCCGAAATGTTTCCCGTTTTACGTAGTTTATACGGAACAGGGATATATGTACACAAGTATATATAGTTCGTGGGAGGCGTGCGCTTTGTCACCAATCAAATTAAATATTCATGCATCACCTCAAGATCAAGGGTTAAAATTTGGTGGGGAGGGAGGAGAGAATTCGAATGAGGACAACTGGCTAATCATTGAAGCCAGAAAGCCTGACAGACAATTATAATATAGTGCACGAAACGTGCTATTATAGTATATATATTCCTTATACCCAAAGGTATCATTGATGATGGAGTTGGAATCTCTACCAGTAGTGTGGGAGGCAAGAGTGAGGTGCATGCAGTTCTGGTATAAGGTATTGACAAGTAAGATATATGAAGGCAGACTGCTGAGGAAGGTCGTGTTGCAGGCAGTGGAGTGTGGTAGGGGAAGCTGGATGAGAAGCATTGGCAGGTATATTGGTAGATTTGGGTGGCAGGACATGAGTGGTGGTGTGGTTAGGGAGCTGCCAGAGGCGAAAGTGAAATGTATGTTGCTGAGTGTGGCTTGGAGAAATGTAAAGGACGAATGGAGGAAGGAAGTGCACAAAAAGCCAAAGTTGTCCATGATGAAGTTGATAGGGGAGCGTGAGGTGGAGTACACTTGTGCATTGTTGAAGTCAAAGGCTGAAAGGAGGAGGATGTTAAAGTTGAGGGGTGGGTCAGCTGCTTTCCAGATTGAAATGGGAAGGTGGCATGGGATGAAGAGAGAGGAGAGGGTATGCAAGGAATGTGATAGTGGGAAGCTGCATTAGGCATATAGTCTGAAATTGACAGCCTACCAGCATCAATTGGAGTGCCGAGAAGAAATGCAATGGACATGAGTATGTGCTCTCCACACCAAAGTATCAATGAAAGCTCAATTACACTATTCTGTCACACTCAAACAGCTAATAGGTGTATGAAAGACAGCTAAATGACTATAACTATAAAACACTAGCCAGCCTACAAAAAAGCAGTCCTAAGTCTGTTCGATTCTAAGCATAATGCTACAGCTATATAGCTACCTACATGGCAAAATATTATGTTGTTGTGTTAATGGAAAGTGATAAGATACTCAGGGTACACGTGAGCATCTTGAAAGACTACAAAAATTCCCGGGTTCTGCACGTTGTCAACAACAGACTCATGCAGCACAGCTGGATTGCTGGGATCCTTTGGTGGTGGCACTAGAAGACTGCTATTCCCTCTGGTATACTGCCCTGTAAGAACTCGAGCATAGTACATGTACTTGTGCCCATTGGCATCAGGTGGGGTGTAGGTGTCTCTCGCTGAGTAGCTGGCATCTCTTGCAAAGTACACTCCACGACCAAGAGCAGTAGCTAAGAAAAGAAGATAACATATTAAATTACATTTCATACTAAATTTCATTAGCAGATCTAGCTCAACTTTTGAGGGGGGTAGGGGGGGCGCTATAATCAGTTGTTGCATAATCAAAAATTTCATCATAATAATAAAGGCTGCTGGCAGTAAGAAGTAAGTAATCACCTTTTTGGACCCTGTGTAGTGACACCAGAGACTATTAAGCTTACAGTGGCTTGTATAATGTTATTTACATGATTTAAGCTATTAAATACTGTTGGATGTACACTTTAGAGTGATTTGCCAATAACAAGTAATTTGAGTTAAAATACTCGCTGCTGTGTTATCAATATAGCTATCGCACCAAATTTTGTGTAATTCATCAACGCACTTGTGAACACACTTCATAGGCAAGAATGAATACATATGATTGAAGCGGACATGAATAAAGTCATTAACTTACATACCTTATACACAGTTTGCACATTCTCCGAGTTGCCAGAAAAACAATCAAGTACACACACGGACATACACACAAACACACACACATGCACAACACACACACACACACACACACACACACACACACACACACACACACACACACACACGCACAGAAATACACTATACTAGGCAGATGATTATCATCAGTGGGACAAGCCTGAGCAAGGAATAAAGCAATAACATTGCACACACTCAGCAGACTGCAGAGGTTGTAGCTGCAGGCCAGGAAATGCCTCACAGCAAGTGATACATTGCACCACCTCCAGTTTAGATAGGTGTCTATGGAAGGTACCCATTTTGTGACGAACCACAGGTTGTTCAACGGTGAAGGTTGCGGCTGCACACGACATTGGGCTCTATGCCTTTCTCTGTCACAGTCTAATCGTGCTTCTGTCTGCAACAGTTTCATCAGCACGTCATTTGGTCTGGGCAGCACTTATCTGCAGCAGTTGGGCCTGTCTCTGGTCTGCACTTTCTGCAGAGTGTCGTGCCCTCTGGGTAGCACTTAACTGCTGCAGGCGGGCCTGTGTTGCATCAGCAGTTGCGTTGGCCACTCGGATAGCGCGCCTGGCCCTGTCCTGATCTCTTCACACTCTCATCCATTCTACTCTGCGTTCAGGTGTTTCGGAGGCACGTTTGTCTCTCCCACTCTCGCCTCCGCCATAGGCGCTCCTCGTGGGCCGATCCATGTCGTCGTCCCTGAAACATGTACACTGTGCACTGTACACTGTGCAGTATGTAGGGTATGTATAATTGTTTGTACATGCACCATAGTGCAACCACAATGTTCGTGAAGCCAAAAGCGGCTAGTACAAGTGTGATTCGCAAATAGAACTATACGTTAAGACGTACGGGGACAAACAGACAAAGTCGCCATTGATCTTCTAACTGTGGGGCTCACTCAGGCTCACCCCAATAAACACACATGCAAACATATGTAAATGCTCTCTAAAAGACATGGGTGAGAGGGACATGGATGGAGAGCACACAGATACCTGTAAGTGCACACCTGTAGTCATTGCAGTGGCTAGGGTTCTGTTGTGACAGAAGGCAATTCGCTCAACCGCACTGGCTGCAGAAGATTCAGCTCAACTGGCATGCTATCTGCCAAGTTGTCAAAGACAAGCCACAAATGCTTGAAGATGTCCTGCAAAAGCATGCAGTAGTGTTTTCGGAGAAGATGGGGGTTGCCAAGAACATTGTGGCAAAAATTCCATGTCGACCCAGAAGCAACTCCGAAGTTTTACCGTCCACGTTCGGTGCCATATGCGATCAAGGGTAAAATTGAGCAGGAGCTCCAGCGGTTGGAGCATGAAGGTGTGGTATCCAAGGTAGTGGAATCTGAGTGGGCTGCCCCAATAGTACCAGTGATGAAGTCAGATGGATCGGTCAGATTATGCGGGGACTACAAAGTCACTGTAAATCAGGCCATCAAGTCAGATTCTTACCCACTGCCACGCACGGAAGACATCCTTGCATCCTTGGCAGGTGGTAAAGCCTTCACAAAACTTGACCTTGCCCATGCTTACCAACAGCTGCCTTTGGATGAGGATTTAAGAAAGTCGTCACTGTCAATACCCACAAAGGGTTATATCAATTCAACCGCCTACCATTCAGAGTCTCATCTGCACCATCAATTTTTCAGCGAGCCATTGAGGGCATTCTGCAGGGATTGGACCATGTCTCTGTGTACTTGGATGACATATTTTGACAGGAACGACTGAAGAGGAGCACCTCCAGCTATTGCAAGAAGTCCTCAGCCGACTGGAGGAAGCGGACTCCACCTGAAGAAGAGCAAATGTGCTTTTATGCTCCTGCGTGTTGAGTACCTGGGGTACATTATCTCGGCTGATGGCATTCAACCTTCTGCAGAAAAGGTTCGTGCCCTGATGGAGGCACCCAGACCCGAGAATACGACTCAGCTACGGTCATTCTTGGGGTTGCTGAATTTCTACAACAAGTTCTTGTCACAATCGTCAACATGGTTGGCACCTTTGCACCAGCTGTTGAAACAGAATGCCAAATGGGCATGGGGAAAGGAACAAGACCTTGCTTTCAAGAAAGCTCAAGAAGCCCTCTGTCTTCAGATGTTTTAGTCCACTACAACCAAGATCTACCATTGATCCTGGAGTGTGATGCCTCTCCTTATGGAGTGGGGGCTGCGCTTTCTCACAAGATGGAAGATGGGTCCACCAAGCCAGTTTCATTTGCAAGCCGTTCTCTCACACCAACAGAAAAAAGGTACGCCCACCTAGACAAAAAAGCATTGGCCATCATTTTTGGGGTTAAGAGGTTCCATCTCTACCTAGCTGGACGAAAGTTCAGTATTGTTTCAGATCATAGGCCACTACAGTACCTGTTTGCAGAAACGAAACCAGTGCCAGTGATGGCATCGGCAAGGATTCAACGTTGGGCTTTAACCCTGAGTGCCTATGACTACACCATTAGGTATAAACCAGGACCCCAAAATGCCAATGCCGACCTGTTCAGCAGACTTCCCCTGCCGGAAACGCCTGATGAAGTTCCATTACCCGGAGAGACCATATTGCTAGTGGAGAATCTCGCAACATCTCCAGTCACAGTATCACAGATCAGGACAGCCACATCCAGGGATCCCATGCTGTTAAGGGTGGCACAATTGGTATCTTCGGGGTGGAATGACAAAGATACTTCCATCACACCCTCCTTCCAAAGGAAGAAGAAAGAACTATCAATCCATGATGGTTGTTTGCTCTGGGGAAGCCGAGTTGTAGTACCAAAAGTGCTATGTCAGCAAGTGCTGGATGAACTTCATGAGAGCCATCCTGGAGTCTCAAGAATGAAGGCTATCGCGAGAGGGGTTGTGTGGTGGCCAGAAATGAATTCAGAGATTGAAAGCAAGGTGCACTCGTGCCGAGAATGCCAACTGAACCAGAAGACACCTGCCCAAGCCCCCCTCCATCCTTGGGAATGGCCATCCCAGCCATGGACAAGGCTGCACATTGATTATGCTGGGCCCTTCTTAGGGAAGATGTTTTTAGTCGTCGTTGACGCACACTCCAAATGGTTGGAGGTGGAGATGGTACCCACTACATCTTCCAGGCACACTATCGAGAAACTGAGGTCCATGTTTGCAATGCATGGCTTACCGGAGTTACTTGTTTCCAACAATGCCAGCGTCTTTACCAGTGCTGAATTCAAGGAATTCCTCAATAGGAATGGTATCAGACATGCCACATCAGCACCTTATCACCCTTCCTCCAACAGGCTAGCTGAAAGATATGTACAAACCTTTAAAGTGGCAATGAAGAAGAGTTCTGCTGAAGACATCCAACAGCAGCTATCGAGGTTCCTGTTCCATTACAGAACAACTCCTCACACAGTCACCGGAGTCTCGCCTGCTGAGCTGCTGTTGGGTCGCCGACTGAGAACACACCTAGATCTCATGCGGCCTAGTGTGGCATCTCGTGTAGCCAGGGCTCAAGACCGCCAGAAGGCAGATCATGACAGATCCAGCCGGGACAGAAAGTTTGAGCCAGGATCTTTGGTGTTTGTAAAGAACTTCACGGCAGGCCCTAATTGGCTAACTGGATGCACCAGATCATTACGTGGGCCTTTGTCTTTTGAGGTGGAGTTGGATGATGGCAGAGTTGTAAGGAGGCACGTGAACCATGTCCAGAGTAGACGGCGTGCTGCTCCCATGGACGAACCCTCCAACGGTGACATGGATGACGTTTCGTTGCCTTGGCCAACTGAGTCCACTGAACCAGTGGATGCCTCAAGTTCGGAGTCGAGCCACAGCACAACTCCACGGAGGTCCATTCGCACTCGCGGGCCCCCAGACCGGTACACCCCATGACTGAACACAATTCCCATTTAGGGGGAAGGGGTGTAGTAACCTTGTAACCTGTGATTACTGTGCATGATGCTAAGAATAGTACCTTGTGTGTTGTATGTTGATAGTGGCTACTATTGTACTGTGCATATCTGATTGTATCTTCTTTTGGTTACTTACATCATGTTGTACGCATGCTGAGTTGTTGTGCACGTGTTGCTGTAGAGTGCTTGCCCTGGTTGTAAGTTGAGTTGCCAAGTGGCTTATTGATCTTGTTGTCCATTTGTTTCATTACCCGTGGTTCGTGGTCGTCAGTTCGTGTCTAGCTGCAACACAGAGTAAATAGCATGGCGGGATAATATGGCTGCTGCTAAAGACGTCGATTTGAGTCTGAGCAACAAAGTGAAGATTTTTAAGGAGCTGGAAGCAGCTGGAGCAACACAAGTTCAAGTGGCTAAGCAGTTTGGGGTGTCAATGTCACAAATTTCAAGAATAGGAAAGGCAATAAGCCCAGATCATCCTTCCAAGTGGAGTCTATGAAAAGAAGGTCGGCTACAGGAGACTGGGCCCAAATACACTTATGCAAAGCAAATGAAAGAATATTAGTAACAAAGGTTGTTCGTGGTTAGTGGGACTAAAACAGGATAGAAAAAAATCTAAGCAAACTAGAACTATTCATGCATTTTGCCAACCAGTTAACCATGAATGCTTGGCTTGGTAATGCTAGATTGGTCAGGAAATGCAACACAAATAAACAAATATGGAGGCTTAGACAGATCTAGACTTACCATTTTTCCCAGCAAAGTTTCTGTTAAGCCCCTCATGGTTAATGTCATTGGTTACTTTTCCATCACAACCATGGAATAAACGATGTTCATTCTGGTGACCTTCAGGGTTGGATTTGTCAATAAATCTCTTCCGGGCCAAGTACTGGGTATACAGCTTCTGGTTCTGCACGCGCTGGATTTTGATGACTCCCTGGTATGCACTGACCATTCCAGGTATTAAGCTACCTACAGCTCCCATAGTGCGTGAGAAAGCCTGTTCAACTTCCCTGTATTCTGGACTGGTTTGATTGAGTTCTGCAACATAACACAAGGCTTCCTTCCCAGTATTGGGGTCAATAGGCATTGGGTCCCAGTTTGATGGCCTTTCACCTGCATAATGTAATGAATGAGCACCACTCGTAATTTCATTTCATTACATTGGCAGCATTGTTTATAAAGTGAGCAATTCTTATGATATCATACATGAAGGACTTCCAGCTACTGATACAGGGCAAGTGGCAAAGTAGTAGGCCAAAGTAGGACCAATGAGATTCCAACAAATAATTAGATTGTCCAGATTGTTCAAATCTTTGGGCAATGTGTCCTTAGTGATAGTACATTGTCATTTTGTGAACAAAGGTTAAGCTGCCATGTAGCAAAGATGGTAGGGGGTTAATCGCCTCTTCTGCGAGGGTTGAAAAAGTCTCTCCCCATTCAAAATGTTAGTGGCAGAAGGTATTTCTCAACATACAAGCATTGAAAGTGAGTAGTATCAGCCACCCAGCTTTTGATTGTAGACTAAATATATTTCTTGTACAAAAGACCAGCGTCAGAAACACAGATTTCTTCCCATGAGCAGTCATGGTACTTCTTCACAAAGTAACAGCTTTGTGAAAGATTTTGGACCCATTTACATTACCTTCGTCTGAAACTCAAATATTGATGCCATCATAATCAACACCGTATCAGATACACAGGGTACACTTGCCCAGCATGACAATATCACGCTGTTATAGTTAACCTACCTTCCTTCTTCTCTCGCTCATAGTCCTGTCTCTCCTTATCCAAGTCTCTCCGCCTCACCTCTGTCATAGTGTGCTGGCTCGATTCTTTCATGCTGCCAATGTCAATGTCCTTAGCTCCATCGTTACTCTCAATAGCCACTCTTGTGTGGCCCTTCCTGTGAGCCTCTTCAATTTGCAAGTTAACTAATGGTTCATAGTTTTGAAATTCACCTTGAGCATCCTTCCATTGCCACTGAGTTGTACCGACAAGTAGTTCTGCCTCCGTTTTACGCTTCTCCTTCATCTCCAGCTTGAATAGACCTTCCATTACAGCTGTCTTTATAGTGGCCACGTCAGCTTTATCACCTCGAATCTTGACCTTATTAAAAGGTGCTCTCTCAATGGTGAGCTTCACATGAAGCTGCTTGGCAAAATCTTGCAAAGTCTGCTCGACTGTATGAGGCAGTTCATCAATTTTTGCATGACACACTTCTTCAGTGACGGATGATTCATCAATCATTTGATTAATATGGGCAACTACATCTGAAGCAATTTGCTGGCTCCCGGCATACACTGAAATCACACAAATAGTTGTTTCTGTGTAAGAATGAACACGTTTTGGTGGACCTCGTCCAGGAGGATACACAGCACCTGCAACTGTATGATCTGTGTCTGTACTTGATTCATATTCCTGGTCATATGGCATGTTAGCAGCAAATGCAGATGTCACCGCATTCAACAATCCACCCAAAGCTCCTACAAGAGTGCGGATGACCCCTTTCTCCTTACCAGACTCCTCGAAGTGCTTGGAAAAGTCTGAAAATAAGTTCTTCTCAAACAGAACGATTCGAACATGACCCAAAGAAGTGGGATTAGTTTTGCTGAAAGTAACAATTGCATCACAAATGTACTTTGCAGCTTGCTTGGCAGAGAAGCCATGCTGTCCAGTGCCTATAGCTGGTAGGGCAACTGATTTGAGGCCTTCCTCATCAGCTTTTTGTAAGGCAGCACCAACAGTCCTGACCAAACCTCCAGGCTTTTTTGGAGCAAGGATGTGGAGGATCTTACGGCATTTTAACCCTCCTCTCTTACCTGGGCCTGTAACAATTACCTTGCCATGTGAAAGACTCCCATGTTCCTTAGCGGCAGCTTTGCATTCATCTTGCAGGAGGTGTCCACCTTTCTGTAACAGTGCACGCTGAACACCAAAATTGAGAAGTGTGAGATCTTCACTGGTAGTATTGACAAGTCCTTCACAGTTATCCTTGGAAATATCACCATGCACGATGTCAATGGTAACATTATTGCACTGGAAAGCTGGCATCATAGTTGATTCCTTCTGCTGCACTCTATGAGGTATTGACACAAATTCAAATTCCTCCTCATCAGATGCAGTTCTCTGGGGTGGCTGCATCTGTTGCCCTGGTACTGGCAGATGAGGTGTTACAACCCCTCTCTGCATTGCTTTCTTAAAAGCATCACATGTTTTATCCAGAAAAATTACAAGAATCACTTTCTTCAGAGTTGTCTTGCCTTTCTGTTGCTCCAAGTAGTCAGAAATGGTATTAACCATTATGTCAGCCACTACATTGTCGGGAAAACCGAGGTTACCAGTACCAAGAGCAGGAAACGCCACGGAGGTTGCCTTGAGTTTGTCACATTCCTCCATCACTTTATAGACCATAGTCTTCATCCCCTATGAAGCAATAGACAGAGCACACTCTTAAAGGCAATGCTTCAAACAACTTACGTATCTTGCTCTAAATGAGGCTTAGATATAGTTCTAAACTCTGTCTCAATATTATAGTAATGAATAATTCTCTTACTTTCTCAGCATTTCCGCCTTGTCCATCATAATTGGCTCCAACTGTGTGAACGACATGCTTGCACTTCAACTTGTGTCCTTGTGTGGTGGCAAATTCCCAAGTGTTCACATTACCATTTGTCTGCGTGTACTGGGTGCACTCCTCTTGAAGCTTTGGGCCACCAGATGTCCGCAGACTATTTGCTACTGCGCCATGCGTTAAGTCCAAGCCACATGAAGCTGTGTTAACATATACATCTGCCTGCAGAAAGGGTAAAAGACAATATTAACATGCAGAATACTTAATTCATTTGCATGTACAGTATGCTGCAAGAATTAATATGGATAACTAACAGAATGGTCTGTGAGTGATCCTTTCTGCAACACCACTGCATCTGGAATCTTCTTAGGTGTTGGTACTACTGGTCGCTTAGGCCCAGTTGGAGGAGAGGGCTTGCTTGGCACAGATAGCTCTTGCTGCACAGTCGCCTGCTTCAATGCTGTGGAAACAGGAGAACTGGCCCTTTGCGGCCGGGACACATTCTGCAGGAACTGACCCACTGCCTTATCAAAAGGACCAACATGGCTATCCTGATGTAGCATTATAATAACTTTGATGCTGCATTGTGGATTCCCCTCGAAAAAACGGTTGATTCCAGTAAACATTGCTCGGGCACAAACATCTAATGGGACACCAAAAATTCCAGAACTAATAGCTGGAAATCCAATTGTAGTGTACTTGTGCTTCTGTGCTGCTGACAGGCTTCCTACAACAGCTTTTGCAAGGTATGCTTCTTCATTCTGTTTTCCCTTCTGCCATATTGGTCCTACCGCATGAATTATTGCCTTGCAACGAAGATTACCAACACCTTTCAAAAGTACAGCATCTCCTACATCCAATTGGCCATGTCTTGCTATGTGCTGTGATGATTCTCGCTGAATGATTTCGCCTCCTTTGCGGGAAATTACTCCTGCTAAGCCTCCACCATGCTGCAGCTTTGTATTGGCTGCATTGACTATCACATCAGCTGGGTACTCCGTTAGGTCACCAACCATGATCTCCACCTTCTTGTCTCGCGCAATTGTCCCACTGCACACAAGTCTATGTGTTGGCTTTGCAGCCTTCACTATCAGCTCAGCCTCCTCTTCATCCTCTTCCTTTGTAGCAACCTCAATAACAGCCTTCCGTTGTGCACCAATGCCTCTCAGTTCCAGTGTTCCCTTATCAGACAGAAAGTGCTTGACTGTGCCTGGTCTTGCCACTTCAATTCTATCTTTCACAATGTTTCCCAAGATTCGTTTGATTGTAGCGGAGTGCGATCTAACAGGGGTAGTTTCACCTTTCAGCCTAAAAGTAAGCACTTGCTCCTCCATTTTTGGGAATTTATAGTCAATTCCAGCATCCTCAATTGTATATGCCTCTCTACTCCACTCTTTTGAATGTTCACACATGTACTGCCATTGCCCTCGCTCTACAGCGATGCATTCCTCTGCATAGCACTCACTCTCAATGAAGCTCTGAATTTCCCGATTGATGATACCAACATTACTTTTGTCGCAGACCAATTGTACCTGCGGTACTTCAATGACTGGGATTAATAGGGCAATGTACTGCTTTTCAATAGATCGCTTTATCTCAGACCAGGCCTCCAAGCGGTGTGTGTTCTCAAACTCCTTGGGTACTGGCAAATCCTTAACAGCAATGCAATTCTGCAAGGCATCAACAACACCCTGAACCTTAGGCATGGCAGAGCCAACTATGTGCAAAGTATGCACTGGTGTGACATCATCATTTGGGATGGTGCCATTCTCTGCTGAGAAGTAATACCAAACTGCCTCACTGTGAGCCAATTTGCTGAGAAGCATTTGCTTACCATTTGGCATAGACAGTAAACGAACTGCTCCCTTAGGCAGCACTGGAACCGCTTCAACAGGATTTAACTTCTCAATCTCTGCCAAAAACTTCTCACAGCCAGCAGCTTTACCACTTATATGCATCTTCCCATTGGGCAATGAAACTTTAAAGATAACTTGGGGGTTGGCCCGCTCTAGTGCCTGGCGAATGCAGCGATCAGCATAAACAAGAACACTGACTGGAAGTTGGATTTCCTGCATTGTATCAAGATTGTTGTGAATGATACTTTCAACCTGTTCTCTAAGCCGATCAGTGTCCTGCTGGCTCCCAGTGATTAACACATGATCATGGCTGTCAGAAAGACTGATGCTGACATTCGGATGTGACACATTGGCTAAAATAACCGGAAACACTTTCGATGCCACCTTCTCTGGAATTTTAACTGATGCTTCAGATATGGTACCCAGAACCTGCTGCAGTACATCATTGCATACTGAGCTCCATTCTTCATCATACTCACTTCCTGCTGTAGGCTCAATGCATACCACAGTTGCAACTTCATCCAGTTTTGCCTTGGCACTGACTTTCTTGTCTGCCAATTGATCATTTGTAACTTGTATAAGTTTGCACTTCTTGATGTGCTCATACTGAGCCTTAGACAATTCGTGGGTGAAGGCTGCCTTTTGCTGTGATTTAACCTGTTGTGGCTGAGCTACAGTCCCTGACCACAAAGTCAAAATAGGGTGATATGCCTGAAGATCCACTTCCTCCCCCAGCTGACCTGCATGATTTCTGGCAAGAACTCCTTCAACACCTACATATATACAGGAATGAGATATAACAAACTGAGTAGCATAACGGCTGATTTGCTGTATATGTATGTGTATGTATGGTATAATAATGGCATAAATGTTGCCACTGCCAGAACCGATAATATGGGACATGGCAGTTACGAAAACAGGTGGCTTCCACACGGTTAATTTTACCATCATATTCTTTCTTATTTTATAAAAACTTCATTTGGATCTGAGCAGGACAAATATCTAGTGAAGACAAACACCCACCTAACACTTCTATGCTTGATAGCTGCTGACGACAATTTGCTACACTGAGCTATATCGCCACAAACGAAACGGTAAAGAGCAAAACACTTGTGTATAATGAATGCTGGAAAGGCAGAAATAGTAGGGAATGGGATCATTTAATTCACACACGATGTTAGAATAGGATTCAATCTATGGGGGGGGGGGGAGGGAACTTCTTCTCAAACACTCCAGCCTTGCCTCCCCCACCCCCCGTCCAAAATAAATGTCCAATGAACACATGATGTTTTCGTAACATGAAGCAAAATGGTTAACAATGCAATTTCATGTTGCCCTATTTGGCAGTTTGGCTCGAATGACACACTGAAACCCGCACATTTACGCTTGCCTCCGTCCTCATGTATGAACCTATCAGCCCAATACCGCATTTCAGATCATGCACAAATCAAATGACACTACACACGTTGCCAAGGCAATGCGAGAGTTGAAATTAAGATATCCTCATTCAAGCAGTCCAAGTCAAAAACCAAATGTCATTTGCCATTAATTCATGTACACACACAGCATAGAGGGAGCACTATCTAGAACTAAATGGCTGACAGAGTAAATGGTTGTCAAACCTGTTTACATAACAACCCACCTTCAGGTTCCTGAAATGTGACAACTGCTTGCCCCTTAGCAGTAATACTGACTTCACATTTTCCTCCACCAGATTTCTTTTTGTTCTTAAAGTAAAGCTTCAACTTGTCTTCTCTGCAAGATTCATTGCTTATATTGGTAACTAGAACAGCAAGCACAGGGGACAGCCTGGTGGCTTTCAGCCTCGTTTCCTTCAACAGCTTCTTGGCTGACTTAATTTTTGCCACCGTAGCCTCCAAATGTCCTGAGTAATAAGCAAGACAGTGAAAAGAAGAAAATGAACTTACATTCATTACCTAACATCATAGGCACTAAAACAAGGCTATGATGTACAGTATTAGATGTGTTAAGGGTTGAACAAATATCTTAACCCTTTCACCACGGATGACGCCAAAAGATGTCAAGAATGAGTTGGCACGTAACCGCGGATGACACCTTTTGGCGTCATATTGGACTCACGCGAATTTCGAGCATTATCTCAGCCGAGGAGTCTTCAAATGGAACGTTGCTTTCAGTGTACCCGCACCAGCACCAGAGCTTTCTATCAGCACCCTCACCTAGTCTCCAGGTTGTGCCTGTTGCGTGCAAGCTGCTTCCGAAGAGTACACAAATTTTCAGACGTCTTCGTCGATGGATGGTAAGCAAACTTCACATTTGCACTGATAACAACGCAGTGAAAGCGACTATTACATTGAATACTTCAAATAACCTAAAATAGGATGGCTGAAGAGTCTTCAAGGCCCCATTTGACTGGGCTGCAAGTCTTGGCCTTGCTTGGAAGATGGAATGGAACCATTCGCGTATTCTTCATCCATGCCCGACCGCGAAGATCCTCAGAAAGGCACAAGAACAATCCACGACCTTCCTGGCACATAGCTTTAGGCTGCAACTAATTCTTCACCACTTCTCCGGGCAAGAGAAGGCTCCAGCAGGTGCGAACACGTGATCCGCTGAATTCGCATGTGAGCTGCCATTTTAGTTTCGCTACTCGTGACAGTGCGTGATTTAAATTCCGCGGCTAATGGGTTAATTTAAGGTCAACAATTTGCTGTTTGCAATGAACGAATAGTCAAATATTCATTCTGCCAGATGGAATACCAAAATATGGCGATCAGCAGAGAAGTGAATACCGGAAGTGGGAGGAGAAAGCCAGTGGAAGAGGAAAACGGGCAAGTTTGACCCAAACAAATCACTTTCCAGTCATCTCTCTGTAATCTGTGAGCGTTATGTGGCGTTTCATCAGGTATATTATATTGACTGATTCGTCGAATGAAGCAAGGACTTAAGGCATCAGAGGCCATTTTTATGACATCACAAGCCCACTTTAATATTTGAATGATTAAAATTCATTAGTGAATTTCTGGCTACCAAATGAACATTCAACTATTTGGTTATTCATTCAACCCTTACTACGTATGAAATTCTTTATAGTCACAGTTCGAGTTTTGCAAAGCAAAGTTCAACTGCATGCCAGAACTCAATATCTGGGCAATAATAATACTACTGAGATTGGATGCCATTCTTATGCACAGAAGATAAGGCTACGAGAGTGGCTCCCTCTGACATAACAGTCATACTCTGTACCATACGTATATCATTATTCTTAGGAAGTTACCATAGCACGAGGTATTATGACTGTCTGTTATAAGGCTACATTATACATGTGTGAATTATCACAGCTATAATCTCAATACCATAATTATGTGAGTTAGTACTAGTATCGTATGTGGGACGTCTGCTTGTCTACATAATGGAGCATGGTGTTTACAATAACACCCATACATCACATAAGTGGAATGCTTGCATGTATGCACACACCACACCCACACACACGTACACACACACTGATTACACAGCAGTGACAAAAGAGAGCAAGTCAAGTTGGGGTGGCAAGCAAGAATTGAATGGTACAGTAGAACCTCCCTTAACCGGGCACCATGGGACAGGGCAGTGTCCGTAACTCAGAAATGTATGTATCTTAGAAATACCAACATTAATGCAATGTAATTACAATAATTGCAATTAACCTGTAATACAGTACACATGGTGCTGTACTGTAATGCAGTACATATAGCACTGTACCGTAATACAGTACATATAGTACTGTACTGTAATACAGTACAAACAATTAATTTTAAAAAAATTAGTAAATAATTGAAAAATTTGGGGGGGAATTTTTTAAAGAAATTCTTTTTGCCTGCCCGGTAGAGGGAGGTGCCCATAACTAAGAGGTCTGGATAAGGGAGATTCTACTGTATATGGGAAATTTCTTTAATACTAGCAGACATAGCTCACGTACGCGCCTGTGCTCAGCCCACGTCAGCTGGATGTGACGTCACATTCTGATGGCGGAATGAAATACTGTTCGTACGTTGTCAAGAGTTGCAAGAGTAGTTTAAAATGGTGGGTTCCCAGCCTCACGCAAGTCAGCAAGTCCTAGAGACCAATAATTAAAAATGGCGTCTCGGCCCATGGAAAAAAGGAAGCGCTTTCTTCGGCTGCAGGGCAGCTAGGTGAACGGCACCCCTCTAAGCTCACGTCCCCCACTCCCTTAACGGCATGGCTCATATCAAGTACGCCAATGACCGGTAGTGTAAGGGCCGGTCGATAATTTTGAAAATGGTGTGTCGGCCCACGGAGAATTGACAAAGGACGTCTTGCTTTTCGGCCACAAGGCAGCTAGGCAAACGGCACCCCACTAAGAACATGGCCCCCGAGTCCCTCCACTGGCACGGAGCGTCTCAAGCCAATTCCCTGCAAGGTGCCAATTTTATGGCCGAACAAACATACATAAAAATTCTAGATCTTGTGAATTACAGTAGGATGTGGTAGGTGGTCTGCGTGATTATGTCACATACTATTAATAAAGCACAGTCTCTTTAACCCATTAGTGTCGAAGTTTAAAATTCGCGCAATGCAGCCAGTGCCGAAATTAAAATGGCGACGCACATGAGCAATTTGGTGTGCCACGTGTTCAGACTTCATTCACGCCAGAGACAGTAGGAAGAAGAGCACCAGTGTCAGTCAGAAAGATGGAAGGTCATCTCGTACAACTTCAAGACTCCTGCTCGCCCTGGTTTAGTCAGCGGAAGACGACAAATTCAGTGAGTCATCATAGCCGTGTGTGCGTGTACGCACTGCCACTCTATCTGACCCTTCTGGAATCAGGTTGTACTTTGCATTTTTCGTGCGATATGATAGCTTGTACCTTCTGTTTCATTACATGACAATTGTTTACCCCTATGAGTAAAATTTATAGGGGAACTTGATGTGTATGCTGTAGTGTGTGTGCTTATAGCTATAATGTAGGGTGGCTTAGCTACATCACCAGAGTGTTGGTAGATATAGTTGATAGTGGAACAGAATAGCATGTTAGATCAGTTGTTGGTGGGCCCATCAACGTATCTTGTGTGGTATAGCAAGAAGCAGTCGCTTTCATCCAGACCAGTGTGGCAAAGATACAATTGGCAATCTTTGCAGTGCCAAACAGTTTCCCGCCGTTCTTTCTTGTAATTGTGGCAGTAGTGGCAACGATGCTTGGATGTCACTCTCATATATAGGAAAGTGGTGTTGGCAGAATCTAGTCGTAGGTGGTCCAATGGATGGGCGCCCTACTCTCTTTTTGCTAGCGTATGTGCCAATTAGCTCTTTGGCAAGGGATGTTCTGAAGTCCTTGACGTTCTTTACTCCAATGTCCAGGTTTGACTGGCTAAGTATGTAGGCATCGGTGATTGCCAAGTCAACCAAAAACCAAAAGTATACTTGTAATGTTTTCTGGTTTCTGTCTCACATGATAGTATCCACAGAGTTCATCATTACAATCGACTCCACCCATATATTGGTTGTATAATGCGAGTGAATTTGGACAGGAGTAGCTAGTGCCATCTCTTTTCTTGCGTTGTACGGATCTGGTAGTGGTAGGGTCTGAGTTGGTAGAGATTAGCGTAACCGGTCGATTATCTTGCCACACAGCTACTGTAAGGTTTCCTTGCTGGTATGTTTTACTTGTGCCTCTCTTATCAAATCCCTTCTTGACAAATGGCTTCAATTTGGTAGGGAAACTTTTGCGATTGCTTCTGAGAGTTGCACAGCTGTACAGCCCAGTTCTCATTAGGTCAAGTGCAGGTCCACACTAGCAAAAAAGTTGTCGTAATATACATGACGGTGTGTGCCTTGTAGTTGTTCAGTCAAGCTTTTTACTACGTTGGCTCCCAGCCCCTTATAATAATAATAATAATAATAATAATTGATCTTATTTAATGTGGGGAACCTTTAGCCAGAAGGCTACCCTTCCAGGCACCCACAACACATACATAATAAAAATAATAAAAAATTTCTACAATAACTGTAAGGATGTAGGAATGGCATAAAAAGGACAGAAACAAGTTAAGGCTGTTATGCAGTGGAGCATTAACCATGGTCCCAACATGCAAGAACGTTGCACCTTATGGTCCTACATCCTTGAATGTAGGGACGATGGTTAATGCTCCATTGTGTAACACCCTTTACCTGTTTCTGTCCTTTATATGCCATCCCTACATCCTTACAACTTTGTAGAAAATTTTTATTATTTCTAGTTTCTGTACTTTTATAGTGGACAGCTAAGCTGAAGCAACACAAAGTCACTTAGTCTCAACCATAGGGCATTGGTGCAGGCATTATACCTCATTTCTGAAATCCAGGAGCTCAAGGTGTGGGCTAGCACCTAGGTTCCCAGGGAGGAACGGCGACCGGAAGCCAACAATGGCTGGGAAATGCACGCACGACTGCGAAAAGTCCTTCAAACGGTGCGCAAGTTAACGGCTGCAGTTGCTAACAATGGCACCAGTCACTCCGGTCTCATCCGGTTTAATTACATAATTTGAAAATGGCGTCTGTCCCACTTGGCCAAGCAACACGGCAGGAGTGGTGGCAAGCGCCGTCTTCTGCACTAACTCGCGCCGCCTTCTAACTTACAAAGAAATGCAGCCAGCCAAAATTGATGCAATATGGTGCAAGAGGTATCCTCCTGGTCCCTCTGGTTTGTGCGCTACAGCTGTCAGAGAAGACGAAGAATAAAAAGAAGAAGAAGAAGAAGACGACAAAACGTGGGTAATGTCGAGGGCGCTCTCTACATGTAGTCACACCTTCGCTGGGAAGTAATGTTAGTTATGCGCACTGTTCAGTCCCTACTTCGTCATGGTAAGCTTCGTTTGCCGGTTTTCAGCCCTGTTCAGGAGTAGCGCGACTTTTCATTTGTATTACAGCATACAAACAACCACTGCCATCCCTACATAGACAGCACTACCATGCTGTCTGATACAAACAACACAGACACACGTACAGTAAGATCAGTTTGTTATTTGTTCAGTGGGGCTGTTTGTTGTCGGGGAGGTGCTGCCACTGAAAACCTCTCTGCCATGGCCTGGGCTTGAGCTTGAACCGGAAACATCCCATAATCATGGTATCTTGTAATGGGTTGCCATGCCTGAAACTGTTCCCCCTTACATTCTGCTGCGTATTTGTTACTCTGATCTACAATGTATTGTAGGATCGTGGAAGTGAAGAAGAGAAGAAAGATGTCTTTGGGCGTGCTGGGGATACCCACTCTCGGACATGTGGGTTGGACAAAGGGGTTGCACTTTGATCGGTGTGAGTTTCGCTCTCCATTTGATATTTTGTGAGCTACAGTTGGGAGTAGAATAGGTAATGTGTAAACCAGCAGCTGCGATGATTCATATATACATATTCTCTTTCCTGGGTCATACCCACTTCAGGTGTGTAGCATTGGTGGAAGAAGCTGCTTCTGCCTGTTCTTCGGCTTCATTTTCGTGTGGTCCACTGTTGAAGATAAGTGATGCATGTTTAGCAAGTACTTCTCTGATGTTACTATGAGTTATCCTACCTATCCTCCTCTTCTTCAGTTTCATCAGTGTGACTGTCATTGCCCTCAACATCAAGTTCTTCATCACTTCCTGGGAAAAAAAATGCTCTACCATTCCTCCATCCTCTTCATCTTCATCCAGGAGGGTCATGACTCTTCCCTAGTATAGCGGGTCCTTGAGGATGATGCAGCCATCTTCTAGACTGCTCTGTACCCATTGTCTGCACGTGTTGAAGATGCAATTTGCCTTGTATTGGTATCGTTGTGTTACATTTGCGCTGCAAAATTACGAAACTCACCTTCACCATTGCGTACTTTACACAAACTTTGGCGCTTGAGCGCGGGCCTTGAGCGCAACCAAGGGACGAGACTACGCGGTTACTCAAAGCTCCGGGACTGCTACCTATCCTTCAGAAGTGGTGTGTCTTTGCACAGCTTGTAGCAAGAAATAAACAAAGTTTATTGCGCGCCTTCGGTTATGACGCCTACAGGCGTCATCCGAACTTACGCGCAAACTAATAAATGACGCCTACAGTCATCATTCGGCACTAATGGGTTAAAGTACACCATACGGTACAGTTCATAGAAAAGGTATTACAATAATTCCATTTGTCATTCAACCATATTGCGAGAATCATGCCGTTTATCTATATCTATATAATTATCGCTTAAGGTGGTAGGTGTGGCTCAAGCGACCTGTTTTCATTGCATTCATTCTTGGTCCACTTGTAGACTAGTTAGAACCCTTTCAAATTATGCCTTTACTTTTCAAAAGCGTTCCATACTTTTAGAGTTATAAAAGGTATAAGAATCGTTAGTAATTACTAGGTCGCGCCTGCAATGTCATCATAGCAACCTGTCACCTCGCGGCACCCTATCCTTAACCACTGAGGTTGTTTACATAACACCTAATACTGCTATGAGGTGTGAACCACGAACGTAATGGCTGTACTCGTTCTTTACCAAGAAAACGAAGGCGCTGAGGTCTTTAATGCTTGTTCAGGTGGACCAAACGTTGTAGAAGTGCTTTATAGACGGTGCTGACGGTAAATACGAGCAATCGCTTTGCTAAAGTGTTGTGTTGGCGGGATCTTGCCCCCTTGCAATCGTCGAGGTGTTGCAACTGATACCAATCTGTCGCAGTACTAACGATTTGTACGTGGTTTGCTTGTACAGGAAGGATATCGTATGTATTACAATCGCACGGGAACGATTAGTGATAAACACTTTGGATAAAGAAACATGGCGCTTTTCGTTCGAGTGTTACTGACAGCGCTCTCACATGGCCAGGGTAAACGCCATCTTCAAACGCTCCTGTAGGAGTGTCGGTATATACCTTGTCTTGCTTTGTACCAAATTTGGTAGCTTCAGTGTTATCTAGTCAGAAATGGTTTCACTTTTACTGGGAGTAACCAGGACTACAGTGCTCTTAATTAATTGATTGTGCTATCATAATAGATTGCGCAATCAATTGTAACAAGGGATTGCATAGAGAAGTCATGTCTATGAAGTATGAAAAAATGAACTTCATAGGATAAGTGGTTAGGCAGTTACGGGCATTCGAACTTGCCTTTCTGGTTTAGAAAATAGCCACACCTACCACCTTAACCATAAACCTAACTATTAACGGTGCTGTGTGCTCATTATATAGTGAAAACATGGCTGGCTCTAGGCTACATACTAGTCTGGCGAGCCAGCCCCTTCTCCAATGTACAATACCGCGAGAGGAAAGGGTCTGGTATTGCAGAACACACATAAACCCATTTGCCACGCATACACTCAAGCGCAACGATGACAATGAAATACCATTATAACTTTCTATTGCAATGCTGGCTAGCCTACGTTACGACTACAGTGGTTGAGCCGTGAGGATGCATACCAGATTGGTTTCTGCTACAGAGAGGAGAGTAAAACTGCAGGAACGCTTGAACAGTTCACAATTCGGGGCCATTGTCCATTCTCGTGAACTTGCATTAAACAGCGTGAGTATGCGTTAATTCCGTCCCAATTGCAGAACTTTGTTATAGGAGTTATTCCAGACCTTAATTTCTCTTGGAAATTTGGTCTGGCCCCTAGACTAGCAACATACTCACGTGGTCTGGTCATTTTTGCCTCTTGCGCTAGCACAAAGAGGGCATCAGGCCACTATCGTTGGCTGTAAATCACATGTACCATTTAGGTGGCAAGACTGAGCAAGAAAATAAAATACAATCGCTTAAAGTACAGCTGCATGATGCATAGACAAACCATCTTCTCTGTGCTGCCAACTGAAACTTCAGAATCGATCGAGAATGCTTTGTACCAAATAAACTGTACAGCTAGGGGTGAAACGCTAACCAATAATTGCTAAAGGCTAACCAATAAACAATAAATGGAACCACTAAACACTACCGTTACTCGGTTCACCATTACCTTTTCAGTCTGACTAGGTACTCCTCCAGTGGACACACTAATATATACACATATAGTGTGGTGATTGTGCAACTATAGGGAGTTAAGCATTGGCAGGTGCTCCTATATATGTGATATAGACCTGAAAAGAGGTCTGATATCACGATATCAAGTGTCTGATTGCACAACAGGTCTGATATCAAGAAGAAATCTCATGAAACCAGAGCCAAATGTGTGTACTAAACAATGTCAGGCGAAGCAGTCTTACCATTTCACTGTGGCCGTGACAATCAGTGCTGCGGAGGATCTTGACGCTCCAAGAAAAAATGTGACCGCAAAGAATCGTCGCACTAAGGAAAGTAAGTTGGACAAGATACCAGAATACATGCGTAAAGGGACGTATTCTAGGAACCGAGCACTGTGTCCGGCTCTGTTGCGCAAAACTATGGCGTGGAAGACGCGCAGACACGGTCAGTTGAGCGACTTCTTCAGATGACTAAAAACGAGTCCAGCTGGATATCGTCGAAAGCTCCCAAATGTGATTAAAATTGCTCCTTCTACTTCTGAGTCCGCATCGAAGTTGGTGTTCTGCCAGAAAAGAAGCGCTTTCAAGATCCTCCGTGCAGCACCCTGTCACGGCCACAACCAAAACTGCTGACTGTGCATTATTTTGAATTTGGTTCTCTGTAATCTAATTGGTCAGCGTGCTGCCAAAAGGCGCGCAGTATTCTCGTTGGTCAGCCCTGAAGCCTGTTGTGACATCACGGAGGTGTCTTCTGAATGCAATGGTGCCGTAGCCCGTTCCCAGAAGGAGCAGTGACGTAATGTAGGCGCTTATCGAATGCAAATGGCGTCATCTCTGGAGAGTTGGTCTGGCCTCGATATTGCTGCGGAAGGTTGAACTGTTCGTTCCTGTTGCGCACTCACCATACAATATAAGACATATAGTACGGTAGGTCGGTCTATAGCCTCTATATAGGACGTCGGCGCTCATATTTACCTCGGTCCTATATATCGGCTATAGACCTCCCTACCGTACTATATGTATTACATACAAAGCACATAATATCAATCCATAACCACAATCTAGATCACTTGCCACACGTGTATGAAATTACACAGATGTGCACTAACCTTCTTCAAGATCTCCTTGAAGCACCATCAGGGCTTTTGTTCCTTTGTGCTTCACAGTGAACTCCTCATTTTCCTCTAGTTTAGTTGCCTTCTCCAAGTACATCACAAGATGTTCTTTGTCAATTCCTTCAGGAACATCCTCAATTACTATCGTGTTATCTGGAGTGCAATTCTCCACCATCGCCTGTACAGCATCATGTTTGCGCTGAAATGGTAACACTTTCAATACAACATCAGAGACTTCCCAAGTTTCCTTTGAGGTAACACGTTGAGCAACTGCACAGAAACATGTAATAAGTGAGATTCCAAATATACAGAGAACTCTATAACGTCCATGCATTGTACAAATTGTTACGTTAGGTTACGTTACGTTAATTTTAGTGGCAACAAAATTTAGTATTATGAACAGTCCATTTGATGGGTACTAATTATAGCAACTTTAAAGTTTTGTGTACAATTTTTTGACTACAAAAATTAGCGGGTACAGTATTGAGCAATCTTCACAGCTCAATAAATTTGATAAAATTATAATAACTGATAGCCTCAAGACATGTAAACCTAGTGTTGATAGAAAACTATCACATTATGACTTGACATGAATTTTTGTAAGGACTGCTAGTATACATATTGGGCTGCCTTGTACCTGTCTAAGAAGGCTGACTCTGTGTTAGGCAGCCACCTCTCATGAACAGCCAGCCTCTCTTGTCACACTAGCACTAATACATAGCAATCTAATTCTGTAGAGCAGCCACCTCTCTATAAAGGTCAACAAAACTGGCCCACAGGTACATGGCTGCCAGTGTAATATGTTAACATTTCTCTGGTGGTGGTGGTGGTTGGGGGGGGGGGGAGGGGTAGTTGTAAAATACTGTTGAACTGGCTGGTAGGCACTGGTTTGATGAATCTGTTCTCAGTGGCAGGTCTAGTCCAACTTATGAGGGGGGGCTGAGTGTTTCATTAGTTATTGCACAATCATAAAAATGACATAATTAAAAATGGCTGCTGGCAGCCAGAACTAAAAACGTACTAAATCCAGTTCCCTGTGCAGCCCACAAGACTCTATTAAGCTTACAGTAGCTCTTCTAAAGTTATTTCGATGATTTAGGCCACTACACCCTGTTGGATGTACACTTCAGTACAATTTGCTAACAAAACATGTTTTAGATCTGGGCCAAGGGGGGAAGCAAGCCCACATAGCCCCCCTGGGTTCACCCCTACTTTTCTAAAAGCTAAGCAGGTTTTGATTTTCGGAGTCACCTTTTAGTAATATAATCATCATTTGGAGTGTGTTCTCGTGAGTGTGGTTTAGTCCTGTTAATCAGTCCCTATGAAGTGAGGGCTTCTCAACTGGCTCAGGCATCAGAAAGGGTTGGTTTTCCAATACCAGCTTCACAACAGGGTTGAAAACCTTGCCGACATTTCTTCAGATCTTCGCCCTGAAAAAGACCAGAGCATCTGGTCGAAACGTCGGCAAGGTTTTCAACCCTGTTGTGAAGTTGGTATTGGAGAACCAACCCTTTCTAATCAGTCCCTAGTTACAACAGAAACCACTTGAGAATGACATTATTGCTTTACACATCATGTTGTACTGCTAGCAAAAGGAATGTATATCATATGTAATGTATACATTCCCATGGGGAATGTATTTTGGTACTGTTTTAAGTATCTGCTTCAATTCAAACAGATTTAGCACATCCCCCACAGTTTCACAAGAGATGCCTTACAAAAGAATGTGAGTGTCTTTCCAAGACGATCCAACATCTCCATATCAGTAGCATACATTTTGTACACTTTCCATTTTTGAGCAACAGAGCCACATGCGTACCAACACCTCCGCCAACATTCCAGCATAGTGCTAGATAAATTGCAACATTCAATGACATTACTTTGCAAGTGGTCTATAGTGCACAAGTACACATCAAAAAACATTTGTGAGAGTCGCCAGTAGAAATCGAAGATTAGCGCATTTTGGCTATTTGGAGATTCTTCCGGATTTAGGTAGCCACATGTCTACTTAGAACGTTTAGCAAGTTTGAGATGCACTTGAGCTTCCTTTGCCGAGAAATTGTCAGTTGAATGTAGCCGACTCGCCATTATATCTATATATGCAGGATACAAAATGGTAATTAAAAATGGCCACTCCGCCTTCACTCCAGTCGAATTCAGTCTCTTTTCGAACTGTATTGATGATTAATAGAGCTATAACTGTGGGAATCTTCTACTGAAGTGAGGATGAATCCATCAGCAGAGTGATGTTTGTGTTACAGTAGCCGAATGTTCCAGTCAGCGTTGTTCAGGAGGTCTTCGAAAATATGAAACCAAGGGCAACTTTTGAAGTCAAAAGGTGCGAACTGCAGTTTACATAATGCAGAAAGCATACCTTATCCAAGCGCATTCAATTCAAGGATCGAAAATATCATTAAGTGGCACTTTCTGCCCCTTCAATCTTGCCAATTTTCGGCGGCCATTTTTAAATTATAACAATTTGCACTAATCTTCAATTTCTACTGGCGACTCTCACATTTTCAATTTGTAATATGGTAATTGTGAATTCGTGAAAGATATGTACCATGTGATAAAGTCTAGAGAGACATAAATTGTAGCAGAGCTGTTTAGAATCCACTGCACTTTTGTTGCACTTTTATGGCTGCACCCTGACATGCAATTGCACACAAGCACACTTGTTGTGATTTTGAGAAATGGGGTTTACTATCAGTAGTGGCAAAATTTTGCATACTATCCAGATTACCACCATTAATGGAGGACTAATTGAATCTCTGTACTCAAAAGCCACACATGTGAGACACATCCGCTGTAAAAAATAATCATGGCGTCCATATGACACATATTTACATTTGTATTTCCAGCTTTTCGGCACCCCCATATTGTTTTCACTTTTAGGTTTTCGTATGGCTTCATGTCCGTATATATGTATGTATAATGTATTTAGACCATGATGCAAAAATTGCTGTAATTTGATTAGTCCAACGGAGGTGTTCTAAATTGCTTATACCACCTCTGATTCAACTTATACCACCTCTGGTAGCTTCTGACGCTTTATGGCAAACTTTCGACAACGTACCTGCGACAAGCTCAGAGCGAAATTAACTTTAGCAACGTTCCAAGGTACTTCATGGCAGCTGGGCTTCGCAGGGTCGTTTCCACGCAGTTTATGCTGCCATTTGACTACTCAGCTACCTTTTTGTCGTCATTTCTCAGTAGAACTGGCCAGCGCGGTCCTTCCCCATAATGATGCTGGTTGCTATCATAGTCTAAACACCTTATACCAGCCTCCTTCGGTGTCTACTGGATTTAGAACACCTAGGAAACCAATATAGAGGCCCTTGCGCTTCGCGCGTGGGCCTCTATAGTAATCAGTTTCCCACAGTGTTCCAAATCCTGTAGACACTTCGGATCTCGGTATAACCTATATATATATAAATATATATTAGAAGGAAAGCCCGCCGAAGGCGGGCTTCCCTGCTCCGGCACCTCCACGACGGCTGCTGCACAATAGCTACTCCATTACAGTGTGGCTTATGATTGTGTGGGTATGCCAGCTGGTAGGCCACAATCATAGCTATGCATGCATGTTTCTGGCATTATACTGTGGGCAAGTACATTGGAAGCTCATGTATGCTCAAGGGAACACCATGTCTGAAGAACTAATGGTTTTGGACAGGTCATGCATGGTACTGTTCCATGTCAAAGTGTGATGAAAAGTCACTGATTGGGCTACTATATCCCACTTTGGCCTAGAACAATACCATGCATGTACTGTCCAAAACCATCCAGACATGTTGCTCACCTGAGTGTACTTCAGCTCTAATACTTGATGTGTCCAGACAGCTATACAACGGTGGATAGAAGGTGCAAAATGTTACCTACAGATTGTTAGCTATCATTGACTTGATGTAAAAGCAGCAACATGCTCACAGAAGGAAGAGGTCTATGATGTTGCTGCACTGTAGACTGATATGTAGCTGATCTTTATCAGAATGATGCCATAGTTAGTGCAGAGCACGAGCGCTCTCCCCTGGGCATGGTGCTGCGTTTTGAAACGTTAAGTAACCGGAATCCCGTATACGCAGACCGTAAAAGGACAAAAAACATGGAGTCTTTTTCCGTAACGGAGAGGGAAACGTGCAGCACTCTTCGCAGGCGCAGCGAATCATCTTCTGTCTACCCCCTTATAACCATCACCATGCGGCGCTCTGTAATAATCCTGAGTTTCGTGTCGATCGCACACAAACTGCGTGAGAAGTTTGCGAACATAGGATTAGATATAGAGATTTCTGTCATTGCAAATGGCGGTGCTCATGTCGTTCTTTACAAAGCTTTAAATCATCTCTAATGGTGTTTTGCCGTGTTTGAATGTGATCATACACATGTGTTAATAGAGTAATACTAATAAAAAGCCTAAGGAACGTCTCTTTTGTGAGATACAGCTCCAATTATCACTGACGGACACTGTAAAATGGCCGCACACTCGACGCTCTCTGTTTGCTAGGCTCAAAATCATCTTTCTTTATATTTCGGCGTGTATCCAAAGAATGCAAAGTGTTTCTAGAACATGTTTAAGTAATAGCATTGTAGTAGGAAGCTTACCTAACTGTTTTCCTGCGAGGTACAGCCCTAAATACAACAGAAGTCTAATGACCCGTTGGCCAATAATGGCAGACCAGCGAATCATGGCATAAATTATAGCCATGATTCGCTCATAGAGTCATCATAGGGTAGCCTTTCAGCCAGCACACTCCTCCTCCAGGCACAAAGTAACAATTGCTCATTCAGAATGCCATATAGATCAAAAAGCAGTAGGCAAACATTTGACAGTTTGGTAGGGGTGCTTTCACTGGATATGACTGGCTGCTCTGGAGACTTGAAACTCTTGCAAACCCAACGGTACTGTACCCCCAACTATCTGATTTACTGAATGTAGCTACATGGGGAAATTGCTAGCAAGTAGTTCGAGGTTCAGGGGCGCCCTGCGCCCCACGAGTTTTTTAACTCGAAATACTTGTTCTCCTGGTGCTGGGCCAGCTCTTGTGACCTTTGACCTTTGACCTGCATTGCTGACCTCTGGGCTAGGTATACATGCAACAGAGAAAGCTGTTTTGCTTGTAATGGAGAATCATTGCTGACAAGTACTAGTTATCACATGGCCGCGAGGGCGTTCGCTAATTTATCACACGAGGGCGCAAAGCGCCCGAGTGCGATAAATTAGTGAATAACCCGAGGGGCCATGTGATAACTGGCTTGTTACAGTTCAAACAGAAACAATTTGTGCTTGAATTCCCTTGCCATCGAATCATTTTACAGAACGAACTAGACTGTAATTACTATAGAAACCGGAGAACACGCTATTCTTGACCAAGAAAAGTGAAGAACTAAGCGTAGTGAGAATAAAGGCTGTCAGCGGCCTCTCCTTCTGAATAAGGTGACGGCAGTGTTTGAGTCGGCACTATGACAGATAATTTGAAGACCTGCTATCGGCATATGAACTCAGAGCTTCCCTGCAGGATGCAGACTGCATGGGATTCGAAGGTCTGTAGAGCTTGGGGAGTGGAGGGACCTTCTTACACACTAAAATCCCATTCTGAAAACTCTAAAGATATTGCATGCACAATTCCAAGTCTCTGCCATCAAACATGCATGCGCAGTGCTGTGCTAGGCATAAATGATTGGGGAGAACCGTTTCTAAGAGTCATGCACTCTTATTAAGGAGCCAAAGTTCATGTGAAAGTTCACAAGGTGCTCAATATCAAAGGGATTTTGCTAAAACAGCAGAGAAAACGTTTACATAAGGCTAGAAAATTATTGGATATGTCAATAAGATCCCCTTTCAAAGCAGTGCATTATAAAACATCTGTTATACACTTCCAAATAAGGCAACTGTGCATTATCCAGTGCATTTGCCAAAATAACGCACAGTTGTTTCCTTTGATGTATGGCTTCATCATGTAACAAGAGTACCTTTATAAACACACAAATCACTGTGTGGGAAGTGATGAAGAAGCTAAGAGTGAATTAGAGAACATAGAATATACATAGTCGCATGAACTAACTTTCCAAGTGTCCGCAGTCGACAAACCGATCCACTGAATTCCTTTGTTGTAGAAGCTTTCAAATTTATATACTCAAGAAGGTATCTCATATCAAAAGCTGACACATGAAAAAGTTTGATCACTCCTTTGACTTTCGAAATGAGCCTTCGCTGTGCCTTTACTCTGCAAGCCCATTTCTTACCACACAACATTTCACTGACACAATCACTGTTGCCACTGTCCTGAACAGCCCTTGTCACATGATATTCCCATGACTTCTTGGCAAACTGTTGCCACACTTACAACTATAGCTTGAAAAATAACAGTGTAACCATCAGCTATGAGCTGATGTCCAGCTAGGTAATAAGAACAATATTCTAAGTGATTAATGCAGATTCGTATCCCACAACATTCGTATGAGATACGTATTCATGTTCCACATCATTGTACAATTTGGCCATTGAATCACATGCACATCACGCACAATTACATGCATAGCCATGGTAACAGCGAAGAAACCAAATGGTTCAGCCTGCAAACACAAACTTTGCTAACAGTGGACATGTCCCACATGTGCAATCAGATTATGGATTACACAAGTTCCGGATTATTCAATGCATTTCATATGCATCAAGTATTTTGAGTTAAAAACCTCGTGCCGCCTCTCGTGCTCGCTGCCGCCTAACTCAAAATACTTGCTCACTCCGGTCACTGCTGTGCTTTCAATATGTAGTAGCTATTGTAACTATTTTTGTGCAATTCATCAACACACTTCACAAGCAAGAATGAACACAAATGATTGAAGCGGACACAAATCGAGTCAAAAATATTTACACACATGTGCACAATGGCACAGTTACTAACTTACGTACCTTATACACAGCTTGCACATTCTCAGAGTTGCCAAAAATGCAATCAAGTACACACATGCACACACAAACGCACAAACACACACTTCTTCTGTTCTCCTTGTCTGCTGGGGGACATAGGGCAGGTTCCAGGTGTAAGCCTGGGACCTGTTTTCGTAACCAACTTCCTTTCCCTTAAGGGGGCTAGACTCACACTGGACTACCCTGGGCTGAGGGGGCTGCAGGGCACCTGGCCATTGATGGCCGTGTTGGTCACCCATCTGTCAGCCGAGCCAACAGGCCCAGGTGGTGCGGCAAACAGTTGGTTCCACTGGCAGGGTCGAATAACACACAGTTCGCTCGCTGAAGCTTCGTTGGTCGGTACTCTCCACTGACTAAGAACCGCGATGCTTACACTTCCAGTCATCAGGAACTCCTTCCAGCAGAGTAAACGTACCACCTCCGTGCGCACAGGGTGTTACTGTGGTCTCCTTCAGCGGCCACGTGGTCTTCTTGCCGCCATCTTGATGACGTGACACACACACACACACACACACACACACACAGACAGAAACGCACATGTAGGTAAACACACACATGCAAACATACGTACCTGCACTCTAAAAGACATGGATGAGGGGAGAGGGACATAGATGGAGGGCACACAGATAGCTGCAAGTGTTTTATAGCACACCCGCAGTCATTGTCGTGGCAATGACTGTTGTGGCAGAAGGCAGTTCACTCGACCACACTACGCACGCCATCTGGACGAAATTCAGAAGGGTAACTGTGCGCGCTTAAGCTTTAAACACTATAGACTATTAGCAAATGTTTGCATACAGAATTCATGGGACTCACTACGTTTTGTCACTCCTATCACTTATCTGAGAAAGGAAACTGAAGTCATTCAATGGGGCAGCCATGATTGAAAACATCGTGTGAACCAAGTCGCCGAACTGTTGGATGCTATGTCACTGCTTTCTGTAAGTCTTCAGATCAGAGGTGATGTGGTTGCCTGTTCTACAACTTTCGAAGGCAGAATATGCCTATGCTCCCCGTGAAGCGAAGTTTGGAAACCAGTTTCAAAGTCCTTCCCTCAGTCTTTCCGGAGAAATGCAAACAAAGTGGCCGACAATATAAATTCCTTATCTTCAATACTTTCATCGATACATTATTATATAAATGCTAACACAGTTATACTACTGCAGTTTACATATTATATAAACATACATACATACATACATACATACATACCGACATACCACCAGAAGCAGGACATGAAGCCATATAACAAAATGTCAAAACGAAAACAATACTAGGGGCTGCCACAGGCAGCCCATAAAAACTGTCTGCGAATTATTTTTGCATCAGCTTCATGGAGAACTCCTTGCAGGCTGCATGGTAGTTAATCTACACAGGCACCACTGTACATACAGAGCAAAATTAAGCTGTCTGATGGAGCTCACAATGGTTTGGAAAATCACACTTACCATCTGGATCCTTGAATGTAATTAGTGCTTCATCTCCCTTGATCTGAATACCATTTTCTTCAATCTCTCCTCCACCTTCATCCTCATCATCAAATGCCATGTTCAACATGTCTTCATCCCAGTCTGGCGGTATTCCTACCACCCTAACTACTGGACTCATAGGAGTCAATGATTCACTCATAATGCTGCTGGTGCGAAGAGGCGTCGATAGAGAAGTAATACTGGTGGATGTGGATTGTGCAGGTGAGCCAACATCAACAGGAATGGTATCTGGCCAACCTATTTCAGTAGTGGAGTCTTCTGCTTGAGTGAAAGACTGGCCACCAGTAGCAGTTGCTAAGGATAAGCCCTGAGCAGTAGCTGATAATACACTAGCCTCATCAGTCGAAAGGCTGGAAGTAGGCTTTTTAGTCCGTGGGCGTGGGACAGGGACAGGCGGCATTGACTGAGTGACTTGCTGAGGCAGAACATGTGGCGGAGGCTGCATCAGTTGTGAAGCAGGTGTGGAAGGAAAGATTATGGCTTGCTGCAGCTGAGATTGCGAAGGCATTTGCCCCTCAGTCACCCGCAACTTCACCCCTGAAATGTCATGGTTCCCTTTAGTTAGCTTCGCCATGCCTGCAGAGATAATGCCCAAATAGTGAAACTGAAAGTAACAAAGTGCAAGAGGCAACACATTCCTAGTGTTGCTTAGAAAATGTGGAAAATATGCCACACACCAGACACATTTACCAACATTTCCCCCAAAAATGAACACACAAAACACCATCATCCACCTTTAATCCTATCTAACAATGCATAAGAATACATCCACCATCCACCCAGCTTCATCTACAAATAATATGCCTCAGAAAGGCCAGGAGGGTCGCATGATGACAAAAATCATAGGTTGACATGCAAATGGCATATTAGCCTCCTGCAAGTGGGCACTAACGTATTCTTCACCACTGATGCAGATTTGAACAATGTGTGATGCAATTTAGCATTTTGATCACATGCGCATTGCAAGCAGTCACATGCGTAGTCATGGTAACCTTGAAGAATGTGATAGGCTCACTTATAATGTAAACTGACTATCTGGCAACATCATTACCCAAGCAGTGGGAGGCACACAAGATTAACTGCAAGTGCGCCATGGGTACAACATGCATTAAGATTGCAAATAAGGTAAAAGACTACTACAACAAGGCAGTCATTGTGAGCAGGGTCTCAAAATTAGTGCACGATTCCCTGACACATCAAATCGTACGTGATTGGTTGGTGACTGCCAACATATGCTTGAAAACTCCACTACTAGGAAATACTTCTACACAGTCCAAAGATTGTCACTCCAACAGTAGCTAGTTTAAAGAACTTGAGCTGCTTATCACGGGTGCACCTACCACTGCTGTCTATTCCTTCAATTCCTATCATGGCTGCTGTCCTGTGTGGACCCAAGTACACCAACTTCTTCACGAGGCCTGAACCACATCGCGCAGTCTGGAAATGTGCGGCGATGTCATCATCCGTGAGCGTCTGACTCAGCCCCACCACTCTTACCCAGGAAAGGTATTCTGGCGAAGACATATCGTCTACTAGACTGGAGCGCCCCCGGTATGACACCGGCGCTAGCGCGGTGTGAGGGCAATCAACAGTGAACCGATCAGACCTTGATGACTTCGAACAAAGGCAGCTAGCTAGCTATACCTGTAAATGACGAAAGAGAAGTAACGATGATTCACATAAAATACAATAACAGCTTAAAGAATCGTTGTGAAACGACGGTACATATGATTTCTCCACAGATACTAGTATCTTGCCTTAAAAGTACGTACGTTTGGATTCAATCCAATGACAAGGCAATAAGCAACTCAAAGAGCGTGACACTCCTAAGAGTAGCTGTGTCGAAATTTTGATCTCTTCTGTGCACAGTGCGACCAGGTCCTGGCTCTACAGTGCCGATGAGACGTTGTATACCAGCTGGTGAAGGGGTCTAAAGGTCACGTTGTGTTCGAAGAAGGGAAGCCACGTGAGTTCCAAGAATAAGGGATAGCCCTGTTAAAGAGTCCCCACCCCCACGTGAGCAACTTATACTAACAATACGTATACCGATTCCCGTTCCAAATCCGTATCGCATGCTGCGTGCGCACCGTATAATAATTAGTACTAGTTATAACATGGCCGCGAGGGCGCTGGCTGATTTTATCACACGAGGGCGCGAAGCGCCCGAGTGCTATAAATCAGCTAAGCGTCCGAGCAGCCTGTTATAACTGACTTGTTACGATTCAAACAGCAGCGTTAAGCGCTTGAATTTGTTCGCTGTCGAACGGATTTACTGAACGAACCTGACTGAAGTTACTATAGAAACCAGAGAACACGCTCTTCTCGGAGCACAAGGCGAAAGGCGAGAAGCGCGTCGCAAGAAAAAGGCTGTCAGCGGCCTCTCGTACTGAATAAAGCGTCGGCGTCGCTTGAGTCGGCACTAGGGCAAATAATTAGAAGTCCTACAAGCAGCGTATGAAGGGAGAACTTTCTTTTTAGAGAGTGTACTAGGATTTAAACGACTGGAGAACTTGGGAGTGGCGAGATCTACCTTCAATTTGATCCAACAAGTGAATTCGTGAAAGGGAATCTTGGTTTCTCTATCACTAAAGACATTACATGCACAATTACATGTCACTGCCATAAAAATACACGTGTGCTAGGCATAAATTTATGTTGATGACTCATCTTTCCAGAGCCAATGTTCATGAGAAAGTTCACGAGGTGATGAATATCAAAGGCATTTTGATAAAGCAGTAAACAAAACGTTTGTTTAAGGCTAGAAAGTGATTCGGTTAGCAAATAAGAGCCCCATTCGACGCAGTGTGTTATGAGGTGTGAACATGTAAACAGTGGTGTTATGCAAAATTAGCACACTGCAGCTTGCTTTGAAGTATGGCTTCCTCATGTAACAATGCATTATAGAACTTATCGTCAGCCATTCTTCTTCCAGATCAATATGGCTATGTATTTATATTATAATGCAATTGTTAATAATTCATAAATCCTTTTGGCTGCATGTGCATAACTATTTGAAATGTACTGCTAGCATAGCTAGCTATAGCTATCACATAATTAATGATGAATTTAGCTAGCTATGTTTAGCCAGCTATGTGTCATACCATATGTTACACATACCTACATTGCCCATTATAAATCAATACGTGAAATTCCATACTCACAGAGTTTTATATTCATAAAATATGCCAATTAAAACGTAGATAGCCAGCATTCAAAGAGAGCCAGGAATCATCAAGAACCCTCTGGCATGTCATTGGTGATGTCTTACATTGTATGCTTCAACTTGTCCGAAAGCAGGTGCCACAGGGATCATATACCACATAGTAGTGCCTTACTCTCAAATCTGCTCACATTCAGTACTTTGCAGTACATGCCTTAAAATTGTACAGTGCATGTGGAATGTTGACACCCACCCACATAATTATGGCAGAGAAACAGCTGTGGAAGTACACACCTTCTTGCAGCCTATATATGCCTTCGTAGCTGGCTCCCACTGTGTTGATAATGAGCTTGCGCTGGAGCTACTCGGTCACATTCATCTTGCATGTAGAGGAGAGCCTCCAGCCTTGAGGAGGCTGTGAGACACAGCACCATGATTCAGGTCCAACTTGTTGTGTGCAGTGTTTACATAAACATCACCCTACAAAGATACATTGGCAAGCAACAGAGATGAACAGTCAACTACAGCACAAAGCAATATCCGCCACTAAGCTAAGTGCATGATTTCATCAATCAATCAATCAGATAATGCACATGAGGGCTTTATCTCTCATGTGGGTGGTCACCCTAAATACTTACATGGGAGTTTCTACTAGTAGAAAATAATGTCATAACTCAGTTATTGTAAATTTAGGCAAAATTAGTACTCCACTTTGTTCTGGGTCTTCCTTGAGGGCGTTTTCCTGGAACCTCACCACCATACACTATCTTTGTCACTCTACCACTGCTCATCGCCTCTAATCTTTGCTTACACTTCTGCTGCCATCTATTTACCAGATCCAAAACTCCCTCCTGCCTCAATCTGTTTCTAAGATCTACGTTCCTTATTCTTGCTAGCCTTGACATAATTATCTATCCATCTTAACACTCTCATTTGCATAGCCTGTATTCTCTTCCCTTATGTCCTGCTTGCAACACCCATACTTCACACCCATAAGTCAATGTGGGAATCACCGTAGCATTCACCACCCTCAATTTTGTCCCCTTTGTCAACTCCTTCCTTCCCAGCACTGTGCTTCCAATTGTCCCAACCATTGACGATGCCATTTCCCTACTCTCTGCTCCCCCTTACTGTCCATACAACTCCCATCACAATATACTGATCATTGTCCCAAGGTACTTCATTTCCTTCACTTGTTCCACTCTCTCACCCTTAACTTTGACATTACACACCTCATGCTTTCTTCCAACTCTCATAACCCTCTTCTTTTGCCAATTTCATGACATACACATACACACACACACACACAAAGTGTAATGTGTTACCATATCATGCAACGTTTTCACAGTCAAAAATGTTTGTGTATTTCCTGAATGTGCTCAAGTAGTATCATTATGAACATTATAAAGGTTTAGTCTCACATGCTAGACCCCCTGTGGAGGAGTCTGGTATTATTGCATACACCGACTTGTGTCCAATACAAAGTCCTGTACTGGCCAATCAGATTCCCAATTGCTATATGATGCTAGCCTAAATTTGAAGATATGGCATTGCCTCACTTGAAGGATATCATTGGACGCACTAGCTATAGCTAGCTGTGACTTCACTCAGGTACACTCTGAAAGCAGAGCAAGAACGTGCTGTACAAAAACAATGCTACTTCGGGCACTCCATACTTCAACAGCTGCACTACCACACTGCCGACGACATTTTAGAAGAGTTAGCTAACCACAATTACACACTAATTACATTCCTATGCCCCAATTCAGCTTATGCAATAATAACAGACCCTTCAGCATTGGGGTCTGCACACGAGACTACACATTAATGTTCATGTATGTACAAGTGGTGTGAAAGTTATATTCAGTACATGACTCTCAATTCACTTTTCCACTATATAGCATCAGAGCTGTCATTACTAGTCTGCCTCACATGACTCAGCTTCTCAATATCATGTGGGGGCAGGGTCTAGCAACTATTGTCAAAGTCACACCTTGAGTTTGGAAAGCTTTGTTGCAGTGTCCAAATGTGTCCAAAGGAGGCTGATTCGACTGAAGACAGCATGTTGCATCTGTGCTACCATTGAAGTGCCTCACATTGCAGGTAGAAGAGAAAGGTCCTAGGCACACTCTTATTTACTGTACCCAGCCCAAAACTTTTTCCTTAGTGAAACCATGCTAATAGATTATAATTATGAACAAAAGCTCAACCTCCACCACATGCTCAGTGTGCTTTGCTAGCTCCATGTACGCGTACACGTATGCACACACACACACACACACACACACACACACACACACACACACACACACACACACACACACACACACACACACACACACACACACACACACACACACACACACACGTGCACACAAACAAACACACACAATATAATCCATACCAACATTATAACAAATTGACATGATCATGAAATTAATAATAAATCAAAATTAATTATATTATGCTGCAGTGATGGCATGCATGGGTGTATGTATGGGTCAATTAAGCGCAATTAGCTTTGTTAACTGCACTTCTCTGCAACTTAGTTATCAATCACTGGTATTGCATACAACCATAGCTAGCACTTTGCTTCCCTGCTCAGCAAACAATGTTGCCATTAAATTTTTACACTTTTCTGTTTAATAAGTCAATGTCAAACCATGCTTGCACACATGAATAAAGAACAAGTATTTCGAGTTAAAAACTCATGGGGCGCCAGGGCGCCCCTGAACTCGAACTATATTTGCTAGCAATCTCCACATGAATGTTCAGTAGTTTAGAAAGTAGTTTAGAAAGTTGGGAATACAGCGCTGATGGCCTGAAATGGGAAGGTGGCAAGGGATGAAGAGAGAGGAGAGGATATGCAAGGAATGTGACAGTGGAGGAGGTGGAGGATGTATGCCATTGGCTTTTGCAGTGCTCTGCATGGGACCATCTCAGACAAACCTCTTCTGGAAGCCATGAAGGGATCAAGGGAGGACTTTCCAGCTAAAAGCGTTGGAGAGAGAGCAGCCCTTGTATTGTCACTGGCTTGTAAGAACTATCATATATTGTCAATTATTAGCTCTATGTGGTCAGTTAGATTCTATTAATGAATGCCTATTTTTACATGTTATCAAACAATCTGCCACACTCTTTACTAACATTGTCATTACCAGTTTTTCTTTATATCAGACTCATCTTTGCATCTCCCATGGTGCATGTGTGCAGTGCTACATTGGACCATGATGTGTCCTAGTGCCTATTGGCATGGTGCAATGAATAATGAATTGAATTAAATATACATCAAGATGCAATAGACTGTTGGGTTTGCAAGAGCTTCAAGTCACCAGATCAGCCTGCCAACCAGTGAAAGCACCTCTACCACACACACACACACACACACACACACACACACACACACACACGGGGCAAACATTCTCCTTATTAAGACCAAGGTACAAAAATAAGGAAAAATGGAGTCACTGAGTATAACAGTAATTGTCAACATGCTGCAGGACGCATGGCACAATGTATAACTGTTGGTGACTCTGTAGGTTTGGAAGAGATGTGTGTACATATGGGTGTGTATGCATATGGTGTTTGGGTGTATGCATAAGTATGCGAATTGTGTGTATGCATATGGGTATTTATGCGTATGGGTGTGTATGCATATGGGTGTGTATGCATAGGGAGGGTTGTGTGTATGCATGTAATGTGAATTTTGTATAGGGTAGTGTGTGCATAAGAATATGAAGTGATGTGTGTGCATTGTTGTCAGGCTAGTCAGAAGTCTCTTGGTCTTGCGCTGCTGCTCCTTCTTGAGTGGACACTGGTTGATCCTCTGTGCTGTTGTGGCAGGGACTGCTGAATCGGTTCCATCTTACCAAGCTGGATGGCAGCGCTGCTTGGCTCTGTTCTCGATCCACTTCTGCTGCCATGTAGTAGCAGGAGGCCGTTGGGGATTGTTCCCTCCTCCGCCCGCCAGCCGTTGGGGAGATTCGTCCCTCATCCGCCCGTCGGGGTCTTGCCCGCCCCGAGTCAGGCCTTAGGTCGCCTGACAGACCGGTGTGTTGTGATTGTCTCCCCTTCCAGTAGTCGCCGAGGACGCATCTGTCTGTTTCCCTAGGTCCTCGGTGGATGGTTCGCACCTCCGTCGGCCTCGCGCTGCCTAACTCTCCCTTTGCGGAAGCTCTGAAGTCCGAGTCCATTACTGTTTTCGGGACTGTTCTGTCCTTCAGGCACAGGCTTGGCGTCATTCGGGTGCAAACGTCTAGTGAAACATACTGCCTTCTCAAACAACACACAAACACTCGCACACACACGCACACACACACACAACACTCGCACGCACGCACACACTCACACAAACACACACACAGAACACACGTGCGCATGCACACACACACACAGATACACAGTGAGAGAGAGGTGGGGTACACACAGAGCGTTAGCTAGGTAGCAAGGTCTGTTGTAGCTGAATGGAGGAATATTTCATCGCATGTTACATGTCCATAGTGTAATTTCAATTCCTCTGGGAGTACTAACCTTTGCACACTTCGGTGCCTTGATTACCTGAAGTGCGCCGCGCGCGCTGTTCCGCTGTCTCAACCAACTCCACGAGGGTAGCTAGTTTCCCATCATGCGCAATATCTGGTTTTTCGGTTGAAAATCAAGCCAATTCGAATTCATTCCAGTAACCTCGTTGCGTTGGTATGTTATAATGAACAAATGGTTCCAATCCCGCATTAACCATTTATAAGTACTACGCAATAGAGGAAGCTTGAATGTAGTAAGTCGATAGCGACTCGTCTCTGCATGAGCGCCGCCATTTTAAAATACCCGTCGCTCGGTCTTCATGGTATATATTTGGAGTTGTATCTCACAAGAGATCTAGAGTCTTTCAATAGGCTTCTTGCTAGTAATATATACCATAATTATGTAAACACATACCTACGTATATATATTCTAATTTCGTTTGATAGATAGACGGCGAAATGCGAACATAGATGATTGCGAGCCTTGAATTGTAAAGCGTAGACCTCGAGCGCCGCCATCTTGAATTGCCGGAAATATACATACATAGTCCATTACGAACATGAAGCCATACGATTACCTAAAATTGAGAACGATATTCCGCCCCAAAAAGATAAACATAATAAAAGAGCACTAGCAAAATCCAAGAAAGACGCTGTGAGTGAGGACAGAATGCATACATCTAAATGTCTGCAAGCTAGGCATGATAATAGTAGATATGAAAGACTACAAACATGCTATTTTAATGCCAGAATCAACAAAACTCAATGTGGTACTCGGGATAGGCCTGAGGGTCATAGAAGATTACAAACATGGTAGGATTTTGAACATTATCCGCTACTGAGTCGTACAAAACTGCCGGGTTGTTGCGGTCCTTTGCAGGAGGCACCAGATAACCACTTTGCCCAGTGGTATATTCCCCAGTCAGCACCCGGGCTAAGTACATATGCTGGTGGCCATTGTGGTCAGGGGCAGCATATCTGGCACTTGAAGAGTAGGAGGCATTTCTAGCAAAGTAGACTCCTTTGCCATAAGCTGTGCCTGTAGCAATAAGATGCAAGGGTGATAATCAGACCATACATGCAGTGACATGCATACTTTATTACGTACCATACAACATATGCAAACATGCATGCAAACGCACAAAACAATAACAGACTGACATGCTGCAGAAATACAGTAAGTCCTGAATGGCTAGGAAGACTGCAACGTGGGCTTATTGCAGAATAAGCTTGCCAACAAATCATAAATGAATCAGACATTGCGACTACCTGCATGTGCCTACTTCAGTGAATGTATACTAGGCATACGCTAAGTGCATAAGAATTGCCTCGCAGCATGAATAGTATGTGGCCAGTAGACAAGTGTAATGTGATGTTACAGGCTGGAGCTGTCTTAGTAGCCAAGGGCCTTGTTTGTTACTGCCAAAGCTCCTCAAGCCTGGGCTGCTGCTGCTCGTCCGTTGCCGAGGCCAGTAGCCTTGCGCCATTCTGCGGCATTCATTTCTAGTCTGGTCTCTCTTTGCCCCACTGTCTCCATGCCAAGTCGCACGCACCGGCGTGGCCCCTCGGCATGCTGGATGCAGCCGCGTCATTGCCACTGCCATCTGCTTCCCTTCTGTGTCCCTCTTCAGCGGGAGCATGTCGGCAAAGATGAGCAATGAACAGGAGCAGAAGTACCCCCTGAAAGACAAGCCATCACGTGACAGAGCACATGCGCAGCCACGTGTCGTGCGATACATATATTGGATATCATCCAAGTTCATTCACACTAGCCAAAATTTCACAAGTTATCCAGACGTTTCGGCAGCTTTCAGCCACCTTCATCAGTGAATGACAAAATACAGCACTCCTATAGTAGTTGCTTGGAGTGCTTCTATGCCGTTGTCTTCTTTGACACGTTTGAAAAGTCCTGAGTGGCTAGGTAAGTCTGACATCATCCAAGTTCGTTCACACTAGCCAAAATTTCACAAGTTATCCAGACGTTTCGGCAGCTTTCAGCCACCTTCATCAGTGAATGACAAAATACAGCACTCCTATAGTAGTTGCTTGGAGTGCTTCTATGCCGTTGTCTTCTTTGACACGTTTGAAAAGTCCTGAGTGGCTAGGTAAGTCTGACATCATCCAAGTTCGTTCACACTAGCCAAAATTTCACAAGTTATCCAGACGTTTCGGCAGCTTTCAGCCACCTTCATCAGTGAATGACAAAATACAGCACTCCTATAGTAGTTGCTTGGAGTGCTTCTATGCCGTTGTCTTCTTTGACACGTTTGAAAAGTCCTGAGTGGCTAGGTAAGTCTGACATCATCCAAGTTCGTTCACACTAGCCAAAATTTCACAAGTTATCCAGACGTTTCGGCAGCTTTTAGCCACCTTCATCAGTGAATGACAAAATACAGCACTCCTATAGTAGTTGCTTGGAGTGCTTCTATGCCGTTGTCTTCTTTGACACGTTTGAAAAGTCCTGAGTGGCTAGGTAAGTCTGACATCATCCAAGTTCGTTCACACTAGCCAAAATTTCACAAGTTATCCAGATGTTTCGGCAGCTTTCAGCCACCTTCATCAGTGAATGACAAAATACAGCACTCCTATAGTAGTTGCTTGGAGTGCTTCTATGCCGTTGTCTTCTTTGACACGTTTGAAAAGTCCTGAGTGGCTAGGTAAGTCTGACATCATCCAAGTTCGTCCACACTAGCCAAAATTTCACAAGTTATCCAGACGTTTCGGCAGCTTTCAGCCACCTTCATCAGTGAATGACAAAATACAGCACTCCTACATAGAAGCACTCCAAGCAACTACTATAGGAGTGCTGTATTTTGTCATTCACTGATGAAGGTGGCTGAAAGCTGTCGAAACGTCTGGATAACTTGTGGAATTTTGGCTAGTGTGAACGAACTTGGATGATGTCAGACTTACCTAGCCACTCAGGACTTTTCAAACGTGTCAAAGAAGACAACGGCATAGAAGCACTCCAAGCAACTACTATAGGAGTGCTGTATTATGTCATTCACTGATGAAGGTGGCTGAAAGCTGCCGAAACGTCTGGATAACTTGTGAAATTTTGGCTAGTGTGAACGAACTTGGATGATGTCAGACTTACCTAGCCACTCAGGACTTTTCAATCATAGATTGGATATAAATATATTGCCGAAGCTAAAATAGACAGCAATCAATGGCCTCGCTTCGCTCACTTACGCTCGCCGCTTGGCAATAATTGCCAAGTGGCGAGCATTAGCAAGCAAAGCGAGGCCAAAGATTGCAGCCTATTCAACATTTTTGAATATTTCCATATCAGACGTCATGCCCATGACTTCTATTTAGGAATGTGTCCAATAAAATTAGTGTCTCCTATTACAATATATTAGCACGCTTCAGCGAAACTAGTCAAATGGTGGTGGCAAAGAACAATTAAGGGCCATGGATAGGCTTCTTTGAATATACTGAAGACGGCAGCACACCCAAAAGCAACCTGAAAAACATGTAAGACAAAAACGTCATAGGCTGCTTGTACCCATTTGTTCTATTCATATTATTTTTCCCACAGAATTTTGTGTGCTCCTAGTGTACAACACAGCGCACCTATTGACCCCATTTTCTAAGACTACTTACATGCATACGCAGAGGAGTAAGATCTGAGTGCCGGTAGCAATTCAATGAACACAGCGTTGGAGCGAGTACAAAGTTTGTCTTCCCCATGTATTAAAGATACCCAAATGCTGCCATTTTGTTGCGTTAGCATACATTATGGCCTTATAGTCAAGCGTTGCTTGACCCTCAAGCAATGCTTGACCAACATCCTTAATAGCCAGCTCAAGAAGAAATAATGTAGCATGGTCCTTTGGAAATGCAAAAAGCATACAAACTAGTATATTAAACATTTCCTTTAATTAAAAAATAGTAATGCAGGCAGAAGAAGCATAGAAACAAGCTAGCTACTCAACACAATATTATACCTCATTTCTGTAGAATTCATTCGACATTCCTAATTTTCTTGTAATTAACCCACCCAAAACGTTTATGATTAACATGCTGGTTCAAATTCCATGCACAAGGAAATTAGGAATGGCAAATGAACTCCACAGAAATGAGGTACATTATAGTGTTGAGTAGCTAGCTTGTTCTAATGCTTTTTCTGCTAGCCTTTCCTAAATCCCTATTAATTTAACCCCTTTAGGCCTAGTCTCGCGTAGCCCAGACCCTTTCCTCCATTTCTGCTGTTGCGTAATAGGGAGGAAAGGGTCTGGGAGTTTTCCTAAGCACAAGCTGTTCCACCCACGCACAGCCACTGTTTACTTAACACCATTGTGGGACGATAATTCAGAGGTGTTGATTAGGTGTTACACCGGGGATGCGCCTGTACGTCTGCATTATTATATAGCGTTGAAGACTGAGATGGCGAACTGCTACTTCTGTAAGCTACTGCAAATGGCGGCAGATGTATTTTCGGATCTCGCTCGATGACAAGGGCAGCAATCCGTAAATAAGAGATATACCGTAGCCAGTAGGAAGCGACACGAAAATATCACGACCATCGATGAATTCTAAGATGGCTTGCATCTTCTCTGGCTTTAGATCTTGGAACCCTGCTTCGGCTGCTGCCACACGTACTATCGCGGTAATACGGTCTCGTTCCAGTTCGTCTTCGCTCGCACAAACACTCGGCGTCATTTTCGCTGACTCGCTTATGACGACTTGTGGTACCACATCAAAGAGGTGTTAGATTCACACCTTGTCCGGCTTCCCACAGACATTGAACAGTTACACTTGAGAAAACTCCCAGACCCTTTCCACCCGGTTATTGCGGTCTGGGCTACGCGAGACTACTTTAGGCCCGAATGCCGAGTTTACTCATCATAAATTTGTACACACGTAAGCGCAAATGATGAGTTTAGTCATCATAGAAATTGGCACAGTTTAAGAGTTTGGTTAAGAGGTTAAGTTTGCTTTCTTTTGCTACAAACCTTGAAGCGGATTACCTTTCTCAGAGGACCTACAGCAGTGGTTGGACCTTACCTGGCTTGCTTTTCCTGTCTCCTTGTAGCACCCAGTGCCTGCAATCAACTGTTAAAGTTTGAACGTATTTGCCCGCGTTCTCCCTAATACCAATGTCACACTGTGTAGCAGTCTATGGAACAAAGGCAATTTGAACAAGAGTCTATTGACTCTTGTTCAAATTGCTACCATGGTAGAGGGGAAATAAGCAATCTCTAGCCTTTACAGCATGCAGAAACTTGCCGTTCTCATCGTCTTCCTACATAAGTGCTTGCAAACATTCTTGAACTGGCAAATTAGGAGCCCTAGGTATTCTCGGGGACAGCGTTGAACTATCCTCCTGTCATCTTCACCTTTCTGGCAGTGACAACGCCACAAAGTGTGTGCAATTGGCTCAAGTCATTTAGTCTCTGCGCGCCACCATTTTAACTCCGCATACTGAGTGCATGGCGCGAAGATTAAAGTTCGAGCCTATAGGGTTAAAGGAAATTCTTAATATATATACTATTATATATTCCTATGTCTGTCCGTACATTGTACAAACCTGATTGCACATTGTGTAAGCCTATTACATGACTCAGCCTCTGGCGCTCAGTTGGGCTTTTTGGGCAACCGCGCACCCAGCCTGATTGTCAAATTCCAGATTCGCTGCTTGCTTTGTTGCGCTATGGCTTCCAATCATTCTGCCACCCGCTTGCCAGCTGAGACGAGTGTTCGGCCCCAACAGCTTGACCAAATGACTGGGAACCAACAGGGCGACCTGGACATTAAAGCAGTGTTAAGTGCTCCACTTTGCAACATTCACTTCAAGGAGAGGCAGGTCATAGCAAGTGCATATTGGCAGGCATACACACTTCAGAATCCTCTTTTCAACAGTCACTTTTACTATCACATTGACACATGTATATTCACTTCACATATCTATTATTCACATTATCCATTCTCTTTATATGCATGCATGATGTACATTTTCTCCGGCATCTTTTACTATAATTTCATAGACTACTTGCGACTTTTACTATAACATCACATTGACTTCTTGAATCATTACATTAAATCTTCATGCAGACACGATCAGGAGGAGAAAGGACAGGGAAATTTCACTGGCAGAAGCCCTTATCGTTTATCTACCATATAATCGATACACAGTCATAAGGGTGCAAAGAACAGAGACTATAGAATACTCCAAGACCACAAAATGTCTCACAGCACTTTCACTCATACAGGTCCATGACATGTAACACAGTTTCCTAGTTTCTGTATTTTTGTGGCATGTTTACTATTCTTTAGTGGATAGTTCATTCTTCCCTATATGAACACTGAATCTTACCATGCTGCCCTGCATAGCTTCTATTGAAGCCTCCTTGATTGATAGGATCAACTGCAGCAAGACTGCAACCATGAAACAGTTGCCTCTCATTCTGGTGTCCTGGATTGGCTCTGTCCATTGCTTTCTTCCTGGCAATGTACTGTGCGTACAACTTGCTATTTTGAATGCGTTCAATCTTCTGTATTCTTCCCTGGTTAGCCTGACCTAATCCCTGCATAAAGGCTACACGTGTGGACAGCCCTCCACCCCCCATCGTGAGGTTGAACTGAGTAGCAACATCACTATATTCCTTGCTAGTAGGTGAGAGCTGCACAACATGACACTCAACTTCTCGCCCAGTACCAGGGTCCACAGGCATGGGGACCCAGGACGAAGGGTGCTCGCCTTCCTTCCTCTCCTGTTCAAAGTCCCTCCTCCTCACAGTAGTGAATCCATACGGTGGTCGCACATCCATTTCATACATTTGGTCAAAGTCAATGCTTCTTGGTCCTGCTTCTGTTTTAACCACAACAGATTTCTTGTGTTTACCATATGCCTCTTCAATTTCAAAGTTGGACATTGCTTCGTAATTCTGGAAGTTCCCACTAACGTCCTTCCACTGCCATTGAAACTTGCTTGTCAGGAGATCGGCCTCCTTCAACCGATTTTCCTCACTCTCAATTTGTCGCAACTCTTCCTGCACAGCACTCTTCATTAACAGCACATCTGCCCTTTCACCATTGAAACGTACTTGGTTCAGAGGGGCTCTGTCAATAGACATCCTTACATGGTGAATTTCTGCTTGCCTTGTCAAATCAGCTTCTGCCTTTGCCGATAGCTTGTTGACCTTATCATCTTTGACATAATCTTCCTTTATCATTTCTGCAATTACCATGTCCACTTCTTTGAAGACATTGTCAATGGCAGACGTATCGCCAGCATACACTTTGATACACAATACAGTGGTCTCTGAGTATCTCACTGAGGCAGACTGCTGAGAGGATCCAGAGTAGTGGGGTGTAGGAGGAACACCAAGAAATGATTCCACTGCCCACTTTGCCCCTTTGGTCATCCTATCAAAGGCCCTTTTTAGGAAGCCCTTTTTCTTTCCTGCCTCTTCGAAAGCCCAAGCGAAGCTACCAAACTGGTCCCTCTGAAACAGGATAACCTTTATGCTAGCAACATTGTTGTGTACACTTTTGCTGAATTGCAGAATACCATCAGCAATCCCTTCTGCAGCCTGAGCAGATGAGAAGCCATGCTCACCTGTGCCAATAGCTGGGAGGGCAACTGAACGTAGCCCCTCTTGGTCTGCACGTTTCAGTGCCTCTAATACTGTCCTGGCAAGGCCACCACTATACTGTGGAGCTAAGACATGGAGGATCTTCAGACACTTCAAGCCATCACGCGTACGCCTACCTACTCCAGTCACAATGACCTTGTGTTGTTCCAAATGACCATATTTAGCTACAGCTACATTGCACTCATCCTGTAGCTCTTGTCCTCCCTTCCTACGCAATGCACCCATCACACCAAAGTTGTGAAGTTGAAGTGATTCACTAGCCGTATTGATTATCCCTTCACTATCATCGGCTGATATGTCGCCATTGACGATATCAACATTAACACGATTGCAGGAGAATGAGTATAATACTTCAGATGGTCCAGCATATACTTCAGTTGTACTTGGAGCATCCACTACCTCACCAACTACCTCAAAATTGCTTTCCACATGATGCACTGCAGATGGTACGGATGGAGTACCTGCAATAGCCTGTTGGAAGGCTCTGTGTGTGGAGTCCATGAAAATCACCAGCAGGACCTTCTTCACCGTAGTCCTAGGATTCTTGCTGAGGTAGCTGGAGATGGTACGGACCATGACCTCAGCCACCACTTTTTCTGGAAACCCAAGGTTGCCACTTCCGAGTGCAGGGAATGCCACTGATGTGGCTTTGAGGCGATCACATTCTTGCATCACTTTAGTAATCATGGACTCCATATTCTGTGGAAGTACACAGGATAAGAGGAAGTACACAGGATAAGACACAACCCGCATGAATTTTAAATCCAGTGTCTGTCATGTAATTAGCTTACATGTGAATAAATTGCATTATTCTTAACGCCTACAGGTACAAGTAGCATAATGATCATCTCACGTATTACACATAACAGTGATGATGCCTACTCAGGAATGTGCCCAACAAAAATGGCAACACTGCACATCTTAACCCATTAGGACCCAATTTCAAACTTCGCGCTCGTGTACTGTGAGCCCAACTTAAAAATGGCGGTTACGTACAAGCCCCGTACTTTTGCTTTTCCGTGGCTTTCCTGGCTTTCCTCGCGCAAAATGTTGACATTGGGTGTTGCATTCCATGGTGCTGTTTCTTAGAAAGGCTATGGGGTGTTCGTGACCCAGCTCTAGATTCTTCGCAAGCTTGTGCAGCCGAAGAAGACGAGAACGGTAAGCGAACGCTTGTATTTTATTTGCTGGCACTTATGTGACCCAGAAAAGAACCTAGGAGCCGCTCTAGCTGCTGGACTATTTGTTCAACAGCCGACTGCATTCGTTCTTGTCGCTACGTGGTACGTGGTAGCTTTCTGGTCACGCACTAAAATGGTGCGTAACTTCGCAAAACGTTCGGCGCTTGGTTGCGCGGCGCGAGAACGACCAGAAGAGACGGCAAGAGTTCAAAATGGTGGCCAAATGACTGCCAGGCGTGCTGTGAAAGGTTCGTACCATTCCTCCGTTCTTGGCAGCCAAATGAAGGGAAAGTTCGTCTTGACACAAATATGTGTCATTGGGCCTTAAGCGCATACAAATATTTGACGCAAATTTGCGTCTTTGGGCCCTAATGGGTTAATGCATTAGTTCGTCTGGTTAGTTAGACAGTCCCTAAGCACCCAGGACAGGGAGGTGAAAAATGGAAGGGATGGTCCAGCATACATAGTGATTATTTCACACCTAGTCTGAAGACTCCCAACCCAGGGGGGTCGGTCAAGGTCACGTGCGTTCGAAAAATGGCCGATGTGGCTGCTCTATACTGTGTATTTTCCCTATACTAGCTAAGAGCGGATATATTTCGATAAACATGTTGCATCGGTTGTTTCTTTGCTTCTGAGCACACAGTTGGACAAGGACTTTCAGAAAAAGGACCATTCCCCGCCGTTCCTCAGCATCTAGGTAGGTTTTGCAAGCATTTTACAAAGTTGGTGTACGAGTGTTCGCTGATACTGGCTACGAGACAGATGGAGCCTAATCTGGAGTACTGAGCAAGTGCTGCTGTGGAAGTGACTCCTTAGAAGCTGGTAGCAAGTCCTCATTGATCACTTCAGGACTGCAAGACTGATAGGTCGACTGCTTCTACAATGAGAGTGCAATCGGCAGCCAAATCCACGCAGTTGTCTTGGTTCTGTACACGTCTTGTCACATTCGGCAGCAGGGATGCTAAAAATGGCTAAACCGTGCTGGCAATCCTCGAGAAACATTGCGATAATTTGCAACAACTCAATCGTGAAAGCAGTCCGACAACTAAGCCCAATCCACCGTATGGCTACTTAGCTACGTACGTACGGGTCATACCAGGGGCGCGAATGCAGTACAAGGCCCTGCCATAGCTCAGGGTAGGCAGACTCGGCCTCAGCACGGTGGGCTATTACATGGAGACATGATTGGAATGTCAGAAATGCAATTATTAAAGTGCTGGTATTGCACAATCCCAGGACTTTGTCTGACCCCCCTGGTCCCAACCCATAAGATGCTCAGATTCAGCAGCTAAGAATATTGCTGCTAAGTATCCTTCTATGAATACTACTACCAAAAATTCTTGGCAATAGTATTCATAGTTTTAAATGGCCTTCACTACTAACTCGGGCACAGAGGAATCAACATTACCTATCAGGGTTAGAAGAAAAGACAGCCATTGTTTAACCACAGCAAAGTGATACAAATTCCACCATTTTCAATGGCCAGGACACCAGCATTCGTGTTGCAACGCTACATGCATGCAAATTCCTTTATCTTTCACTCCATAACCCTGTTATTACATGCTCCTGCAAAAGTACACGGGAATGTAAGAGAGGTTCCTTTTCAAGTTGTAAACATATCACTGCATGCTTTTTACTCTAACAGTCAAGCAGATTCATGGTTGGTGGGATCAATCTGAAGTACGGCTGTAAAGCTGCCGCATGAAGTACAGGGGACATTGCCGCCAAGACAGTGCACGTTCGGGAGTCCAAAGAGTTTCGAAGGCAAAAAATGATGGCATCTCTTAAATTGCTCCACCATGTTCTACTAATTGTTTAGCCCAGCTCACTAGACTGTTCCATCTAAACGCCGGGCGCTTAGGGCTGGGAAGGGACAGTCTAGCGGCAGTAACGATTAGTTCACACCTATTCGACCAATCAGATGCGTTTGGCAGAAATTCCTGCTGATAGTATTCATTGACTTGAGGAGCTTTACTTACGCAAGAGTGGGCTTTGTCTGTGGCTGTGCTCTGGCTTTGGTGATTGACAAGGGCTCGAAGCTCAGCTATCCCTCACTCTATTCCTCTCTTGGATCACTTTCTGGCTAGAGATCGACCGACCAACCGTGGAGAGGGTTGCAATGGGCCATTCACTCGCATAGAACTTAAGAAGAATGCACCAGCAGTTGAATTTCACGTGAACGTGTGCTTCCTTGCTTCATGCCGGTTTAGAATACTAGATGATGAACTGTCGCATGTATTTTCCCCATTACAGTCAGCGTATCAGTCTTTCACCAACCTGTAGTTCTGTTCTGGTGGTTGGCAACAGCAATTGCAAAAGTGCTTGTACATGTACCATATGGTTCAGCCCAATCGCACAGATTTACCGTACGGTATTGCTTATGAATTTCACAATAGAATAGGTGCAAGTTTGATAATGCGAAGGTGCGAACCAATCATGAATGCTGCCAGACCGTCCCTCCCATTCATCGCCCCCGGCATGTAGATGGAATGGTCTAGCAAGCCAGACTACTAATTGTTAGGACTGGTGTGAACTAATCACAATGTATGTTAGACCAACCCTTCCACTTTGTGGGTTTCAGCTATTTAAGATTACACATACAGGGGCTATGTTGCTAAAAAGTTTACATTATGGCGTTATCCTGCACCAAACAAAAAATAGTGCATACCTGCTCACAACCTCTGCCTTGGTAGTTGGCTCCCACTGTGTGGATAATGTGCTGGCACTGAAGATACCCTCCGGTAGTGGTAGCAATGTCCCAGTATGCGATTGTCCCTCGACTGGCCACTACACGGTTACACTCATCCTGGATAGTAGAGCCACCAGCCTTGAGGAGGCTCTGAGCCACAGCACCATGATTTAGGTTCAACTGGTTGTGAGCAGTGTTCACATAAACATCAGCCTGAATAAAATGTAGAAAACCAAATCCATGAACACTCACTGATAAACATACACAATTGCAAGTGATTCTACAAAGAAAATATTTGCTGAACAACAAACGCACATCAAACATAAATTGCATTTTCTCAAGTGACAGCATAGTGGTTGCACCTGATAGGTGAACCTTGCTTAGAGGAACCATGCAAAACGAGAAGGAATATCTCAGTTAGTAGCTGTATGTAGCTTCACCTGGTAAGACGTCAGTGAGCCTTTCTTCAGCTCCAGACCTTGTACAGCTGGCACACCTGATGGGCGTCTTGGTCCTGTGGAACTTGCCTTTTTCTGAACAGATGAGTGAGGAGCAGATGCCGAACAGCCACCTGGCTGTTCAGAAAATTCCTTCAGAACTCCGTTAGCTGCTTGCGTGAAGGTATTGATATGCTCACCCTGAAATAGCATGATGGTGATGGAGCTAAGCTGTGGCGGCTTGCCAAGTGCTGAAAACTCCTTGATACCCTGCATCATTGCCCTAGCACAGATGTCTACAGGGACACCGAATATTCCCGAACTGATGGCTGGAAAAGCAATTGATGTGTAGTTGTGCTTTGATGCTTCCACAAGGCTGTTACGGACTGCCTTGGCAAGGTAGGCCTCTTCATGGGCATGGCCTCCATTCCAACGAGGGCCCACTGCATGAACTATGGCCTTGCAGGGCAAGTTACCCACAGCTTTGAGAAGAACAGCGTCACCTACATTCAACTGCCCAGCACGTTCAACATACTTGGTCGATTCTTCCTGAACAATGGGACCACCTTTCCCTGAAATGATCCCAGCTATGCCTCCAACGTGATTCAGTTGCTCATTGGCAGCATTCACCATCACATCAGCTGAAAACTCTGTTAAGTCACCCTGCATGATGTTAAGAATGCGGCCATCATCAGTGGTTCCATGACAGATCTTGCGATGCAGGGAGGCTGTAGCCCTATTAGCTTCTTCAGCCTCTTCTTCCACAGTGTACACTTCCACAACAGCTTTCTGCTCAGCAGCAATTCCCTTCAAAGTCTTCTTTCCCGTAGTGGACTGAAAATGCTTGACTGCTCCAGGTTTGGATACCTCTTTCTTTCCAACTTTGACATTATCACAAATCTCATGAACGCGGCGAGCAAATTTAGCCAAAGGGGTTGCTTCACCTCCTATCTTAATCACTGCGGAACCCGTAGCACCTGGAAGTGAGTACTTCAACCCACTGCCCTTGATGTCATCCAAGAAATCCTTCCAATCCTTGTCGTACTTGTCCATATACTCCCACTGCAATCGCTCCATCTTAATAGTGCTGTTGCTGTAGCACACATCACGTACGAATTGTTCCAAGTCTGCTTTAATCTGTACAGCATGCATGGAATCACATGCCACAACAACCTTCCTGGTCTCTGGCTGGGGAAATAATTGCGCAATGAAATTGTTTTCAATTCTCCTTCGAGTTGCACACCATGCCTGACTGCGTACAGTGTGCTTAAACTCCTCGGGAACATCAACACTGTGTATTGCAAGAGTGCTCTGCAGGTCCTTAGCCACTTTGATTGCTACTTCTCTGTTTTCACTAACAAGATGGAGTCCAGTGACTATTGCTAAATCACTAGTGGGCAGCTTTCCATCCACATCTGTAAAGTAGTAGCCAACTGGTTGCTCTCCAATCTTGCTAAGAAGCAGCGCCTTACCACTTGCACTGGCTAGAAGACAAACAGCTTCCTTTCCCAAGCGAACATCAATCACTTCTGGGTGTAGTTTCTGGACATCTTCTAAAAACTTGTCACAGCTTGCATCTTTGCCACTAACCTGAAGTTTATCCTTTTGAAGAAATGTCTCAAACAGCACATTTGTATGTGCCTTCTTCAGCTGCTGGCCTACACATTGATCAATGAGCACCAACACAGGAACTGGCAGGTTCTCATCCTTATTTGTGTCCAGGTGCTCATAAACAATCTTCTTTATCTTAGCTTCCAACTCCTCCACATCAAAAGTGCTTCCCACCAAGTACACCTGGTCTCCAGTCTCTGTTGGGGATATGGTGACATTCGGGTTGTGGACCTGGGCCGCAATGACACGATACACTTTGTCCATGACACCAGGTGGCACATCAAGGAACAACTCAGAAATAGATGATTTGAATTTTTCAGCTGCTTCCTTGCACTGAGTAACCCACTGCTCATTCCATTCACTGCCAGTAGTTGGCTCTACCAAAATGCCCTTTTCAGTGAGTGTAGCTTTACCACATAAACCCATCAGTTTCTCATTCAGTGGGGACATGAAATCAGTCCTCTTGAAGTGATGGTGAATGGCAGCAGAGACCGGCACTGTAAAAAACTTGTGCTGCATCGATTTTGCGCGCTTTGGTTGGCCGGCGCTTGATCCATCTGCCTTGAACCAGTCACTAAGAATGGGGTGGTAGAGTTTCACTGATACTCTCTGTCCCAACACCTTGGAATGGTTGTGGGATAACACACTTGGGATCACTGTAAATACATAGTTAAGGGGAGAAAAAAGCAGCAGCCAAAGTCACAGACTGATGTAATGCATAAAATGTATACATAGGTGCATGGTACTGGCTTTAATGTCACTCACCATGTATATCTTCAAAGGTGATAGCTGCCTGCTGTCGTCCAGTAACTACCACAGATACATTCCCTCCTGCACCCGATTTCTTCTTATTCTTAAAGTACATCTCTAAGAACTCTTCGCTGCAGCAGTCATCCTTAAAGCCTTCTAGTTTAACTGCATTGGCAGGAGGCAAGATTTCTACTTTGAGCATGGTTTTTGCTTTCTTGACTAGTGGACGGGATGAAGAAGATAGCTTTTGCCACACATCCTGGGCCATGTCTAAAGGGAAATATACAGCATGGTATTATAATAATTATGTATAACTTGGGTAAAGCAAAGCACACACAACTGACTTCAATAATGGTGCAATTATAATTGGCTCTATAGTGACTTATGTGGGCAGAGGAATTTTGACTGCTTTAATCCTGAAGCATGCTTTGTTGCCAAACTTTTAACTTTCAAAAAGAACACTTATGTTTCAGGCATCCTACATACAGCTTCGATTGAATAGCTGCGTCTCTTGATGAAAATAATGACCGGTTCCAGAGTCAATAACCATTTTGCAGTCTCATTCGCACCTAAAAATCAAAGTATACTATGTATGCCATAGTAAAATTGCAATGGAGGTGCTTCACCAGTTCTGTGAATGTGTCCAGTGCTGCTAGTGGTTCACAATCGGGGCAATTGTTGGGAATTTAGAAAGTGTCCACATACAGTGGAACCCCGCCTTGCGGACACCCCTAAAAAGCGGACACCTCGATTATGAGGACACTTTCTAAAGTCCCTATGACTGGCCCTATTCTACCTGTATAAACTTCTCCTTGAAATGTGGACACCCCATTACTCTGTATTACGGACAGCGCCCTGTGTACCGCCCTATACAACTCTGTATAAACCCCACCCGATAATCCGGACATTCGATCAGCTGCCAGAAAATGGCCGCTCCCTGATTTGCACCTCTACCTCTGACAAGTGACAGGAACAGCACAGAAGTTGACGAGTGCCGCAAATCGTCTATACTAAGGGTTTTGAAAGTGTTTTTAACATGGGAAAGTTCAGCACGAGCAGCTACCCTTTAGAATTGACTTCAGAAATGGTGTGTGAGTCGAGTGCTCGAGCGAACTACCTCTACCTTTACAGATTCATCTTATTTTGATACTTTTCATGCATATTACATGATTGCTTTAACGTATGGGCTTTTAAGCCATACCTCTGAAATGCAGACACCCCCATAATCAGGACACTTCTCTTATTCCGAAGGGTGTCCGCATTATAGGGGTTCCACTGTAATCGAGGTGTCCGCTTTTCAGGGGTGTCCGCAAGGCAGGGTTCCACTGTATAGCATGAGGCATAGTCAAGTGCTATAAATCATCCCAGAAACAGAAATCATTTAACTCACTTCTGTTCAGTTTCAGCAAGGCACTGTCTTCCCTTCGATCAAACTTGAAGTCTTCATCTTCCGTCATCCCTGCAACAAGTTCAAGATGAGTGAAAAGATGTTCATCGGTCACCGAGGCAGGTAGATCCCTCAGCACTAGTGTGTTCTCTCTGGTATATTGAGCAAGGATCTCATGTAGTGGATCAGGCTTCGGCTGATACAGAGAAACTTTCACTGTTCTTCCCATTACACGCCAAATATCTTTGGATGCCACCTGTGCAGCAACTGTAAAATACAGAGAACAGCTATAATAATTATTATATTACATAATTATGTGCACACACTATGTGATAAATAGAAAGCACTCACTTCTCTTTTCTTTGAAGCTGATGAGTGCTATATCCCCTTTCCACTGAATATCATCAATTTCACCACCCCCTTTGTCTTCATCATCAAAAGCCAAATCCAAACTATCACTTGTCAATCCTGTCACTCCTTCAACTTGCACCACTACTCCTCCTTCATTAGAAGGCAATGAATGCTGCCCAGATAGCTGAGCTTGAGCTGCTGCAGGCACTGTGTCCTCACTTTCAGTAGAGAAAGAGGGCCACTCGTGAGGAGCATTCAATTTGACACTTTCTTCAATAGGTAGGGATAGTTCCCTTTGATTGCCAGTGCTGCTGGGGGAAAATCCCATGGGGGCAGAAGAAGATTTCCCAAGTTCTCCTTGACTGCCAGACTGTAAAACGCCCATGTTCAGATGTGCTGCTGATACACCCTGCAGTGGTTCATGTGCAGTGTGGGTATCAGGCTGCAAACCAAAAGGTGCACTGTACAACAATCCAGGGTTATATTCATGCTGCAGTCCAGTGTGGGCACCCTGCTGTGGTCCAGTGTGGGCACCCTGCTGTGGTCCAGTGTGGGCATCCTGCTGTGGTCCAGTGTGGGCATCCTGCTGTGGTCCAGTGTGGGCACCCTGCTGTGGTGCAGTGTAGGCACCTTGCTGTGGTCCAGTGTGGGCACCCTGCTGTGGTCCAGTGTGGGCACCCTGCTGTGGTCCAGTGTGGGCATCCTGCTGTGGTCCAGTGTGGGCATCCTGCTGTGGTCCAGTGTGGGCACCCTGCTGTGGTGCAGTGTAGGCACCTTGCTGTGGTCCAGTGTGGGCACCCTGCTGTGGTCCAGTGTGGGCACCTTGCTGTGGTCCAGTGTGGGCACCCTGCTGTGGTCCAGTGTGGGCACCCTGCTGTGGTCCAGTGTGGGCACCCTGCTGTGGTCCAGTGTGGGCACCCTGCTGTGGTCCAGTGTGGGCACCCTGCTGTGGTCCAGTGTGGGCAGCTTGCTGTGGTGCAGTGTAGGCACCCTGCTGTGGTCCAGTGTGGGCACCCTGCTGTGGTCCAGTGTGGGCACCCTGCTGTGGTCCAGTGTGGGCACCTTGCTGTGGTGCAGTGTAGGCACCCTGCTGTGGTCCAGTGTGGGCACCCTGCTGTGGTCCAGTGTGGGCACCCTGCTGTGGTCCAGTGTGGGCACCTTGCTGTGGTCCAGTGTGGGCACCTTGCTGTGGTCCAGTGTGGGCACCCTGCTGTGGTCCAGTGTGGGCACCCTGCTGTGGTCCAGTGTGGGCACCCTGCTGTGGTGCAGTGTGGGCACCCTGCTGTGGTGCAGTGTGGGCACCCTGCTGTGGTCCAGTGTGGGCACCTTGCTGCGGACTAGCGTAGAGGTTGTGCTGGAGCCCAGTGTGAGTGCCATGCTGCAGGCTAGTATGGACACCACGCTGCAATGTGACAGTTTTGCCTTGCTGTGGTCCGGCATGAGTGCTGTGCTGAAGCCCAGCAAAGTCACCATGCTGATGTACATTTAGAGATTGATACTGTAGTCCAGGATAGCCAAGGTGCAGTGACACACCTTGCTGTTGTACAGCTTGAAAAGCTTGCTGCTGCACGGTGTTGCCCTGGGCATGCTGCTGCATGCCATCTTGTGAGGGATGGCCCACATTCTGCAAGGTACGCCACTCTTCCAATACTGACTGAGTGAGAGGTTCCTGTGAAATGGTCATCCTTGTGTTCCCGTTCCCCTGGTTGCCAAGCTGAGAGGGGTCCACCAACGGAGAAGAGAGGGGTAAGGTGGGTGCAACCTGAAATACATTTGCTTGCATGTGCGATTGGGAAGCATTTGTCGCATGCGGAGATGCATCTAGCAAACTAGGTTCGCTCGTAGTAAGAGGAGAAGATGATTGAGCTGGCTCACTATCTGGTCGAGCTATTGGGAATTGAGCTGGTGGAAGTTGTGCAGCTTCAAAAATGTTCATGTTTTGAAACTGTGAAAGTTCAACGGGTCTAGTAGTACTGCCCAAGTCCATGGATGGGGCCTGTGTATTTCCAACCTGCGGACTCATCAGGACAGGTTGTACCTGGTTAGTGGTCTGCCATGGTTCTGACTGCGACTGGACAGTAGTGCCAGTAAGGTTGCTCTGGATCGGCAACTGCTCACTGCTAGTCATTGTTATAGAATGATTCGGCTTTAAAGCTGGCATCAGGGGCTCCTGCTGAGATGGTACTTTCTTGGGAGGAGTGTGCTGTGTTGAAGTTAATGTTGAGCTGACTGACTGCTTTCCAGTGGTGAACACAGCCTGAGCCCTTTGCTTTTCAGTCGGTGGCTTTGCATTCCTCACTGACACATTTTTGCCTTTGAGTTTGTGACTACCTTTGAAAAGTTTGTCACTTGCTGCACAAGAACAGAAAGAAACTATATAATACCAAATAATATTATAATTAATATGTATCAGACGTCACGCTGGTGACATCTATTTAGGAATGTGCCCAGTTCAAAATGATGTCCCTGTCTTAATGTATTAGGACGCTTCAGTTAAACTAGCCAAACGGCAGTGGCAAAGAACAATTAAAGGCCATGACTTCTTTTGGTGCATTGACCACAGCAACGTACCCAAAGGCAACCTAGAGTACACATAAGAGAAAAGTGTCATAGGCTGCTCGTACCCTATTTTGTCTTTTCATATTCTTTTTCTTCCCACCAAATTTTTGCGCACTCCTAGCGCTCGACACAGGGCATCTACGGACCTAAGCCGTGTACGAGGATCTGGATCTGAGCGCCGGCGGCAATCCAATGAGTACAGCGCTGGAGCGGGCAGGAAATGTGTCCTCACCGTGCATTAAAGATACCCCAATGCCGCCATTTTGTTATGCTGGTGTACAGTATACGGTACACGGCAGCCACTTCATCTAAAGTGGCATTACTGTGCTCGATGCTTGCACAATCTTCAACTAATTTAAGGAAGGAGTATAGTCAGTGCTGGTATCAATCTACAGCTGGTGTAACCATAGTCCTTTGGATATGCAAAAACTGTACAAACTAATGTATAAAAATTGTTTAGAATTAAAAGGGATTTAGGAATGGCCAGCAGAAAAAGCATAGAAACAAGTAACAGTAATTCAACACCATGATGAACCACATTGCCGTGAAGTTTGCTATGCATTACTAATTTCCTTGTAGCTACTTGGGATTATGCTAGCTAGACATTTGGGTCCATGTAGATATACAAGAAAATTAGGAATGCATAGCGAACTTCATGGCAATGTGGTTCATCATTGTGTTGAGTTACTGTAGCTTGTTTCTATGCTTTTTTCTGCTGGCCATTCCTAAATCCCTTTTAATTCTAAAGGAATTTTATACACTAATTATAATATAAAATATTTCCTATATCTTTTCCTACATATGGCTGACATGATTGGATGAAGGGGGATCCACTTTTGAATAACCAGAGGTCATAAAACTGTGGTGCCATGGAAAGGAAGAGAGAGGAAAAGCATTGTTTGCTGGCTAGCCTCCTCAACTTCCTCCATGTAAGGCTGATTCTGGCCTCCAGTTTGAAAGTTAGGCCACACTGTTGTTCCTGTAGGCAGAGTCTTTCAGTAGTTGTCTATCTACACTGTATACAGTGGAACCTGTCTAAGACAGCCACCTGTGGGCCAGTTCTAACTGACCTTTAGTAGAACCCAGTGACATCTATGACTTACCTCCTGGTGTGTGTGTGTGTGTGTGTGTGTGTGTGTGTGTGTGTGTGTGTGTGTGTGTGTGTGTGTGTGTGTGTGTGTGTGTGTGTGTGTGCGCGCACCTTATGCACACATGCACATACATGTGCAAGGCTTATGAATGAGATAGTGGTGGGATGGGAGAGCATGAAGGACGAAGAGAGGGTGATATGGGTACTGGAGGAGTCATGCAGAGATCAGGCCCGGAGCAAGCAGTTTCCGGGTGGTCCGGCAAAAATGGATGAAAACTTGCAAGTCAATAAATATAATCAATACATTACTCTCAGAGTAATGTATTGAGTCTGTATATAAAATATTACAGTACTGAAATAATAATCAGAACTTTCCAAAGACTCGTAGTCTGTGTTCTGACCCTTCAACAAAATCATTGCCAACTATGTGTGCATCTAGGGAGTCAGTACAGTTCTTATGGACATGCAACAGCAAAAGGTTGTTCAGCTGAACTTGGCTCATGGTGCTCCTTAAATATGTCTTGACTCTCCTCAATGCGCTAAATGATCGCTCTGATGTGGCATTAGTGGCAGGCATGACCAAAATGAGTTGGAGCAGTCTCAAAACATGATTGATGAGTTGGCACTGGCCCTTTGATAGTGACAAGAAATATTTCTTGATATCGAAAAGTGATGGCTGAATGCTGCAATCCTTGAAAGTGGACCTAAAATTCACTCCAAATGTGGTAAGCTGAGAACGTAAATCATCAGGTTGAAAATCATCTTTGTAAAAGGAGCAAACAGCTTGGAAACAGTCCTCAATGTCATCACCTGTGCAGGATTTCAGCAAAAGCTGTTCCAGCACTGAGTACACCTTGTACCCTGGTTGTTCCATGCGGTCTACAATACAAGAAGTAGCAGAATCAAGTGCTTCAAAATACAGTTGACGATAAAGCTCAATTGGGGTACTGGGGAAATACTCCGTCTCTGCACCCATGCTGCCTACATCAGTAAGGCGATTTGGCGTTTTTCTTTTCCTTGGAAGAACTAGATCTTCAACTTCAAGTGACATAGCCATATCTGTTACGTACTTCCAGAACAACTCGAAAGCCTCATCTGATCGCATGGCTTTCAGAGTATTGACAACCATAGATGTGATCTTCTGTCCCTCAACTGCAGACATAGTTGTTGACTGTAGTGTTTGGCTGAGGTTGTCACTGTGGCGTAGGATCTTTTCTCCAAGCACAGCGCTGAACAAACCGAACGAACAAAGCCGGAAACAATTAAACCTTGAGGCCTGTATCACGAGGGTGGTTGCGCAATCTTATATCACATGGCTGGCTCATAAGATGGCGCTTTTGGACACCTCGTCGGTAATTGGTTATGTTTCCCCCTAAAAATGGACATTCAAATTACTTAGAAGTAAAATACCTTCAATGCTTCTAGTTATTAAAAAATCAGGTAAGCTCATTCAGGCAATTCACACAATTCACATTTTGTGTACTTGCTAGCTATTTCAGTTTAACTTTTTTGGAGTTTAGCCTGAAAAGGTAGGCAAATGCCGGACCTGCCGGACTACTGGCGCCGGCCCTGGAGATGGAGGAGTACAGAAGGCGCTGCAGAGGATGTGGCGAAAAAGGACAAGCTGCCCTTAAAGAACTATGCCCATTGTGATTCTTTTGATGCTTTGTTACATTCAATTATTACATAGTGCTGCATGGGGCTGACACCCTAGTGTTTGTATTATACAACACGGTGCACTTAAATAATAATCTTATTATAATGGAGCTAAGCCAATTTTTTGTCCGCACTAATCTCCAGAATCGTGCGAAGGGTTCGCAGCAAACGCAGTCCGAATGTTGAAGCGTTATCCAGAGGGTGTCCTCGGTTGGATTTTCCTGCGAAAGCTTGCGAAATGAAGGTTTTGCGCCAACTCGCCATACGTTACTATGGGACGCCATTTTTGTTTTACAGAGGAAAGCAAAGTAGATTACAGAATTTGCAGTGAATTCTTTTGTTACAAAACTTCTCCTGGGGAGATGGTGCGACGGCTTCTTTGCTATTGTTTTAGCATAAAGTAGAAGGCTGTGTGTGACATAAGCTATATAGCGGAAAGCGCTGTCTTACACAAGTGAAAGCGGCTCAATGGCGAAAGGATGGGCTCAAGTTATGCGGGTTATAGGCTTGCGCAATGTTTCCATGACGTCATTGTAATACGTTGTTGCAGTGCGCATATGCCGAACATTAAGGGCAAAACCGGACTAACGAAGAAGTCAAGACATTTGGGGATGATGAGAGCTCTTAGGAACCGAAGACAACTGTCAGAACTCCAAGACCATCACACAACCTTCACTCACAGGAGTCAGCTCCAGAGGAAAAGCAGGAGCCAGCTCAAGGGGAGTCAGCTCAAAGGACCAACCAGGAGTCAGCTCAAGAGAACAACCAGGAATCAGCTCAAAGAGGCCATCATAAGTCAGTTCTGTTTAATTTGGAGGGCAATACAAGACGCTTGACCTTGCAGAAGGTGATTCGTGGTGGAAGAGGAGTCAGCTGCATGCAACTCTATAGATAGCAGCAACCACAGCATCTATAGCTATCACTTGGTAGCCAGGTTTGGAAGTGTTTTGCATCAGAAGCACTGGCATCGACAGCACCTGCGTTGGGCGCCGAAGCAGAGAAGAGCGCCTTCGGCGCCCTTCTCTACTAGTCTTCTTATTATAATGGAGCTAGGCCGTAGTAAGTAGTAAGTAGATTAAGGAATTCGCAGTGAATTCCTTTGTTACAAAACTCCTCCTGGGCCCCAGAACCATGTGCCGAAAAAACGCCGAAAAAAACGAAAGCAAAGTAGAAGGCTGTGAGTGACATAAGCTATAAAGCGGAAAGCGCTGTCTTACGCAGGTGAAAGCGGCTCGATGGCCGAAGGATGGGCTCAAGTTATGCAGGTTTTAGGCTTGCGCAATGATCCCATGACGTCATTGTAATACGTTTCTTCCCACAACGCAATTTGCTACCGTTGCAGTTTGCATATGCCGAACATTAAGGGCAAAACCGGACTAACCAAGAAGTCAAGACATTCGGGGATGATGAGAGCTCTTAGAAACTTTTATGTTTTCGGCACACTTCGTATTTTCAGCTATTATGCCTTGTAGGAGGTGACAAATCAGCTCTAGGCTGGTGTACCATCTCTGTTTCATATGCCCTTGTAACAGTTCAAGAATGCTGCAAATCTGCGTTTGTAGGGCTGAGAACGGGCGTCACTGTATTATTGTTGTGTCGCAAAAATAGATGTTGTGCCGTACAGCTGCGCAACCCGCATGCCCAGATCTATTTCAGAATCAGTAGGGGTATCTCATTCATCATCTCAAGAAGTTTCGCCTTCATCGTGAGAGCAAGACTCGCAGGAGATAACGATTTCTTGTTCAGTCCGTTGCCTGGCCTACTCTCCTCCATACTTGCGCAAACATTTTGGAGCCTACTGTGATGTCACGACGTTTTAGCATTGTTAGGCCAGAAAACCAGAAACGCCCATGCATAATTGGCTTTTTTGAAACTTTGCGCCCTCGTAACTCCCCATTGTGAGGCAAAGGACATTGAAATAGGTATCATTGAAAACGTTTCACAAAGCACTATCAATATGAAAATTTAAAAAAAAACTGCAACAGTGGACCTATAATACAGAACCAAACATTCTAATAAACATTTTGATTCAAATGACTGAAACTTTCTATATAGCACATTAGGCTGAGGGTTTAGCACTTTAGCATTTTCATTGAGAGGTGACTGCTCTACAGAGGTAGATTGCAGTGCTTTAATGCTATTTGAGGCCAGGGAGGCTGGCTGTTTTACAGAGGTGGCTGCCTAACACAGTGACCATCTTACATAAGTTTCACTGTATAATTAAGTGAAACAATGGAAGACAACGTTCAGAACTAAACATGGTAAGGAAAGAAGGGGGGGAAGAGGAAAATGAAGTGACACAGCACACAGTGTAACACTATATCCTGATGTAACAAGATGACTACCCAACTTGTTGCTTTAAAACTACAACCTCGGCTTCCATTCGAATTTGATACTTGCTCATAGCAGTTCAAGACCATATACACTGAACAGTTCTCCCTTGGAATTGACTTCAAATTAGAGTAGCAGTGCCATAGTGTGGCATTGCTTGCATAACATATTGAAATTACTACATCTCAGTATGCCCATACTTGCAAAGTGTCCGTTATATGATTGCTAGCAGAGTGGGCCATCATTGGCGAGCTACGGCGCCCAATGCCTTTCCCCCAATGCGCTCAGCAACCATGATACTGCTACGGCTCAAACATTGATGATGAATATCGGTATAAATTCAAACATGCATGGGACGACAGCGAATCATATCGGGGCAAAACCGGAAGTCAACAGGAACGATTATTAGAAAATGGCGATCATCCAGGAAGAAAAAGCAGAAATGGAAGGATACCGTATTCGCTCTATTAGACGCCGCGGCTACTATTTATTTCGCTAGGCAATTGGTGCGGCGTCTATTGGAGAGTGGCTACTAATAGAGAGCGGCGTTTATTAAACTCAGTGGGCATCCGTCGGTGACTCGGTCGAAGAAGTCTTTTGTGAAGTAGGGGCTTTGAGAAAAGCCCCTACCTTAACCGGTCCCAAGACTTACACAGCCACTGGGAATGTGCGTGCTCCCAGCAAAGCGTTGTGCCTCCAGTGGGTGAAAGAGTAGACTGGGAGGCGCTTCCAACAGAGACCGTAAGGAAGTCCTTCCGAGCGTGTGGGATTTCCGTGCACACAGACGGCACGGAAGACGGAGAAATCCACTGTCTTAAGGAAGGTGGAGTGGCTGCAGACGCCAGGAAGACAATTGAAAGAGACACTGCCGCGCTTGCCACTGCAACAGATTCGCTCGCGGAATCAGACCCCTTCGCCGACGTTGAAGAGGACGAAGAAGAGTTGGAGGAGAATGAACTTGTTCTAGAAGACTGCTAACTCATTATACTATGCTTTCTACAATCCTTAAAATGTAGCTACTGTATACGTTTTGCTTGTATTGCTATCTCTGCTATTGCCGTCAAGCGATCCCAAGGTTGTCTACTCGAATACTAGCCGCGGCTACTAATAGAGAGCGGCTACTATTTCTTTCAGCAAATCCGAAGGTGCGGCTACTATTAGAGAGCGGCGACTAATAGAGAGCGGCGTTTAATAGAGCAAATACGGTAACACTCCGCAAACTGCAAGACGGGCCACGTCAACCCCTCTATAACCTGAACCCCAGTGCCCCTAGCAACCACAGCAAGTTTGAGGGTGATGGAGCAAGAAACACACACACGCATAGCGAACACACACACAGACACTTGGGCTTTATATATTAGATGGGTTCAATTTGTATAATATATCTGAAAAACACAGAGTATGAGTCTTCAAAGGTCACACCATTTCTGGAAGCAGTCCCTGTGGGTGTATATAAATTTGCTAGGACAGCAGTCCTAATGAATCACAAGTGGCCTACTCTTGCAATGACAATAGCGAAATAACCATCCCCTAAGAAATTAGTAGTAAATACGTACATGAATGCATGCATGCCCATGGCCAGCTGAGGCATTGACACACCAAATCACCTGAGAAATATAGTCTGATACATACTGAATGGGATACTAAGGCCACACCATGCAATGTACCCATAGGGAAGACTATACAGTTTCATTTAGTATCAGCATACACAATAAATGTACACAGTCTCATTTCCAAGCCCTTCTTCAGCAAGCCAAGTGCAGGAAGGGACGAAGGGTCTGGCAGAAATAGGTTGGTTTGCAGCACGGTGCAGGAAAGTTGCTCATAATGCACATATACCACATACCACATACCAAGCCAAAATACCCACAAACTGTACTCACCTCTGTCAGTCAGCCCTTCTATCCCAATCAATACCGCTGACTTCTTTGCATCGAGATAAATTACCTTGTCCACAATCCCAGATCCACAACGTGCTGTCTGAAAGTAGGCGACAATGTCATCGATGGTAAAATCAGGCTGAATCCCAAGTACTTTGATGTAGAAGAGATTACTTGCCGCCATGTTGCAGACAATCACCTGCTACCACATCAGCATGTACAGCCGTACATAGATAAAATCTGCATGTGGGCCATGACACACACATAAACAGCTACATAACAAGTGAGACTCAACTACGTAGGTAGGGCCCTGTACACATGGCATGTGATGCATCAAAGTCTGAATGATTCTACATACCAAGTGACATCTTTAGCCTTTAGGCACAGAAAATGCCACAAGACAACACACTTCCAGCTCTCTGCACAATCATAACTTGTCATTCTATTGTGATACCTTAGCCTATTCGAAACTGTTGCTGTTGACAGAAGTTAACAGCATATGACCACATGCATAATAGGTGGTAAAAACGGTATCGATCGGATTCTAGCTATTAATTAATGTATGGGCTACCGTCTGAGAAATTCAAAAAAAAAACTTTGAATTTGAATTTAACATTCAAGCACTTCGTGTTCCTTGAATCTACTTATTCATCGGGACGAAGGGACCGTTTCAACATAACGCGTACGTGGTTTAACTACTGGTTAGTCTACGTGCGCTTCGGGGCTGGGGACCAAGAGTCGGGGATGCAACGCGACGACGTCCGACTACAGATGTGTGCCCCGTTGGCTGTCTGTTGATACCACTAGCTGATTCACTGATTCACGCTTACATTAGTAAGCTTCCATTTGGAACAATTACTGTATGACACAACACACTCAAACTACTGTTCACTAACTAGCCAACATACCGAACAACTGCCCAATGGAGGTGCACTCAGGGAAGGTGTCTTAGACTCTAACAACAAAGTGATCACGCGTCACCGTTGATCCTTTCTACAACTGGAACAAGAAGACGCAACACGAGGGTATGATGACTCAGCGTACTGAGAAAGATAGGGGCTTTCCGGCGAATGCGCTATTCTCGGAAGCACACAACCATCAGCTGACTTGTGTCATTATAACTTCCGCCTCGAGCGCTCGCGTGATAATCACATGCACTTAAATGGGTGTGGCCGTTGCTCGTAACCCATTTGCAAGCAACATGGGCAACGTTAGAAGCGGCCACAAGGTGGTCTTGGACGTTGAGGCGTAGGACTGTTTCAAGGGCTACGTCGGACCTATTGAGTACTACTACTCCAAGACCGGGGAGCTGATATTCCGGCGACCGGGTACCGAATTTGTCGGCAAGCTGGAGGCGGTGGTGGAGAACACTGGGCGTGTCGCCAGTGGATTTTGTTATGGACCCCTGGCGTATGGCAGCCGAGGAAGCAGCGGAATGAGAGAGTGAAGACGTGTGGGCGTGATTGGCACGTTGGGATGGGGGTCGAATGCCTGGCGTACGTTTTTGACGGAAGCAGCAAAACTGGGTGGAGAAAGAAGGCGAGGCAGTTTTACAAGAAGTACGAGCCGCAGTGTAACAATCCCCTGATGCTTGAGGACCTGCTGCAATTTGCGACTGACAGCGGATTGACAGTGGTGGTGCAGGGAATAGAGGTACGTGCAGCAGTGAGGGTGTGACCATGCAACCTACTGTGAAACAGTATTGTTGTGTATGGCCCTGTCACTCATCACATGTCTATACTATGCATACACTTGCTGTAGATGCATGTAAGATAACCTGATCTGTAAGATTAGTGCATTTTCAGTTTGTGGTCTTTTAGTATCAAGATTGTTTCATCACAGACTCTGAGTTTGTGCCCCTCTCTTTTGATCGGAAGCACATATATGGAAGTCTGTAGCTATGTATGAATTGTCTATTTACACTACAAGTGTAACAAATGCCTATTTTCTTTTTTGCATGTGTACTAAAGTGCTTACATCAATAATTGTTACCTTAGCTACAGGCAGAAGGAAGATCTCAATACCACAATGACTTTAAGCAAGATTCAGCCACATGCATTCATCTTTATTCGATGCCATGCAGACAAAGCTGTGCTAGCTAGCCTATATGGCCATGTTCAGTGCTTTGTCGCTGATACACTTCTAGAGTGCACGTGGTCATTAGTGGGGTAGCTATGATAATAATGCAAGCACAATTGACAAAACTGGTGATTGATGTTGTTCTATCATGCAAAGGTTGTGACAGTAGCCTGCAGCGACTCCTTCATAGCTGGCATGAGACTTTTTCCGGTAGAAATTGTCTATTTGCTTGGTGTCCGCCATTTTGAAAAATATGCACTTAGCCCTATCCTTTATATACGCACGCAGGAAGTAGCAATCATTGCAGTTTACATAGCAAGTTTATATGGCGAACCACTACACAATTGCAAACAAAGGGGAGGAACCCTTACAGGGATCAAGGCTCCATAACTGCACATGTGCACTATGCCTTAATGGGACTGAGATAGCTATTTAATATTAATATTTCTAGCAAGAATTTATATGTTTCATTGTGTATAGCTAGCTAGCTGTGTGTGTGTGCGTGCATGCATGCATGCGGTGTACATGTGTGTGCATGTGTGTGTATGTGCTGCATGGCCAGCTGGGGCCAAACTTTTATTCTCCCCACATAGGCCTGCACAAGTACTACAGCTTTAAATGGAGTAAGCTGAAGTGGGCGAGGGTCAATCACATAATTATGCATGCATGTGCACATGTTGGTATAATTTATATATTATGCTTGCAATTATTGCGATTTATTATTAATATAAACTGCATAATGTATAGCATTCTTATATATAATTGTATATAAATTATATATAGTACTTTCATGACATTAATAAACTAGTACGTATACGTATACGCATATGTACTTGCAATTGCATGGTGATGTTGATCACACATGATGGAAACTATATGCAATTGTCACCTTCAAGCTTTGGTTGCTTAATTATGAAATATCAACAAAAAGTTACACACTTTTGTAGAAGTTCATTAAAATAATCAATCCTATCATGCTAGCTAAATAGAAAAATGCATAGGGAAATTAATAAGAACACTACATGCATGTGTACATGTGTTATAGCTACATAGGTAACAATCAACAAAACTCAATGTGGTACTCAGGATACGCCTGAGGGTCATAGAAGATTACAAAAATTTTGGGATTCTGAACATTATCCACTACCGAGTCATACAAAACTGCCGGGTTGTTGGGGTCCTTTGCAGGTGGCACAAGATAACCGCTTTGCCCTGTGGTATACTCCCCAGTCAAAACACGAGCCAAATACATGTGCTGGTGGCCATTGAGATCAGGGGCAGAATATCTGGCATTTGCAGAATAGGAGGCATCTCTAGCAAAGTAGGAACCTCTACCAAAATGAGAAGCTGTCAGTGCGATAAAGAGTACAATGTCATATAAGGCATGATCATGTACAAAGACAGATGGCAGACACATCATACAGGCAGGCACTCACACACACCACAGTACAACTGACGAGCTGAAAGTGAGATAAGTAAACACAAAGCTGGAGGGGGTGCGGGTTTGTACGGGTGTATCATGTTTACATGAGTTTCATGGAGTGAAGCCGTTACTCGACAGTTGCACGACAGTGGATGGTCAGGAGGACAGGCACTAGCTAGCTACATGCAAGCAGGGGCAGCGGCAAGGGGGGGGGGGTTCCGCCACTTTGAAGCTAACCATAGGGTAGCCCTATAACCTTATAGAGAGATTGATAGTTTGGACCTTGGACCCCCCCCCCCCCCCCACACACACACACTTTTTAGGACCTGCCGCCCCCCTTGGCAAGTGTGCATTTAGCTGGATATACAACTATAATATGGAATCATGAAATGGGCAGAAAGCAGAGAATCTGAGATGGAAGGGAGTGAGTGGTGGATATACAGGTAAAAGTGAACAGGAATGTCCATGCATGGAAGGAGGAGATGGAGTACTACACATAGCTGGAGAGAGAGTAACTAATATGCTGCAAGCTTTAGCGCAAGGTTGTACAAATTATTGAGAAGGAGGGACACATTCTCTAGATGCCCAATATCTCTACAGTGATTGTTGACTGAACAGCAGTTAGGTAAGTTAAACTTTCCTTTCATCAGATTAGACTGCCGTTGGAAGTTTCCTTGGCAATTCTAGAGGTATGTATCTGCTGTTCACTTGAAGTGTGGGGAGTGACTGGGTGAGCCCCAATTACATGCTAGACCATAACTGTTTGTGGCATACAGACATGCATGGAAGCCAGCTAGGATGTGCATTTCAAGGTCACTACATGTGGAGTGAGTAAGTCAATCTATACTCCTTTTAGTATAATAGTCCCATTGCACCATTATTAAGGGATTTCAGTCCAGGGCTTCAGGTGTATGATGTAGGCAGTCAATTCATGCATAGGCAGGCGTGGAGACACAAACTTTACTGTACAGTTTTGCATAACCGAACTTCCAATTCTCTTTATAGAATTCAGTCCTGAGCAGAAGGCTGTCTTGGGTTAATTGCATACTTTGCTGACGGAATCCACCAAAAGCTCAGACCTTCAGTATTCTACAAATAAAACTAGTAGTGGTGCACTCACCATGTAGTCCAGAATAGCTTCTGTTGAATCCTCCATGGTTTATAGCATCAACTACATCAAAACTGCAGCCATGAAACAGCTGTCTTTCATTCTGATGCCAATGCCCCGCATTGGCCTTGTCCATTACCTTCTTCCTGGCGATGTACTGTGCATACAACTTGGTATTTTGAATGCGTTCAATCTTCTGTATTCTTCCCTGATAAGCCCCACCCACACCCACTGTCCCCAGGGTCAAGGGTGCTACTAAGGGCTTCACTCCGCTCCCCATTGTGCGGTTGAACTGAGCAGCAACATCCTTATATTCCTTGCTACGAGAAGAGAGCTTGACAACGTGGCACTCTACCTCCTTACCAGTACCAGGGTCCTTCGGCATGGGGTCCCAGTATGATGGGTGCTCTCTTTCTTTCCTCTCCTGTTCAAAGTCCCTCCTCTTCACAATGGTGGAGCTGAAAGGTGGCCGTACATCTGATTCATGCAGTAAGTTGAAGTCAATGATTCTTGGTCCTACTTCTGTGTGAATTGTAACAGATTGTTCACGTTTGCCATATGCCTCCTCAATCTCAAGATTTGTCATTGCTTGGTAATTCTGGAATTCTCCGTTATCATCCTTCCACTGCCACTGAAACTTGCTAGTAAGGAGATCTGCTTCCTTTTCACGATTTTCCTGACGTTCAATCGTATGAAGTTGCTCCCGTACTTCATTTGTCATTCTAGCAACGTCTGCTTTGTTACCCTTCAGGCACACCTGATTCAGGGGACTCCTGTCAACAGTTATCTTCACTTGCAGAGCTGCTGCATGCCTTTCAAGGGATGCCACCGCTTCAAGTCCCAGCTTATCAACTCTGACATCCTTGATACACGCCTCCTGTATGGTCTCATCAATTGCCTTCTCCACCTCTCTGAAAATAGTATCAATGGCAGCTTGGCTTTCTGCATACGCTTTGATGCAGAGAACCCTGCCTTCCACAAAAGGTGTTGACCCAGAATACAGCACGGGCATTGGAGGCGGCTTAGGTGATGGCTCAAACAATGCCTTTACTGAATTCCAAGCACCACCCACTATGTCCAATGCTCTCCTCACAAGCCCTTTTGTGTTTCCAGCTTCAGCAAATCCTACAGAAAAACTATCAAAAAGCTCCTTCTGGTAGAGCACCACTTTAATATGTGAAACGTGATTGTGGGAGCTCTTGCAGAATTGTACAATGCCCTCAGCAATTGCAGCTGCTGCTTCTGCAGGTGTGAAACCATGCTGTCCAGTACCAATAGCAGGAAGTGCAACTGATTTTAAACCTTCACTGTCAGCCTGATTCAAGCATGCCTTCACTGTCTTCACTAAACCACCAGGACTAGCTGGTGCCAATACATGGATTACCTTTCGACACTTGAGGCCACCTGGTCTGCCGGGTCCGGTCACAATTACCTTTGAGTAGTCTAGCTTACCGTACCTAGCTAACGCAGCACTGCAGTCGTCCTGCAGCTCCTGACCACCCCTTCTTAGCAACGCACCCATCACACCAAAGTTGCGAAGTTGAAGGTTATCACTGGCTGTATTGACTATCCCTTCACTATCATCTGCTGATATATCACCATTGACAATATCAACATTGACACCATTGCAGGTGAAAGAACGCAACAATTCTGATGACCCAGGAACCCCTTCAAGGGGTCTTGGAACACTAGTGGCTCCCAAATTCTCACTAAGTAGCTCTGCGTGAGTCTCTGCTTGAAACGATGCAGACGGTGGAACAGATGGAATTCTTGGCATTAATAGCTGGAAGGCTCTATGCGTAGATTCCATGAAAATCACCAACAGTACCGTCTTCACTGTGGTACTGGGGTTCTGTCTGAGGTAGCTGGAGATGGTCCTGACCATGACCTCAGCAACTGCATCCTCTGGAAATCCGAGGTTTCCAGTTCCAATTGCAGGAAAGGCCACTGAAGTGGCATTAAGGCGATCACATTCTTGCATCACTTTAGTGATCATGGACTCTAAATTCTGCAGAAGTATATGGAAAACACACGCTACATATTTCTATATGTCATATCCATTGAGCATTGATTGATTGATTGAAATTCTATACCACAGAATTATACAGAATATGTCAATTAAAACAAATATAAATGAAAGACAACATTCAGAACTACACATGGTAAGGAAAGAAGGGGGAAGGGGAAAATGGCAGTGAACCGGGTCAGCACCGGCAACCTCCAGATCTTTAGCCGACCCTGTAGCAGCCGGGTCACTGGTCACCGCCAAAAGCCACCAATCCATTCACTCCTTATATACCAATGTGGGCAGCTGGAGGTTGCCAGTGCTAGTCTCGTTCATTGCCATTTTTCCCTTGCCCCCTTTTTAACCATGTGTAGTTCTGAACGTTGTCTTTCATTCATGTCACCATGGTACATAGACCATCTTAATTAGCATTTCCGAGTGTTACAGATTAGTCAGTGCCCGGTGTGTGAGTTTCAAAGGAGGCTCTGGATAGAGCCTGCTCTCATCGGTATATAAGGAGGGAATGGATCGGTTGCTGTTGGCGGTGACCAGTGACCCGGCTGCTAAAGGGTCGGCTAAAAAGATCTGAAGGTTGCCGGTGCTGGTCCGGTTCACTGCCATTTTTCCCTTCCCCCTTCTTTCCTTACCATGTGTACAGCGGATTTACGCAATCTTGCAACAGGTTCCAAATCCTTGGGCAGTCGTTACCTAAGATACGGGCTGTGTGACATCATAGTTGTGTACAGTTTTGGTTCGTAACCTAGGTAACGACTACCCACAGTTTGGGAACCTGTTGCAAGATTGCGTAAATCCGCTGTAGTTCTGAACGTCGTCTTTCATTCGTGTCACCATGGTACATAGATTATCTTAATTAGTAAAACAAATATAATTCAAAGAGAGCCAGGAATCATCAAGATTTCTCTGGCATGTCAGTGGTAATGTCATACATTATAAGCTAGTAAGTACGACTGGTTGCTTCTGCGGCAAGGATATCCAACTTCACAGCTGGAAAGCTTAAGGAAAGATGGAGACAGGAGGAAAATTTGCCGTGACCCTTTGGGATCAAACCTGGGACCCCCTTGAACGAAGTTTCAGCCACTCAAGCTATTAATCCCAGCCTCTATAATTCACCTCCCATCACCTCATACAAAAGCAAACTATCGTGGCTGGGATCAGTAGCTCCAGTGGGTAAAAACTCTATATAAGAGTGTAGGTTCTGGCTTCAAGCCCAAGGTTGTATAAGAGCTAAAATTTCCACCTGTTGCCACCTTTCCTTTCGAGCTGTGAAGTTGGGTATCTCTGCCGTCATACATTACAGTCATCCATGATTCTCTAAATTCAGAGCAACAACTGTTACAGTTAAGTTCCATTTCTACACATGTTATTTCACCTTTGTGTTAAGAAAGAAAATTAATGAAGAAGATAGCATGTTGTTGCGCATGAAGCCTGCCGTGAAACTATATAGTCTTTGTTTGAGCTTCAGGGAAATACCAAACGATTCACAAACTTGCCCAAAAGTAGGAGCCACAGGTATGATATACGTACCATAAAACAGGGCCTTTCTCTCAAACCCACTCACTTTTGCTGCTACACAATACATGCCTCAAAATTGCACAGTACATCTAGGACACCCACCCACATAATTATGGCAGAGACGTAACTGTGGAAGTACACACCTTCTTGCAGCCCATGCCTTTGTAGTTGGCTCCCACTGTGTGGATAATGTGCTGGCACTGAAGATTCCCTCCTGAAGTGGTGGCAATGTCCCAGTACGGAATGGTCCCTCGAGTGGCCACTACTAGGTCACATTCATCTTGCAGAGCAGAGCCACCTGCCTTGAGGAGGCTGTGAGACACAGCACCATGCTTTAGGTCCAACTGGTTGTGAGCAGTGTTCACATAAACATCAGCCTACAGAGACACAGGCAAGCAACAGATATGAACAGCCAGTTACAGCACACATAAATATCTGCCACTAAGCTAAATGCACAATTTGCATGATATACACATACATAAATTGTAACATGTTACCAAATCACGCAACATATTTACAGTCAAAAATGTTTGTGAACTTCACAAATGTGCTCTAGTACTATCATTATGAACCTTAATGCTTAGTCTTGCATGCCAGCCTCCCTTATGGAAGGGTCTGGTATTATTGTGTACCCCCAATTTGTGTCCAGTACAAAATCCTGTACTGGCCAATCAGATTCACTGATTGCTAATGACATCAGCCTAAAATTAAAGACATGGCGTTGGCTCGCTCGAAAGATATCATTGTGACTTCGCTCATGCAGGCACACTCTGTAAGCCAAGAAAGAAAGAGCCGTACAAGAACAACCATTACAATGCAAATTCAGGCATTCCATACTTCGCTCGTTGCACTACCATACTACCGACAACATTGTGCAGGTTAACTGCAATACTGCACTGATTACATTCCTATTGCACAAGTTGGATTATGCATTAATACCAGACCCTTCCGCAGGGGTCTGAATTCATGTTCATGTATGTACAAATGGTATAAAAGTATTATACCTCACTTGACTCAGAAAAATCCACTTTTCCACTAGCATCCGAGCTTGCCATTACTAGTCTGGCTCACTAGACCCAACTTCTCAGTAACACATGGGGACAGAAGAGAAGTAGAGTCTAGCAACTATTGTCAATTTCACTCCTTGAGCAATGAGCATTTGTCAGCAATACATGTGCACATGAAGTAAAACTCAGACATCGGGACAGCTTTGACACAGTATCCAAAGGTGGCAGTCGCCAGGATTCAACTGAAGTCAACATGTTGTGTCTGTTGCTGAAGTGCCTCCCAGGGAGAAGAGAAAGGTCCTAGGCACACTCCTATCTACTGATTCCAGCCTAAAAACTTGTAGCCAATAGCTTAGTGAAACCAGCCACCGCTGGTTCAGTAAGGCTGCCAGGCAGCAATACAACCAAGCATTGTTTGTATAGCAAATGTGAAGACTGAGCTCACAAAAGAATTCTGCACAGTTGCGCCAAAGCGTATTGCTGCTCAGGTTTCAGGTGCATGTCCCATGATCTCGCCACCCCACTGAGGTGTTCAAACAGGTTTGGAAGCTCCTTGGACTGAAATAATGACTCAGAAGTACAGAAGAGCCCTCAGCCAATACACACCCATGGAGCGGCAAGTTGAAACAATTAATTGGCAGTGTGATTTTGATTGCCAGCGATTGTATTGGCAAGCCAAGGTGTAATAATGCCATTAGTTGCTAGACCCTACTTGTCTTCCACCCCCGCACAATAATGAAAAGTTCAGTTTAGCATGCCAGACTAGTTGCTACAGGCATAAACAGGTATTATAGCTCCAAAGAATACGGCAGGTATTCTGCAATGAGTTCACACGGGTATGTATGGCTTCCGTGTGGATTTATACAAAAATGGTTGTAAGCAGTACCAATTAAAGCACAATACCCAAAGCGTACAAAATGACAAGACATCTGGGCTGATAGACAGCAAGCTGGTCTTATACTAGACCACACAAATCTACCAGCCATTAAATCATGATGTCACAATGTCACAATTAAATGGTTGGCAGACGGGTAGAGTTTGGGTAGGAGGCTGGCAGAAAGTGTAGCCACAGAATTTCTGAAGGCAAATACTGGAATAAGTTCTCAAAATGAAACTGTAGTCAAATACCTCCTAGTCTCTCTAGCCCCACCCCCTCTACTAGCTGTAGCCTCACCTGATAGGATGTGAGAGAGCCTTTCTTCAGCTCCAGTCCTTGTGCCACTGGGATACCTGATGGACGTCTTGGTCCCGTGGAACTTAGCTGCCTCTGTGCAGAGGGGTACAGAGGTGTTTCTGTGTGACCTCCAGGCTGGTCTGAATAATTCTTTAGAGCTCTACTAGCAGTTTTAGTGAAGCTGCTGATAAGGTCGCCCTGGAGTAGCACGATGGTGATGACATGAAGCACAGGAGACTGCCCCATTGCTGAAAACTCCTTGATACCCTGCATCATTGCCCTAGCACAAATGTCTACAGGGACACCGAATATTCCTGAACTGATGGCCGGAAAAGCAATTGATGTGTAATTGTGCTTTGATGCCTCAGCAAGGCTGTTACGAACTGCCTTGGCAAGGTAAGCTTCTTCATGGGCATGGCCTCCATTCCAACGAGGGCCTATTGCATGCACTATGGCCTTGCAGGGTAAGTTACCCACGGCTTTTAGAAGAACCGCATCACCCATGCTCACTCTCCCAGCACGTTCAACATGCTTAGTTGATTCTTCCTGAACAATGGAGCCACCCTTTCTAGCAATGATCCCGGCAATGCCTCCAGTATGGTTGAGCTGTTCATTGGCAGCATTCACTATCACATCAGCTGAAAAATCTGTCAAGTCACCCTGCACAATGTTAACCAAACGGCCATCATCAGTGGTACCATGGCAAATCTTGTGATGCAAAGAGCGTGTAGCCCTATTTACGTTGTCGGCTTCTTCTTCCACTGTATACACATCGACCACAGCTTTCTGGCTAGCGGCAATTCCCTTCAAAGCATTTTTTCCTACAGTTGACTCAAAATGTTTCACCGCTCCAGGCATAGAAACCTCTTTCTTTCCAACCTTGACACCATCACGAACCTCATGAATGCAACGAGTAAACTTACTTACTGGAGTAACTTCACCTTTCATCTTTATCACTGCAGAGCCACTTGCATCTGGAAATGAGTACTGTAACCCACTGCCTTTGATCTGTTCTGAAAGTTCCTTCCAACCTTTGCTGTACGTCTCCATAAACTCCCACTGCAGTCGCTCTATCTCAATGGTGCTGTCCTCGTAGCACTCACCTTGCACAAACTGCTTCAGCTCAACTTTAATCTTCTCTACATGCCTTGAATCACACACAATGACAATTTTGCTATTCTCTGGCTGTAGATTTAAGACTGCGCCGAAATTACTCTGTATTCGTCTTCGAGTTGCAGACCATGCCTCGCTATGTACAGTGTACTTGAGTTCCTCCGGAACATCAATACTGGTTGTTGCAATACTGTTCTGCAGATTTTGGGCTACCTTGACAGCTACCCTTCTATTTTCAGCAACAAGATGGAGTCTAGTGACTACTGCTACATCACTGGAGGGCAGTTCTCCTTCAGCATTTGAAAAGTAGTGACCAACTGCTTGCTCACCAATCTTGCTAAGTAGCAGTGGCTTACCAGTCGCACTGGCTAGCAGTCCAACTGCTTCCTCTCCCAAACGAACGTCAATCAATTCAGAGTGTAGCGTTCTGACTTCTTCCAAAAACTTATCACAGCTCAAATCTTTACCACTAACTTGAAGTGTTTTGTTGCAAAGATCTGTCTCAAAGAGCACATTCTTATGTACACCCTTCAGCCGCTGGCCTACACACTGATCAATGAGCACCAAAACAGGAGTTGGGAAGTTTTCGTTCTTCACTGTGTCTAGGTTCTCGTGGATAATCTTCCTTACTTTTGACTCCAGCATGCCTACATCAGAGGTTCTGCCAATCATGACTACCTGGTCTCCACTCCCAGATGGGGTTATAGTGACATTCGGGTTGTGAAGCTGGGCCCAAATGACAGGACTTACTTTGTCCATAACACCCGCCGGCACATCAAGGGGCAGCTCAGTGATAGTGCCCAAAAAACTATCAATTATTTCCTTGCACTGAGTAGCCCACTGCCTGTTCCATTCACTACCACTAGTTGGATCCACCAATATGCCCTGTTCACAGAGTGTGGCATTACCACAAGCTTCATTCAGTTTCTCATTCAGTGGGGCCATGAAATCAGTCCTCTTGAGGTGATGCTGAATGGCAGTAGAGACAGGTACATCAAAACGTTTGTGCTGTGTGGATTGCGCACGCTGTGGGCGACTATCATTTGTTCCATTCTCTTTGAACCAGTGGCTAAGAATTGGGTGATAGAGCTTCACCGATACCTTAGGCCCAAGCACCTTGGAGTGGTCATGAGTTAACACACCACTGATCACTGCATAAGATAAGGAAAGCAAGTAAGATGATCTAACATCTGACAGGAAGACTTGATAGTCTCACATGAACAACAATTTATGCATGCATACATTCATGAAATTATATTCATCGCACTCACCACTTAAATCTTTAGGTTCGAATGAAACTGTAGCCTGTCCTCGTCCAGTCACCTCCACCGTTGCATTTACTCCTGCACCTGACTTCTTCTTGTTCTGAAAGTACATTTTCAACAGTTTTTCATCACATTTCTCGTCCTGAATGCCTTGTATTCGAATTGTCTGTACTGGAGCCAGAAATTCCACCTTGAGCATGGCTTTTGTCTCCTTGTCCAGTGGACGGGTCGAAGAAGATAGCATTTGAAACACGTCTTGGGCATTGTCTGAAAGGCAAGCAAGTAAAGTATGATACATACAATCATACATGCAGTTTCCATTATTATTGAAAGTTCCTCCAGTGCTACAGCTATACTACTGCATGGCCTCAGCTCTACAACTGCAATTCTACATTTTGAACTCACTTTCAGCCAGCTTCATCAAGGCAGTGTTGCCCCTGCGGTAAAACTTAAAACTATCTTCAGACATTCTTGTCTCCATTTCAATATGCAAAGATAGATATGCTTTGCCCACTGAAGCAGGTAGCTCTGTCAACACGAGTGTGTTCTCTCTGGTATATTGAGCTAGGATGTCTTGCAGTGGATCTGGGTCTGGCTTTGGCTGATAAAGAGAAACTTTCACTGTCCGTCCCATTAAAGTCCAAATGCCTTCAGAAGCCACCTTTGCAGCAACTGCAAATTAAGATAGAGGGTGCATGATTATTCATTGGTGAGTAAAGTTGAACAAACAACTTTACACTCTGTGATGTACACAACTCACCTTTTACATCTTTGAATGTAATGAGTGCTATGTTGCCTTTCAAGTCAATTTCATCAATTTCACCACCACCCTTGTCATCGTCATCAAAACCTAATTCCAAGTAATCTTTCGTCAATCCTTCCACTCCTTCCACTTGCACCACTGCTCCTCCCACATCAGAAGGTGGTGAATGTGGTTGAGTTGCTGCAGGCAATGGACCCTCAGGTTCAGGAGCAAAAGTAGGCCACTCTTGAGTAAGGTTTGAATTGAAACCTTCTTCAATAGCCAGAGTTGACTGACCACTATTGCCAGTGCATTCTCTGTTGTGCAATCCACTGAGCTGTGTCCCAGCAAGGTCACCAGGCTTTAATCCACTATAGCCACCTTGCTGTGGTCCAGTTGATATTCCATACTGTGGTATAGTTTGGGATCCTGGCTGCTGTGCAGTGCTGCTCTGGAATGCCATATACCCACTTTGAGAGGAATGGTCTTCATCATGAACAGTTGGCCACTTCCCTGAAGGTGGCTGGCTGAAGGACAGCTGTGTAGCGGTTATCCTTGTATTTCTTCCTTGGCTGCCAATCTGAGAGCGGTCCACCATTGGATGGGAAGGAGGCAAGGTAGTGGAAGATTGAACTATATTCATTTGCACAGGCAATCGAGCATCTGCCGTAGACACATCAAGTGAACTAGGCCTACTCAAACTAGAAGATTGAACTGGCCCAACTTGTGGTAGAGCTACAGAGAATTGAGGGGGCAGCTGTGCCGCTTCAAATGTGTTCATATTGGCATATATGGAAGGATCTATTCTACCTGTGCCCAAAAGAGGAAATGAAGTCTGTGTGTGCTCTGGTGTGCTATCAATCTGTGGGCTGCTCAGGAGAGGAGCAGCCTGGGCAGAGCTCTGCTGCAGTGCTGATTGAGATGGGACAGTAGTGCCAGAATTGCTACCCGGGCTGGCAAGGTGCTCACTGCCATGCATCGTGGCTGAGTGGCTTGACATTGAAAGTGCTGGCTTTGTGCTTTGCTTCAGTGGTTGTTGCTGAGCTGGCACTTTTGTGGAAGGTATGTGCTGTGAAATAGTCCATGTTGGGTCTGCTGACTGCCCTTCAATGATGTGAACAGCCTGAGCCCGTTGCTTATCCGTCGGTGGTTTTGCACGCCTTACTGATACACTTTTGCCCATGATCCTGTGAGCACCCTTGAACAATTTGTCAATAGCTGTACAGGAGGAACAAAAGATTAACAATACATGGCCATACAAAATTATTATTATACAGTAAAATATTCAAATGAGCTCATTCCAAATGTTAGTGCACATTCATGAGCACAGTTGCAAATCATATGCACACTATATATAAAACATAGCATCATTTATACAGTGGAACCCCGCCTTGCGGACACCCCTGAAAAGCGAACACTTCAATTATGAGGACACTTTCTAAAGTTCCAACAATTGGCCCTACTCTACCTGTATAAACTTCCCCTTGAAATGCGGACACCCTGCTATTTCGCATTGCAGACAGCGCCCTGTGCACCGCCCTATACAACTCTGTATAACCTCACCCAATAATCCGGACATTTCGATCAGCTGCCAGAAAATGGCTGCTCCCTGATTTGCACTGCTACCTCTGACAAGTGACAGGAACAACACAGAAGTTGACGAGTGGCGCAAATCGTCTATACTAAGGGTTATGAAAGTGCCTTTAACATGGGAAAGTTCAGCACGAGCAGCTACCCTTTAGAATCGTCTTCTAGATCTGATATATACATATATATCTGACTGAGTATTTGACAGCCAGTTTGCAAAATTTTAAGCATTTAAAACTGTCAGGTCCACATAAGCATACTAGTGATATGGAAAATTTCAGTATGTAGTTGCCATGGCAATAGGAGATAATTACCTGATGCATGATAGCACAGGTGATTGCTTCAGTATGTCTGTCTGTTCTCTGTCTGTGTCTGTGGCATTGAATTTGTGTTTGGGCCAATTTACATTGATTCAGGACTCCACACTTACTTCGCACCCCAAAAAATAACTGATCGCCAATGTACAGACGTCTGCACATACCTGGCTGTGACCAATTCCTTTCGTATTGCGTGCAATGCCTATCTTTGGTGGTGCTTTCTAGGGTCAGCCATTTTGTTTGCGTACTTTAAAATAGGGATGGCGCGAGGGACAATGACAAGATCCCAGGCTACAGCCTGAGTCCTGCCCTATGCTCTCACAAGAGCAAGGTGACCAGAGGAGGAGGAGGAGGGTGTGTGTGTGTGTGTACGTGTGTGTGTGTGTGTGTGTGTGTGTGTGTGTGGCCTTGACAGCTATTTTCATGGCTATGGCACTCTGCAACTACCTGCCCAGGATCGTCAGGTGTGAGTCTGGCGTATTAGAAGCAACGGGCTCAGTTGCAAGCTCACCTCCCTCAATTCAGAACTTTGTGTGGTTGTATTACAACTGCATGTCCACGTTGCTCTGTTGCATGCCTATTGCCACTGTGTGTGTCTGCACCCAATGTGTGTGTGTGTGTGTGTGTGTGTGTGTGTGTGTGTGTGTGTGTGTGTGTGTGTGTGTGTGTGTGTGTGTGTGCAGCATGCGTGTGTGCATGGTGGGAGGTATGTGTACTTGGGGTGTGTGCTTGGTGTTATAGGAACGTCATTATGGACTGACTATATATGGTAAGTGCATGTGCATATGGCCAGTTCTGAACAGAGGGGAGGTGAGCTATTTGATCAACAAACAATTGCTTCTTATGATACTCTTTACGGTACATTGCTCTGTCAAGCGGACATTACAACTTGAGCGTACACGTTGTTACTGGACACGTGTGCATGTGGACATTTGAGAATCTATACAAGTGCATTGTATCATCTGGCACACACAACCACCACCAGCCCCACTGTTAGCTAAAATACAGCCTATTGCATGCAACCTCCACAGTATCCTGTACATACAGTAGCTAATCACGTCTACTCCTGCATGGGGTATGTGCACTTACAGTTTATATATATATATACATGTTCCTGAAGTGGGCTACTCACACAGAGAGTACATAGCCAGGACAAGTTTGCAAAACTGTGTTATGTGCATGCACATCTAATTTCAACTTTCATTTTCATGGTCACACAGGTCCATTGAATATCACCACTGAATTTTAACATGCTTCCCTCCATTACATTAAAGGTCATAAAACAGCTACAGTCTACTGTCAACAACACAAGAACGTGACAAAGTTGTAATAATCAGATTATTGTATGCCAGCAGACAGTATGCATAGTGCATGGTTCAACATGTGTGTATGCATAATTAAATCAGTGGTTTTAGTATAAGTCTACAAAGGTCATGCTTATGGGCCATTAAATATTCCATGTGGAGGGTTTGCTGTGATAGTTTTCATGGTAAGTACGTACATTAATGAGCTACGCAATTACACAATATCAATGCAGGTACGAATAAAAAACTAAAGTAGACACAGCCACACCCACCCACCGCCACACATGCAACCACACGCACACACCATTGTACCTTACAAGCTGGAATAGCCGCACCTGTACTCACCTCTGTCAGTCAGCCCTTCAACCCCAATCAACACAGCAGTCTTCTTTGCATCGAGATAAATCACCTTGTGCACAATCCCAGATCCACACCGTGCTGTCTGAAAGTAGGCAACAATGTCATCGATGGTAAAATCAGGCTGAATCCCAAGTACTTTGAAGTAGAAGAGATTACTTGTGGCCATGTTGCAGACAATCACCTGCTACCACATCAGTATGTACAGCTGTAGATAAAGTGGTGGGACACATAGCTATGTGCACTGTGAAATCTCTTCACCGTAGAAACACTAGCTATAACTATGTTGTACATCCTGAAACCTATAAAGACATTTTCATTACAGCTAGCGTGGCGCTACCTGTTCGGCTATTGGAGTTAATAACTGGGCCGTCAGAACAAGGCGGTACGGCCAAGGATACGACGGCCGGTACCTAGCCAGCTTGGTAAGTACGCATTAATAAACGCCTACATAACTGCAGTGTGTCTGAATAAAACTATAAAAGACCACTTGCAATGGCTTCGCACTGTGGAACAGAAAGTGTCAACTGAAACACGCACACGGTCAATTACTGTCGTGACGTAAACAACTGAACCTAGGGTAGCTACGGGCAATATAAAAGGGAATAAGAGAGTTACTCACTCGGCGGGTATTCTAGAGATGGCAAGAGCTGCTTCACTAATCGACGATCGCTTTGAAACTGGAAGAAGAAGAGCAACTAAAATACACTGACTCAGCGTACTAGGAACACGTGGGACTTTCCACTGAATGCTCCATTTCTACGGAACAGCTGATAATGACTTTCGGGAAAATTAGTCTCACGTGACAATCACATGTTCTGATATGGGGTGTGGCTGTTGTGCTCGAGAATACTGCAAGCAACATGGGCAACGTTAGAAGCGGTCACAAGGTGGTCATGGACGTTGAGGCGTGGGACTGCTTCAAGGGCTACGTCGGACCTATCGAGTACTACTACTCCAAGACCGGGGAGCTGATATTCCGGCGACCGGGTACCGAATTTGTCGGCAAGCTGGAGGCGGTGGTGGAGAACACTGGGCGTTATCGCCAATGGATTTTGTTGTGGACCCCTGGCGTGTGGCAGCCGAGGAAGCAACGAAACGAGAGGGTGAAGACGTGTGGGCGTGATTGGCACGTTGGGATGGGGGTCGAGTGCCTGGCGTACGTTTTTGACGGAAGCAGCAAAAATGGGTGGAGAAAGAAGGCGAGGCAGTTTTACAAGAAGTACGAACCGCAGTGTAACAATCCCCTGATGCTTGAGGACCTGCTCCAGCTTGCGACTGACAGCGGATTGACAGTGGTGGTGCAGGGAATAGAGGGACGTGCAGCAGTGAGGGTGTGACCATGCAACCTACTGTGAAACAGTATTGTTGTGTATGGCCCTGTCACTCATCACATGTCTATACTATGCATACACTTGCTGTAGATGCATGTAAGATAACCTGATCTGTAAGATTACTGCATTTTCAGTTTGTGGTCTTTTAGTATCAAGATTGTTTCATCACCGACTCTGAGTTTGTGCCTCTCTTTTGATCAGAAGCACATATGTGGAAGTCTGTAGCTATGTATGAATTGTCTATTTACACTACAAAATAATGTAACAAATGCCTATTTTCTTCTCTGCATGTATACTAAAGTGCTTACATCAATAATTGTCATCTTACAGGCAGAAGGAAAATCTCAATATCACAATGACTTTTAGCAAGATTTCAGCAATGCATTCATCTATAGGGTTCGATGCCATGCAGACAATGCTGTGCTAGCTAGCCTATATGGCCATGTTCAGTGCTTTGTCGCTGGTAGACTTCTAGAGTGCACGTGGTCATTAGTGGGTAGCTATGATAATAATGCATCTGCAGGGTTGTTAGGCGTATCCACTTCGGTTCCCCTTGCATCATCCAAGATGAACTCCGGAAATCCGAAAAGAATCGGGAAGAGGCTTCTCTTCTTGGAGCTGCTGTCTCTCCTGGTACTGGGTCGGAATGTAACGGCGGAGAACAAACTACGCTTGGAGGTTGACCTCGGGGACGGTAGCTATAAAATCTTCTTGTCCAACAAGATCTGGTTCAACAGCGGGCCGGTCGCATTCCGGAATGACGGCAAATGGCTCTCCACTGACGATGGGTCTCTTAAGCTTCACAACCACTCAGAAGCGACGGGGAAGGATGTTTGGGGCGACTCCAAGGTATATGAGCTTTGGTGGCAGTCAACTGATGGTGTTGATTATGTAGCGACTCGCTTCAAAGCATATCAACACGAGCCAGTGGTATCTTTCGAGACTGTGTTTTTGACAGGAGCAGTGCATGCTGCTGTCCACAACACTGACAACATCACGTCCGCATTTCCAACGTTTCTAATCCAAGAATTGGGATTGCACAGAGCGTACTTTACATATTATGGCTCGTTTGCCTCGGACATCCACATCGATAAGTGGTCTCCGTCAACACCACCACCTGGGGGCATAGATGGAGGATTGCCTCTTGTTGTGTTTGACTCAGACATGCAAAATACTGTCGTCATTTCTCCTCTTTCGGGATTCTTGTCTGCCGCACAGGAGACATGGCAGCCTAAAGATAAACGCCCTCTTGCATTCAGCTTGGGCCTGCTGGGAACCATTGATAACATCCCTCCCTTATTTGTGTACAAGTCGTTTGTAGTTGCTGGGGATAATGTCACTGGGACAATGAAGAAATGGGGTGAATTGCTGCGAAAGCAGTCGGGCAAGGATGGTTCTTATCGAACAACTGACCACACTTTGAATTACCTGGGCTACTGGACAGACCATGGCTCTTGCTACTACTACAATACTGGGGAGTATGATAACTATGGAGACCTGCTAGTCGCCCTGAAGGAGAATGTAGACTTTGAAGGGATCCCATTTGGATACTTGCAGCTTGACTCTTGGTGGTACTACAAAGGAGTGAATAATGGTGTGAAGAACTGGACGGCAATGACTAATATCTTTCCGCATGGCATTGATACAGTGGTGAAGAAGATAGGATGGCCCATCATGGCTCATAACCGGTACTGGTCAAGCAACACGGACTATGCAAAGCAGAATGGAGGAAAGTTTGATTTTGTAGTTGAAGATGATCTTGCCCTTCCAAACGACCCTACCTTCTGGCGCTACCTCCTGTCAATGGGTCAAGCAGACTGGGGTCTGCGTGTCTACGAGCAGGACTGGCTGTATGTACAGTATTCAGGAATGAGTGACATCTTGGGAAGCCTCTTCCTCGGTGAGTCGTGGCTGAAGGAGATGGGCTTAGCAGCACAGGAGTTGGGTCTGACGATTCAATACTGCATGCCATGGACACGTCATATGTTGGCAAGTGTTGAAATTCCAGTTGTGACTCAGGTACGTGTGAGCGGTGACTACAAGCCAGGTGGAAAGCAGTGGATGATAGGTGACACTGCCATCCTTGCAAATGCACTGGGGCTAGCACCATTCAAGGATGGCTTCCAAACTGGACCAGTTGAATCACAGTGTAAAACAGAGACTGCCGAGACCCACCCGGTTCTAGAAACATATGTTGCAGCGCTGAGTGGTGGCCCTGTGGGGATCGGTGATGCAATAGGTAGCTTTAACAAGACACTCATTATGGCTACGTGCATGAGTGATGGTCGTTTGCTAAAACCAACAAGTCCCACTCTGCCAGTTGAGGATTCTTTTGTCTTCAGGGCATTTGGAGGAGATGGACCAGATGGGCCCGTATACATTACATACACAGAGGTGAGCTCTCCAATGTCACGTACATTCACTCCTTTTTCCATACATGAATTCAACTGTATAGCACCTATATACACACACTGCTATTGGAGACCTGTGTACATATATTGAGACATTAATGTGTGGGTGGGTGGGAGATGAGCCTCATGGTGTGTAGAGCTCATGCAGTGTTATGTTTTCATGTGCTGTGTGAGTTGTCATACAGAAGTATGCATAAAATGTAGTAAATCAATTTACGCAGTTGCAGTAGCCCATTATTATTATAATATAGTAACAATCCAAATGTTCATTAATGCTCTTGTATGCCTCTTTTTGCCATTTTGTACTAAACAGGTTGGAGAGTACACTTGGTACCATATTCTGGCAGTGGACTTGGACACCCTGTACAACATTAATTCCACCCAGTTTCCCCCCTCCACTAACACAAAGCCACAGCACAAATTCCCAGTTTCACTTGCTTTCAGGAAGGACCCTGTAACCAACAAAGTGGTATCTGTTATCAAATATATGTATCTTGAAGAGCGTATTCCACTCGGCCCCTGCGGACAGGGTGATTTTCAGTACTGGTCAATCGCTCCTGTTCTTAGACTCACTCAATGGGCTCTATTCGGTGAGCTGGACAAGGTAGTGACTGTGTCTGAGACACGCTTCACTGGTATGGGGGGTACTTTGGAAGATGTACTTGTCCATCTGGCTGGAATCCCAGGCGAAACAGTCAATGTGGCCATGTTCAACCTGTTTCAATTCACACCTGAGCCACTCATACTTTCCTGCAAGATATCCTCCTCTGGAACAGCAATCCTGCATGTTTCCGGTTGGGTCAACCCTACATGCAATTAGATAGCTTAACTCTGATGCTGAGCTTGTATCACATATAAACTTATATGTCACCAACATACTTTCAAACTGTTATTATCTGGAATGTTGCCATCCTGCATGTTCCAGGGATGCACGTGATCTTATGCTTTGTACTTTTGTGTTTCATGTTGCTCATAATTAACTTTCATGGTGGACATCCAAGCTGTGAAACATGTCTGTCTATAGACGCAGGCTGTACTTGTGACCTTCAGACAAGAACTGCAACTGCACGGCTGTATATATTTCAGACAGGTGGCTGCTTGCTTTGTTTGTCACTTTGGGCAAAGATAAGTCGAGAAACATAGATAATTCAGTGCTCTGTGGACTGATTATCCACTTCAGCTCCGAATTCTAAATCAGTGGGATTTTAAGGGCATGTGTTAATGGCATCTTAATTTTTTTGTAATCTATACATGTACAATAAGCATGTTTAGTAGGTTTTGTTTTCATCCACTGGAGGTAGGACAAGTAATGGAGGGAAATCGCCTTTCTTCATCTAAAGTGAACTAGGATCTCCTCTTCTTGGAACTATCGCCTATCTGGGGACCGGCTCAGGCTGTGACAGTATTTGCATGTGACACTTTCCCTGATAATTCATCTGGCTAACTATAGACCATCTCAAACAAATGGCCACGAAGTTTGTGAGAGGGAAGACTTCCATTCCTCTGGCTTTCATGCAGCTACCTAGCCTAACTAGCCAGACTATACCTTTAAGTTACAATTTTTGTGCATAATATAGCTATATAATGATCCATTTCCTATAGCTAAGCTACAAATGACACAAACGCCCATCCTCCACAAATCTCAAGCAATAAAAGCCCCCTCCTTGCAGTGCTAGGGTCTGGGTGGGGCAATACATTGCATCATCCAAGATGATCTCCGGATATCGATCACGTAGATCTAGTGTAGGAAGGAGGCTTCTCTTTTTGGAGCTGCTGATTCTCCTGGTACTGGGTCGAGATGTGACGGCGGAGAACAAACTACGCTTTGAAGTTGACCTCAAGGACGGTAGCTACCAAGCCTTCTTGTCCGACAAGCTCTGGTTCAACAGCGGACCGGTCGCATTCCGGAATGACGGCAAATGGCTCTCCACTGATGATGGGTCTCTTAAGCTCCACAACCACTCAGAGACGACTGGTAAAGATGTTTGGGGTGACTTCAAGACGCATGAGCTTTGGTGGCAGTCAACTGATGGTGTTGATTATGTAGCGACTCGCTTCAATGCATATCAACACGAGCCAGTGGTATCCTTCGAGACTGTATTCGCTACAGGAGCAGTGCATGCTGCTGTCCACAACACTGACAACATCACGTCCGCATTTCCAACTTTTCTCATCGAAGAGTTAGGATTGCACAGAGCTTACTTTACATTTTACGGCTCCTTTGCTTCGGACATCCACATCAATAAGTGGTCTCCGTCAACACCACCACCTGGGGGCATAGATGGAGGATTACCTCTAGTTGTGTTTGACTCAGACATGCAAAATACTGTCGTCATTTCTCCTCTTTCGGGATTCTTGTCTGCCGCACAGGAGACATGGCAGCCTAAAGGCAAACTTCCTCTTGCATTCAGCTTGGGCCTGCTGGGAACCATTGATAACATCCCTCCCTTATTTGTGTACAAGTCAGTGATGGTTGCTGGGGATAATGTCACCGGGACTATGCAGAAATGGGGTGAACTGCTGCAGGAGAAAAGTGGCAAGGATAGCTCATATCGTAAGACGGACTATACATTGAATAACCTGGGCTACTGGACAGACCATGGCTCTTGCTACTACTACAATACTGGGGAGTACAATAACTATGAGGATCTGCTTATAGCGCTGAAGGAGAATGCAGATTTTGAAGGAATCCCATTCGGTTACTTGCAGCTTGACTCTTGGTGGTACTACAAAGGAAAGAATGATGGTGTGAAGAACTGGACGGCAATGACTAATATCTTTCCGAATGGTATTGATGCAGTGGTGAAGAAGACGGGATGGCCCATCATGGCACATAACCGGTACTGGTCAAGTAAGACTGATTATGCAAAGCAGAATGGAGGAAAGTTTGATTTTGTAGTTGAAGATGATCTTGCCCTTCCAAACGACCCTACCTTCTGGCGCTACCTCCTGTCAATGGGTCAAGCAGACTGGGGTCTGCGTGTCTATGAGCAGGACTGGCTGTATGTACAGTATTCAAGAATGAGTGACATTCTTGGGAGCCTCTTCCTCGGTGAGTCATGGCTGAAGGAGATGGGCTTGGCTGCACAAGAATTGGGTTTGACCATTCAGTATTGTATGCCATGGACACGTCACATGTTGGCAAGTATCGAAATTCCAGTTGTGACTCAGGTACGTGTGAGCGGCGACTACCAGCCGGGTGGAAAGCAGTGGATGATAGGTGACACTGCCATCCTTGCAAATGCACTGGGGCTAGCACCATTCAAGGATGGCTTCCAAACAGGACCTGTTGAATCACAGTGTAAAACAGAGACTGCCGAGACTCATCCCATTCTGGAGACATATATTGCGGCGCTGAGTGGTGGCCCTGTTGGCATCGGTGATGCAATCGGTGGCTTTAACAAGACCCTCATTATGGCTACGTGTATGAGTGATGGTCGTTTGCTGAAGCCAACGCGGCCTGCGATGTCTCTTGATAATTCATTCCTCTTCAGAGCGTTTGGAGGAGAAGGACCAGATGGGCCCGTATACATTGCATATACAGAGGTGAGATTTCCGTGTGTGTGGGTATACATTTGTCTCATGCACCATTGGGGCTAAGTGTTATGCAGATAAAATGAATGTGTTAGCATTGGTAAATAAAGTATAGTGAATCACGGTTGCCGAATGGTCGTCACAGCTGTCATTTGGCTTGCAACTCTTCTCGAACTTTGGCCTCGCTTGGTGTCTATAAGCAGCTTACCTAATCAGTTTAGCTATTACGGTTCTGTTCCGACCTGCTCCATGCATTTGTAGGTGAGTTTTGAAATGAATGAAAGAGCCACAGTCATCTTGCACAACGCTGTATTGGTTGCATTGGACTTAAATAGGAGCCTTGCATTCACACCAGTAGAAGTCTCCCCAAGCCGAGACTCATTATGCACTGTTTTAGAAATGTGAGAGGATGTTGTGCAAATCACTGAGGTGAAGCCCGAGGTAACTTATGCAAAATCCTGAGGTTTCTAAAGTGATGAGGCAAAGCTTTGGCTATAATGAGCTGGTAGTATGGCACACATTGTTTTACCCCCTCTCCTTAACTGGGTCAAGTGAACGTACAGCTCTTTGAGGTCTCATGCATGCTAACTGAATTGCCAGGTCAGATTAATTACCTGTTCCTGGGTGAATGCACCATTTGAGAACTCATTTGCACCTTAAGATCAAAGCATACTATGCATGGCATAGTATAATGTTCATTAATGCTTCCTTGTCATATGATTATACCATTTTGAACTTATAGGTGGGGGTGTACACTTGGTACCACATTCTGGCAGTGGACCTGGATACCCAATATCAAATTAATGCCTCCCAGCTTCCGCCCTCCACTAACACAAAGCCACAGTCATTGGTACCGTATTCAATTGCGTACAGGAAAGACCCCATTACCAATAAAGTATTATTTGCTATCAACTATACTTATGTTGGTGAGCCTCTTCTGCTCGGCCCTTGTGGACAGGGCGACTTTCAGTACTGGTCAATAGCTCCAGTTCTTGGGTACACTCTATGGGCACTATTGGGTGAACTGGACAAGGTTGTGACTGTATCTGAGACACGCTTCACAGAGATTACTGGTTCTTTAAATGAAATAGCTGTTCATCTAGCAGGAACCCCTGGAGAGACAGTGAATGTGGCCCTGTACAATGTGTTTGCAATTGTGCCTCGCATAGTTCCTTGCAAGATATCCTCCTCTGGAACAGCAGTCCTGCATGTTCCAGAGATGAAGTGTGGGCTCTAACTTTGTACACTTACGTACTTCACACATAATGCAGCTACTTTACGTCACACATGTGGTGCGAGGTATATATACATCCTCCACGGTACACTCTAACACCATGCTTATCCATGTGTTGTTATTACCTCTAGTGTTTGTATCACATTTAATACATACTTACGTATATCACTTACTTTGAATCTATAGCATCCCTTGTATGGCTATCCTGCATTTTCCAGGAGTTTGATCCTAATTCTCTTATATACTTTTGTATTTCATGTATATGTGCGACAGTATGTTTGCAGTGCATGCGATATGCAAGCACAAAATGAGCCGGTTCTTATATGGGCCACACTTGGGACCTCCAGACAAAATCTATATGTCATGAGATACAATTGCCCTTATGCATGTGTGCATGCATTATGGCTGTACGTATTCTAGACAGCTGCAAGTGACTGCATGCATTGCCTGCACTACTGACTATAGCCGTTTGGTTACAACAGTTCAGATCACGCCTTGTGCAGGCTTAGCAACAAGCTCTGTTGGTGCTATGCACACACGTATGTGTGTCTTAGCAGACATAAGATATAATATGTTTTACAGCAGTTTGCAAATGGTTGTTATGACTATCATTCAACTTACGACTCACCCTGAAGTTTGCATGACCTTATAACATGCACTACCATAAGCATTGGACCTAAGCAGTAATGTATTACAGAATCTATACCAAAGCAAGGCCATTGTTCAGCGGTGTACCATGAGGTCAATGACTGCAGCCACGATGATTTTGCAAATTGCTGTGTGGGTATATACATTGTCCTAGACTGAGGAGCTTTGCATTCATAGCAGCAGTTTTCGATATTGCCCCTCATGCATGTTGTTCTATTTTGAACTTATACATAGGTGGGGGTGTACACTTGGTACCACATTCTGGCAGTGGACTTGGACACTCAGTACCAAATTAATGCCTCCCAGCTTCCACCCTCCACTAACACAAAGCCACAGTCATTGGTACCGTATTCAATTGCGTACAGGAAAGACCCCATTACCAACGAAGTGTTATTTGCTATCAACTATACCCATGTCGGTGAGCCTCTTCTGCTCGGACCTTGTGGACAAGGCGACTTTCAGTACTGGTCAATAGCTCCAATTCTTGGGTACACTCTTTGGGCTCTATTGGGTGAACTGGACAAGGTTGTGACTGTATCTGAGACACGCTTCACAGAGATTACTGGTACTTGGAGAGAATTTACTGTCCACCTAGCAGGAACCCCTGGAGAGACAGTGAATGTGGCCCTGTATTATGTGTTTTACATCAAACCGCTCATTGTTCCTTGTAAAATATCCTCCTCTGGAACAGCAGTCCTGCATGTCCCTGAGATGAGGTGCGGTATCTAACTTTGTACACTTACATATACTCCACTCGTAGTGAAGCTGCTTTGCATCACACGTGTAGTAGGAGGTATATTCTCCACGGAACGCCTCGCTTAGCCATCTGGTGCTATTACCTCAAGTACTTGTATTACATTTATTACGTACATCTTAGCGTATATCATTTACTCTCAAGCTAGCTACAGCATCATCTGGAATTAAGGGCTAACCTGCATGCATGTTCAAGGCTTTGTTTGTATTTCAAATATGTACAGTGCATGACATGCAAGCACTGAAATGTGCTGGGCCTAGAAATTAATGGGTCACACTTGGACATCCAGTGCATGCATATGGCTGTATTTTAGCCAACTGGTGACTAGGTGACTGGATGCATTGTTTACGCTATATATTGACTATGCCCATTAGGTTACGGTGATTCAGATCACGTCTATATAGTGCATACTTAGCAAACAAGCTCTGTTAGTGCTATAGATGCACACATGTATTGTATGTACGTATGTCTCGGCAGACATAGGATATAATACGTTTTGCACCAGTTTCCAGATGGTTGCTGTGATTATTGTTAACTCACGCTTCGATCACCCTGAAGTTTGACCTTTCATGCTGCCAATAGCATGGAACGTAAGCTGTTAGGTATTTCAGTATCTGTACCAAAGCAAGGCCATTGTTCAGCGGTGTGTCATGAGGTGAATGACAGTAGCCATGACCATTTCGCAAAATGCTGTGTTTGGCTGTCCTAGAATGAGGAGTCTTGTCTATAGCAGTTTTCATCAATGCTCTTTCATGCTTTGCCATTTTGTACACTTAGGTTGGAGAGTACACTTGGTACCACATTCTGGCAGTGGACTTGGACACTCAGTACCGAATTAATTCAACCCAGCTTCCTCCCTCCACTAACATATGGCCACAGTCATCTGTGCCGAATTCTATCGCATACAGAAAGGACCCCATTACCAACAAAGTGGTGTTTGCTATCAATTATACCACTGTTGGTGAGCCTCTTCTGCTCGGACCCTGTGGACAGGGCGACTTTCAGTACTGGTCAATCGCACCAGTTCTTGGAGGCACTTTTTGGGCACTATTGGGGGAGTTAGACAAGGTTGTGACTGTGTCTGAGATGCGCTTCACAGAGATTGCTGCAGCTGGTTCTTCAAGAATTGTAACTGTTCATCTAGCAGGAACCCCCGGAGAGACAGTCAACGTGGCCATGTATTACGTGTGGGGAATCACACCACTCATAGTTCCTTGTAAGATATCCTCCACTGGAACAGCAGTCCTGCATGTTCCAGAGATGAAGTGTGGTCTCTAACTCTGTACACTCGCTTGATCCCATGTAGCACAGCTACATTACGTCATACTTCAGTAGTACGTCGCAAGGTATATCCTCCCCGGAACACCTTTTCACATGTCCTGTGCTATAATAGCCACTGATGCTTGTATGACATGTAATGCATCCTTACGTGTATATTGCTTACTTTCAAACTAGTATCCTCTGGAATAGCTAACCTGCTTGGTCCCGGGATGCAATCCTTGAACTTGTGTGGTTACTGTAGCTACAACATTTACGAGTGTATATATCAGATGTACATGCAGCCGGCCATGTTTTAGACAGTTGGCTGTATGTGTTGTTTGGCACTTTTGGGTCAGGATGAGGTCGAGTTTGCAACCTTGAATGCTAGACATGCTTACCCAATGCACGCATGAATGACCCTTTCATCAGATAGGCAATGGTAATGGTATTCATGATGTAGCCTTGACGCTTGTTTGCCAATACAAAAATGGCCGAAGGTCAAAACGTTGATGAACGCGGTCAGGAGTTGAGTAAAGAGGACCAGAACGAGACGATGAACGAAATTGAATCAACACGGACAGATTCAAACGATGTAGGCAAGGAACAGGGAACGTCCAAACCTGTTTCTTTGAGGCTAGCGGACGATGTACCTGATTCGCCCATCTTTTCCGATGAAGACAAAGAAGACGATGATTTAGTTTTGTTTGACCTACAACGCCCTCTGGATAGTGACAGGGAAGGGAGGTAAGAGTGTACTGACCTTATGGCTATGTTGTAGTTCACCAAGCTGACACACTCGCTTCTTACATTAAGAGCCGCTGGTAGCTACGTACCTTACCACAATGTTGGTGCATACGTACGTACGTACGTGCGCTGTACACCTGGTATCATCCTCTTATGGCTCTCCCCTTCCCACACACTATCACAGTGTCTCCCCGGATGGTGTGTTGTTGTCTGAGCTTGCCACTGTGAAGGAGGATAGAGATATTCTGAAGCAGCAACTTGATGAGCTCCGCACCCAAGACCAGCAGAAAGTGAGTAGTGTGTGTGTGTGTGTGTGTGTGTGTGTGTGTGTGTGTGTGTGTGTGTGTGTGTGTGTGTGTGTGTGTGTGCACTGTAGCATGGTTTCCACTCTGTACCACGTACTTGCAGTCCTCCCTTGCATCCCTTCAGGAGCGGTCCTTCAGGGAAATTGCAAAAGAGGTCAGTCTCAATAGCATCACTCCCACTGTGTGACCGGCAGTAGCTGTAGCAGTTTAGAATAGTGGGTGGTATTACTCTAGTGTTTGCAACCTTCTCCTCCATCCCCCCTACCCATCCTCAGCTGGAGACCAAGTGTTTCATGCAACAAGAGCAACTGGACTTGATGCAGGAGCAACTGGCTACTGAACAAGAGAGGTCCCACACTGCTGTGTCCAACCTGCAAAAGGAGCTGGCACTCCGAGTAGATCAGGTGTGTGTGTGGGTGGGGAGGGGGAGGGAATCTCATACATGTGTTAAAATCCCAAGCACTTCTGGCATGAGAGACTAGGGGGGAGGCATGAGGGGAGAGGTTTTGCTGGACCTGCTGAAAATCTTGCTACAATGTGCTTGTTTCGCTTTCTGGCCTGCTTTATGGTCTACATTGTGGTGCGGTGTGGAGGGGGGGGGGGGGTGAGGGGTGTCCTCACCTGAATTTAATTGAAACTGCAAATGGTTCAGTTTGTGTCCATTCCTGTTTGTGGAGTATGTGATGTGTTGTGATTCATAGAAGCCTTACTGGTGCACTGACTATTTACTGTGGGGGTCAGCTGAATAGGCAGCTTGTGGCTGTGTTTGGAAGCAGCTCCAATAGTGTTGTGTGTGCTATGGCACCACATTGGGTGTACTGGTATTGGGTGCAAGTGGGTGTGTGTGTGTATGGTATGGATGACAGTCAGTTTCTAGCCAAAGTGGAACGTGAGGGCATGATGATGACAGAGGGAGAAGGGAAGTGGATTGTGTATATTCTACTGATGCCGGCACATAGTGGCTTTGTATGAATGGATGAAAACAGTAGGCTAGGGCTTTTGCCATTTGGCATGGAGTACCATTATTGACAGGGAACACTTTAGTGCATAACAGCACTCAACGCATTGCTCACACTGACAGTACATGTATGTATGTATGTATGTATGTATGTATGTATGTATGTATGTATGTATGTATGTGTGTGCGTATGTATGTATGTATGTATGTACGTATGTATGTATGTATGTGTGTGTATGTATGTATGTATGTATGTATGTGTGTATGTGTGTGTATGTATGTATGTAGCAGACTGTTATCTCAGGCTGTGTTCCTATGCTATGTACATACAATGATCAAATGTGGTCCAAGCCAGAGGGATGGTTGCAGACCTCCCCCTAGCCAGTGGTAACAGAAGCCCTGGTTACAGTACTTGATGCATTTCTGGAGAATGACATATGTTGTATCTGTGGGTTTAGTGGTTGGAAGTGATGTAACGGAAGTTTGGTGATGTGTGCAGGGGCTGACAGTTGTTAGGTGTGCATATTATTATGTGGATACAGCTGCCCTGCACTGCGCTGTGTATGTGTGTGTGAGATGCGACCCACTTGTACAGGTGACAAAGATGTATGAGGACGCTGTGAGAGAGAGGGAGAGCGTGGTGACAAGGCTGGCGAGGATGGACAATGAGAGACGGCAGCTGATTGATTCAAAGGAAGATGTAGAGAAGAAAGCAAGGGACCTCACCAAGGTACATACGTGTACAGGGAAGGGCAATCCTTTGAAATCATGTTGATCTCTTGCTGCCCAGCTCACTGATGTAGCCCACTTCATGCATGTATTGTGTACTGTGTGTGTGTACTTGGTGTACAGTGTTCTGCTCCACTGGTCAACACAGCAGTGGTTGGTCCTGATTGCATGACTCAGTTATTTCACGCCACTCAGTCATGTTCGACCAACCTCACAGAAGTGTAGGATAGAGTTCGTGTTGCTTTACTAGAGGGAAGTGTTTCATGGAATTCTCTCTTCCTACTTCAATGTCCATCGTACATTTTAGACGGTGGACAAGTTACAGGGTCAGCTCAAGAATGAGAAAGCTGAAGTTCAGAGACTGCATGCTACAATAGACAGACTGGTATGTGGACTTGTTGGCAGGTTGTGTTGATGGGCTTACTTCACTAGACAGTACATGTGTGTGTGCATGTGTATGGACCTCTCATTGATAATGGCCAAAGATCTTTCTGTGCACTGAATACCGGCTACGGCTACTCACATTCCTGCTTCTAATGCACAATACACACACACAAACACACACACACACACACATTTACTTCTCCGTCTCATCTCTCAGGAAACTACCCTCAAGGAGCGAACCGGTGAGTTGTCCAAAGCGCAGGACGAGCTGAGTTCATTGAATGTCAAGCTAAAGTGGGCACAGAACAAGCTCAAAGTTGAGACTGAGGAGCACTCCTCCTGCAAGAGCAAGCTGCAGAGCACAACAAAGAAGTGGAAGGAGGCCAAGGAGGAAGGAGACCAGCTGAGGGCAGAGCTCAAGGCCACTGTGCAGACATACCAGGTGAGCCGTATGGCAGTGTTTCAAGGAGTGTGTGTGTGGTAGTACGTGGAGATTATCTCACAATGTCTGCTCAACAGTGTTCCTTACTTCTCACTTGTTCCTCTCTCCCTTCCCACTTCTCTTCCCCTCAACTACATACTTACTGTGATGCAGGAATCTGAAGAGATGAAGTCCAACACTCTGGGTGTTCAGTTGAAGAAGACAGAGGCTGAACTTCGGCAACATGAGAAGCAAATGACAGACCAAATGAGGGTGAGCTAACTACAGGGACTGCAAGGGATGGCATTGGGTGTGTGTTGTACGTATATGTACGTACATGTTTGTATAGGTGCACGATGCCACCAAGAGGGAGTTGGATAGTCTCAAAAGGCAAGTAAAAGAGGCTGAAGAAGAAAGCAGGACCACCAAGGATAAGGTCAGTGCACGAACCTTCCTCGAGAAAACTTGTAGCATTTCATATGACCATTCAGACCATCAGTGCTGACATGCCTATACCTCACCCTTTACAGTTGCGTGCAATGGACGAAAAGAGCAGTGAGCTGTCTCGGTCTGTTCTGGAGTTGACAGCCACCAACTCAAAGCAAGCAGAAGAGATTGGTCGTTTAAAGTTGAGCATCAAGGAGGGAGAGAAGGCAAAGCGAGACCTGGAGAGGTGAGCAGACACACGCAGTTCATCCCACTCTGCATGCTATTGGCTCCCGATAAGAAATGCCTTCTTATACACATATACGTATATATGTACTATGTTATAAAAGTAGTCTCAACTCCAACAGTTTCTGGTATTGACTCAGGCTGCTGCAGTTAATGATGGGCAGTAAGCCCCTTTGCACTGTGACAGACCTCGTCTAGTTAACACAAGTCAACAGCTGCACATCACGAGCAGACTGTATCAACTTTACCATGGTTTGAGGCACATGTACAGTACATGCACTGTACTTACATATATATTTAACTGATCTGTGACACTTGTGTGTGTACAGTTGGTAGAACACGAGCACCCAGTTCCCAGCCCATGCATAGTACAAGTATGGTCCCCTTACATACACAATATGTATTCTATCTGCCCATGAATGTAGCATGCAGCAGGTGCTAAAAGCTAAGGAGGATGAGGTGTATGAGTTGAAGACAGCGTGTGATGAGCTGCAGGATGACCTCACTAGCTTTGAGAAGAAGGAGAGGGAACTGTTGTCATTCTCTGAGAAGCTGGCCTCCTCCAACGCAGAGTTACAGGCAAACAAAACTGCTCTGGAGAAGAAGGTGACTGCATATGCTGTTAATTTGCAGACTGTATTGTGTATGTTACTTCCTTAGGGCAGTGTGTGTGACTGTATGTTTAAGCTCCCAACAGTTCAATGATGTGGGTACTGTGGGTTAGTCCAGCCATTTTCCTCCATGAAGTAGATGACGCCCTTTCATGCCAATGACGAATGGAACGGGTTGCCATTTGCCGCTCAATGAGTGTCTGAGGTTGGGCGTGTACTGTTTAGAAAGGTTTAAAATAGGCACATTTGTCAAATAAAGGGTGTGGGAGCCACCGTAGCCTAATGGATATGGCATCGGCCTCCTAAGCCGGGGGTTGTGGGTTCGAGTCCCACCGGTGGTGTTTTTTCCACAGATAGGAATGCACTTTTTTCCTCCTCATCTTGTGCTATCTGAACCATACACCTGTTAACAGTAACTGAGAATGAGTCCATAACTGTTAAACAACTCAATTCAAGGTACCTGTCAGATATGTGGCAGCTGGCCAGGCAAGTAGGGAGTGCATGCGAAGTCAATCTGGGCGGTCTGTCAAAGTGTGCATGTGACTGTGCGTAATGACGGTGCTGCTTTCTTATTCTTATTCTTGCCAATTGATAATCAGTAAATTTTGTTGAATGTGGCCTCGTAAAGTGTAAATTATGTTTCTCTTATGTATTATTTATTGCAAAGGTGTCGTCTTTGGTGGTGGAGGGAACCAGCCAGTCACAAATCATTGCTGGGCTGGAAATGAGGAGCAGAGAACTGGTTCGTACCCTGCACCTTTCAAGACATACAGTACACACATGTGCACACACACTCTTGCACACCCATACACCCGAACACACACATACAGTTCACACACACTATTTGCGGAGACACTATTACTGCTGTTGACTCAAATGTAGTCAGCTAGGTGAGTTGTATGATTGCCTGTTCAACCTTCCCCTCTCTCCCCTCCCACCCCTCCCTCCCTCCCCCCTCCTCCATGCAGGAGGATGAGCTAGCTCAGACCATCAGGAGGTTCGAAGGACAGGTGAGGGAGTTGGAGCAAAGACTGGAGGACAGATCACGAGCAGGTGAGCTGGGAACTCCATGACAGCAATCTTGTCAGAATTACATGCAAATGAAGATTGCCCTGATATTAGTGTTGTTGCTTGACAAGGGGGAGTTGTAACTCACTCATACTTACTTGTTTACATCTGAGTATGTAGGTGGGATGGTGTGTTAGTACCTGGTACAGTGTCATGTCAGCAAGTGAAGGTTGTAGTGTGTACCTGGTACACACACACGTGTGTGTGTGTTAGTGCTTCAGTGCTTCATACAAACTGTAGCCCCACTGTCAGTGAGTATCCTACACTGTGTGTAGTTAGAGCAGTTTAGTCGTGTGTAGACGATGCTACGAGTCTCACAGTCTCATATTGGCCATCTTGTCCCAGTGGAGCACCTGTCCATGGATCTGGAGGATGCCAGGGGAGAGGTTAAAGTACAGATGAGGAAGAATGCCAGTAACCTGAAGGACTTAACCAAACAGCTACAGCAGTACAGGAAGTCAGTATTGTATAAACACACACACACACACACACACACACACACACACACACACACACACACACACCAACACACACACACACACACACACACACACACACACACACACACACACACACAGGCACCACCTAAATACATATACATATATTTGTGTGCGTATCTTCATGTTCTCCCTCCCCCACCAGGCGTGTGGAGCAGATGGAGAGTGGTGCAGTAAGCACCACGAGCAAGGCCCTCCTCCCCTCCACCCACCCAGCCCCGCCCTCCTCCAGGGCCCAACCCAGTGTGGACAAGTCCACGTCTCTCACTGCAACTGTGGTCAATCAAGAAGTGGGGGAGGAGCCCACGGGGGATGAAGTCATGGTGAGAGGGTTTTACTCACATAAGCTCCCACACAGTGTTCTCTCTAGACTGTTTTGAAAGGTACTTGCTCCCTAATGCACCCTTCTTGAAGCTATAGACATGCCACTGCACCCTCCTTGAAAGGTATCAGGATATTCTGTGTCACGAGGCTCCACCTGTCACCCATGTCCCAACTGTCCTGCCCTGCTGTCCCTCACTGTGACACCCACCTGTCCCCCTGTCCTCCCACCTGTCCCCCTCACCTGTCCCCCTCACCTGTCCCCCCACCTGTCCCCCTCACCTGTCCCCCCACCTGTCCCCCTCACCTGTCCCCCCTGTCCCCCCACCTGTCCCCCCACTTTCTGCCTTCCTGTCCCCCTTACCTTCCCCCTCACCTGCCCCCTCACCTGTCCCCCCACTTTCTGCCTTCCTGTCTCCCTTACCTGTTCCCCTCACTTATCCCCCTCACTTGTCCCCCTTACCTGTCCCCCTCACCTGTCCCCTCACCTGTCCCTCCACCTGTCCCCCCACTTTCTGCCTTCCTGTCCCCCTCACCTGTCCCCTCACCTGTCCCCCCACCTGTCCCCACACTTTCTGCCTCCCTGTCCCCCTTTCCTTCCCCCCTCACCTGCCCCCCACCTGTCCCCACTGTCCCCCTTACTCCCCCCCACCCCACCTCACCTGTGCACCCTTCATAAACTCTTTCCTGGGGAGATTACTGCTACCACCCTGCTAATGGGCCATAATAAATAGTACATGGGCCATAATATACAGTAGTCACCACTGTATACGTACATGTATGTAGTAGTGTTGCTATGACAACCCTACACTGTGTACACGCACATGTGTAGATGTGAACAGTTTGCCATTCATGAGACAGTACTCAAGTATGTCACATTGCCAGCTGTACACCACTCCATACCATCCTCAGTTCACCCGCTCATCTCGTCGCCGAAGAACGCCGGTCTCTCCTGATGCCAAGCAGCTACCCATTGACAAGTCAGTGTTGATCGACAAGCTCTGTCGTGCTCACCGAAAGCTAGCCAAGATGGAGGAGAAGGCCGACTTTACAGAGGAACACATCCGAGAACTCACAGAAGAGCTTCGGAAGAAGTCAAGGTGAGACAGGGGTTGCATCACGCATGGTTACAGTGGACTGTTGGCTTCAGTTGATGCATCAGTTTTTGTGTATCTCTGCATCTGTGTGCATATACATACGTACGTGGTGTGTTGTATGTTGTGTGCTGTGTGTCTGTCCTTCCTTTCCATACAGGATAATCCAATACTATGTGATGAGGGAGGAGGCTGGCACTCTAGCACCTTCCAGCAGTGAGCAGCACAAGGTGGGTAGTGGGTAGGGAGCTGTGTTGGTATACTGTGGAGCACTGTGCTGCTGGTGTGCATTCTATGTGTACACATTCACTTCCTTCTGCCATCCCAACTTTAGCCAGAGTCTCAGACTATGCTGTCTTCCCTTCACTTCCCACTGATCTCCTGTCATCCCTACATACCCAAACTTCCACACTTGTCACTCGCATCCTCAATTTGTCGCTGCCTGTCACCTCTTTAATGTCCCACTGTCCCTGCCATCACCTCCATCACCCTTCTCATCCCCCCTCATCCCACAGGCCAGCCTGTCTCGTCACGGTGGTATCATGGCGTCTGTGTTCCAGTCTCGTGTGGCTGACCCACACATGACACTGGAACTGTCTCTTGAAATCAACCGCAAACTGCAAGCAGTCCTCGAAGACACACTCCTCAAGAACATCACAATCAAGGTGGGGGGGGGGGGGGGGAGTTACCTAGGCGTCATTCCATAGTCTGAGCTAGCAGCTTCTCTCTACCGAGTTGTACTTTCCTCCACATGTTGAATGAATGAATAGATGGTGTTGGATGTGGCTCACTAGTGTATATACTCAATATCTGTTTCTCAGTTAGGCTGCACTATACAAGTATTTGAGACATTTAAGTATTATTTCCCATCCCCCTCTAATGACTATCCCCTGTACACGTAAATTAGAGTGGTGGTTGCATTGTAAAGGTTGACTGTGATGTTTTGGTGCTATGTCAGTGCTACATATGTATTTGAGACTAGGGGGGTTGGCTGATTTAGAGAGGTGGCTGCCTAACACAGTGACCATCTCAGACAGATTCCACTGTACTTGCCTCAACTTGTCATTGTACTAATGTTCCATCCACCTGTATGTATGTATGTATGTATGTATGTACGTACTTGCTTCCTTCTCACTCACTGATCTCTCACTACTCCTCACACAGGAGAACCTGGACACCCTGGGCAGTGAGATAGCGCGCCTGTCCCTTCTCACACAGCAGCAACAGCGACAGCTGCAGCAGAGGACGTCCTGACGATTTTTATAATAACACTCTTAACTGTTGCATTGTATGCAAGAAAAGAATTAGTAGGTATATTGCATATTATGACAAATATTTTTACTTCTATTTTGTCCATCCCCACGCGTGCACCAGCCGTGGGCAGTCGTATATATTGTGCTGCATGTATACTGAACACACAATTATAATATGCAAGCCGTACAGTATATGTAAGTATTATTATAATTATAGTTTGCCATTGCAATTATTACATATACAGCTGCATGCATGTGCAGTATCTACCAGATCCTAATTAAACATATATACACTGACTTAATTATACATACAAGAGCTTGAACATGCTTGCAGAAAATGGTACAAGTATAATATAATATTGCTTCGATTAATTAAATAACTCATGATTGTCCATGGCTAGATAATTTGATTAATTGCATAGTATATAGTGCATGACTGTTGCTTGTATGTGGCCCGGGACATGTATTTATTTTGTTATATTATTATAATTATATTATAATGCAGCACCCACATATACATATTATTATGCTATATACATGGCCAAGGCATGCACATTCTGCATAAATATGCATGTGATCAAATTAATGCATGCGCATTGATGTAATTATTATTATTATAGTTTCACTAAAGAACATGAAATAATACAACATGTGTACCGGCAGTAGTTTAACACAAACAGCATGCACTATCACATAATGTGGCATTAATCTTATGAAACCAAACACTTCTAGCTACACTCTTCTAGTAGTACCGCGTACATAGCACTAAGTAGACATTAGCAGATCAAATGATGTCAGCAGTTCAAGGCTCTGACAATGCCCTTAATGAGGGCAATGCATTCACGGTGCTCTTTTGATGGAGGAGGTTGCCTAGCAACAGTTGGCCTCCCCTTCTTTGTCAAGTTGTCATGCATTGCATGGAGTTTCTTCATTTCAAGAGGCATCTGTGACACAAGCTACATGAGGGGAGTGGGCAGGGGAGGAGGAATAGGGCAATGAATGGTAGGTGTATATACATATTACACACAGGGGATAGATAAAGCGGTGTTAGGGGGTTAGTCCTGAGTGACTTACGCACTTTCGCTTGAGCAAGTGAATAGAGTAATGAAAGGTACGATTGTATGTGATTGAAGTTCAGGGGAAAGCATGTGCAAATATACATTTTCAATACTTATTCATATGATCAAAGTAAGTCAGGAGCGAAACCCCTAAAACCACTGTATTTGAAACCTGTGTGCCATGGTAACAACCAGTGATCATACCCCAATCAGTTACCCTACAAAAGTGATCTGCTACTGAGCTAAGCTTTTCACCAAATTGGGGTTCATCAGTTAGTTTATTAGGGAAGTCCCACTCGTATTCCACATTACCTTAGCATGGTGTGGATGCTTGCATATCTCCATGACAACAGCTCCTGCCTGCTTGAAGACATCAAAATGGCTGCTGTGCACTTTAAACATCATTTCTACCAAAACAGGTAGAGTGTTCACATTGGAGACCACCAGTGGACAGGTGGAGGGCCACTGAAGGGGGAGGGGAGAGTGAGGGGCAGAGGATGCAGGAAGAAATGGTAAAGGATTCATACACAGTCTGCAGTAAGGTTGTGCACGTAGTCTCTTGTTTGTGTGTGTGTGTGTGTGTGTGTGTGTGTGTGTGTGTGTGCGTGTGTGTGTGTGTGTGTGTGTGTGTGTGTGTGTGTGTGTGTGTGTGTGTGTGTGTGCGTTGCTGTACGACTTTGTGTGTGTAGGTACTCCACAGCAGGGTACCTTGGCCAGATTGTTGAGGACTCTGAGTGCAACATTGGCTTTATCCAAAGTAACCCGATTTCTATTGGAAGAAGCGACTTGTGTGAGAAGAACTGGGAGTGCTTGGCTGGTGGCCACAACCTCACTGCACTGCTCTGACACACTGGTGTAGAGCTCTGTGTAGAGATTGGTAGGGAGAGACATCAGCTGAGCTATACCTCACACAAGCAGGGAGTACATGTATGTAGTCTGAGATGAGATGTGCATACATATACACATACAGTACGTAGCAGTAGCTAGTGAACATTAACAGAACAGATCATTCACAAATGTACATATTGTACACATTGAAGTGTTTTACGAAGCAGCACACACTACGGACTCACCTAGCTTGTGCAGAGCCTCCACAATCTGCGAGAGGTACTTCCCTTTCAGGAGCACTTCTAGCACACGGTTCACTTTGCTCCTGAGTCGTTTGTTCTCCGTTAGTGCAGCAGTGGCCGCCTCCAAACGTGCGTGGGCCTCAGCAATAGCTCGAGTGCGCACATACCGACGGACATAGTAACCTCTCCAAGCAGACTGGGTTAGGAGGTAGAAGAATACAGAATAGATGTATGTACAAACATATGTGCTAAGAGGACACACACACACACACACACACACACACACACACACACACACACACACACACACACACACACACACACACACACACACACACAGTACACTGTTGGAAAGGGCAGAACACATATACGTAGGGATGTTCAGAAACTAGTAACGTTGCCCAGTTTACCTAACTACTCAGGTGTATATATACACATGTATACAAACACATAGTATGGGTGCATGTATAACAGACACACAATCATTGTTGCAATTGGTAACACTATAGCTGCCTTACTCACTTGTATGGTAGTAGCTGCACGGTTCCTCCTTCTGACGGCCCAACCACGGGCTGCTGCCTGTAGGATGACCGCTGCACTCCATCGTTGCAAGTAGGCCTTCCTCTCCATGCACGTCAAGTAGTGTGCCCTCCAATGATACTGCAGCACACATGCTGCTCGCCTCACTGCCAAATACGCCTTCTGAGCTCTGTAGCACCTGAAGAAGGCCTGGATCTTCACAGTGGCTTGCCGCAGTTGTTGGTACTGCTTCTGGTGCTTGAACCGCTTCCAATGGCTCTGTACCACAATGGCAGAGTTTCGCTGATGCAGAAAAGCCTTCCTCTGTTCGGTAGCCAACTTGTACCGTCTGAACGCCTTCTGGATAGCCTTCGCTCCATGCTGCATTCTGGCATAGCTTCTCTTAGCCAAGAGGCATCTCACCATAGATTGGATGACAGTAGCCGCTCTCTTCATTCTAAGGAATTCACTATGAGCCTGACGTGCTCGCCAGGCTGCCTGAAGCACTACAGCAGCTTGCTGCATGCTGGCTACCCTGGTGCGAGCTAGCCTACCCTGGACTGCTGCTTGGTACCTAGTTTCAATCACACTCACAGAATTCTGTAGCGCCTTGAAGTGCCTCCTAGCAATATACATTCGTATAAATGATTGGAGAACCACTGCAGACTGCTTCAATTCCAAATACTTCTTCTGGTGGAAATGCCTTCGAAAGTGGGCCTGAAGGACAATGGCAGCATTCCTCTGGCTTGTGTAAGCTCTCCTGCACCGAACCATTGCTTGGTAGTTCCTAAAGTGCCGTTGAATCACTACTGCACTGCACCTCAATGCTGTGTACTGTCGGTACACACACAACCCCTTGAAAGCTGCTTGGATACAAATAGCAGACCTCCTCACAGCAAGATACCTCTTTTGCTGTGCCCGCCTTCTGAAGTGGCTCTGGAGAACAATGACAGCTGCCTTCTTCAGCTCAAAGGCAGCTCGATCAGCAGCCATCTTCTGGTAACTTCTGTAGTAGCGTTGAATCACTACAGCAGCAGATCTGGATGTCATGTACTTCCTTCGAGCAGAGACACCCCTCCAACAACACTGAACAGCGACGCAAGCCAAGCGCTTCTGCAAGAACTTCCTCTGACAGGTGTAGCGCCTGAGGTGAGACTGGATGACAACAGCTGCCCTCTTGCGAAGTAGGTTGGTCTGCTGTGCCTGCTGCATCGCCTGCCTGGCCCTGAACGCAGTCTGCACCACAACACAGGCCCTCCTGAGTCTGAGGTACTGTTGCCGAGCAACCAAAGACCTGTAGTTGGACTGGATCATAACACAGGCCTCTCTCCGGCGAAGGAAGTTGCTTCTGGCCTGATGCATCCTCCAGACAGCTTGCAGAGCTACAGCAGCTCTTGTGAGCACACGCTGCTCTGCGCGCACAGCCCTGCCACTCTGCAGTGCTCTGTACCTTTGCTGGAGCACAAGGGCTGCAGACTTGAGGTTGAGATAGTGCCTCCTCGCCACCCACGATTTGAAGCATGCCTGCACAGTAGTTGCAGCAAGGTTCCTCCTAGCACGGTGAGCTCTGTATGCTTGTTGGATAAGAGATACTGCTCGATGCTGTTGCTGCAGTCTCAAGCGAACCAGGCAACTCCTCATATGGGACTGCAGGACCACTGCAGCATCACGTCTCCTTAGGAACAGCTCTCTCTCTGCTCGACCTCTGACCTGTGCCCTCCACCTCTGCTGAATCAGCACACATGACTGCTGCATTGTGAGAAAGCTCTTCCTCTGCCGATAGGCCCGAACGTTCTTCTGGATGACGAGGACTGCCTCCTTCCTCCGTGTGTAGCGTGCTCTGGCACAGTAGCCCTTGAAGCATGCCTGCAGATAGACCACACTTGCTCTCAGTTGCAGAAAAGCCTCCCTCTGAAGCCTGGTAGCCATGACACCAGAATACCAGGTCTGAATAGAGACAGCAGCATTCCTTTGTGCAAGGAATCTTGATCTCTCTCGAATGCCTCTAAAGCAAGACTGAATCTTGGTTGCAGCAGACACACGTCTCCCAAGGTGAGTGCGATACACCTGCTGTAGCAGAGTAGCTGCATCCTGCATCTTCTGAATTTGCTGCCGAGCAAGGTAGCCCCTAAAGTGGCTCTGAATCAAAATCGTAGAGGCTTTCATTATGGCAAACTTTTCCTGCTCTCTCCTCCCTAGCTGAACTGCCATCCATGATGCCTCCAGAGTCTTTACAGCCTCCTTCAGGGTGACAAAGTGCTTCCTTTCCCTGTGTCCACGGAACGCAGCCTGGATAGTCACTGCTGCCGCATTCATCCTCTCAAACGTCTGCCTTACAAGACATCCTCTGATGTGAGCTTGAAGGTAGACACAGCCTCGCTTCAACTGCAAAAAGTCCTTCCGTACGGAACGGCAGGCCAGACATGCTCTCACTTGCCTCTGCAGAATGACAGTAGCCTTTCTCATCTGCTTGTAGTCCTTCCGCTGGAGGTATCCTCTGAAACATTTCTGAATCCTACAAGCTGCCTCCTTTCGCTTGGTTCTCCATGAGCGCACTGCCCTCTGAATCACAACTGCAGCCTTCTTCTGTTCCAGGAATGCTTCCTGTGTATGCCTCATGTCAAGCAAGGCAGTGCGATGACAGCTGATGATGCTACAAGCCCTCTTGAGCGAACTGAAGCTCTTTCGTGCTAGCCAGCCCCTGATACAAGCTTGGAGGACAATGCTGGCAAACTTTAATTCAAGGTACAGGGTCTGTTCATCTCTAGCCAGCCGAGTTGCCCTGTAACGCACCTGAACAGTTGTAGTGGCTTGCCTGAGAGCCACAAACTGCCTTCTTTGAGCCACCATTCGGTACCACGCCTGAATCCTCACAGCAGCTAGGGTCTCCCTCATTCTGGTCACCTCCTTCAGTGCCATCCACCTGCGCACAGCACTCTGGAGCACCACCACTGCAGTCCTGGTCTTGGTGTAACATCTGCGAACAAGGACAGCTCTAGTGTTCTTCTGTAGAACAACAGCAGCCTCGTACAGCCTGTGCTGCCTTCTCTGGCAGTACCATCGCTGAATTGCCACTGCTGCATTCTTCTGCTGCAGGAATGCAGTCCTTTGCTCCTGGCAGATCTTCCTCGCTCTCCACCTCTTCTGCAAGGTTAAAGCAGCATTCTTCAGTTGACGGTAGTGAAGACATGCAATGTAGCCTCTCATTTGAGCCTGAATGATAGTGGCAGCTCTGTTCTCCCTCTCCTGCACAAGACACAATGCACATAACCACCCAATGACAACTGATTCACTTCAATACCATGCTAATGTCACACACATCTACGTATGTACAATCCAATGCCACAAGGTGAGGTTGTACCAGAAGCACATGAGGCACTTGCATCATGTGTGTACGACACACACATACATATGTACACGTAGTGAGGTACACTGCAAGTGTGGATAGTACGTACACAATACACGAGATGAACACATGGTGGCATGTAGTTCAGTTGGTACTCATACACTGTACTCACATGCTTCATTCTGGTCACCTCCTTCAGTGCCATCCACCTGCGCACAGCACTCTGGAGCACCACCACTGCAGTCCTGGTCTTGATGTAACATCTACGAACAAGGAGAGCTCTAGCGTTCTTCTGTAGAACAACAGCAGCCTTGTACAGCCTGTGCTGCCTTCTCTGGCAGTACCATCGCTGAATTGCCACTGCTGCATTCTTCTGCTGCAAGAATGCAGTTTTTTGCTCCTGGCATATCTTCCTTGCTCTCCACCTCTTCTGCAAGATTAAAGCAGCACTCATCAGTTGATGGTAGTGAAGACGAGCAATGTAGCCTCTCATTCGAGCCTGAATGACAGTGGCAGCTCTGTTCTCCCTCTCCTGCACAAGACACAATGTAAATAACCACCCAATGACAACTGATTCACTACAATACTATGCTAATATCACACACATCTACTGTATGTATGTACAGCCCAATGCCACAAGGTGAGGTTGTACCAGAAGCACATGAGGCACTTGCATCATGTGTGTATGCCTGTATGACACAAACACACATACGTACATACATGTAGTGAGGTACACTGCAAGTGTGGATAGTACACAATACAAGAGATAAACACATGGTGGCATGTAGTTTAGTTGGTAATCATACACTGTACTCACAGCTTGGGTCTGAGCTGACAGCTTTGCTTTCTTCCTCCTCCACAACTTCTGAATGCAAATAGCTGCTCTTGTCTCATTGCGCAACACCAGCAGGTGGTGGCAGAGGTAGGTAACATATGCAATGACCACCTACATGGACACAGAGTCAAAAGGGAATATAGAATGTATGTGCTACAAGTGTGGGCCCCCATATCCTCACCCGCTATGCCACTATCCTACAACATACGTAACACATGAATCTGTGGCCTTGAATGTCCCTACATGTCTTGGTAGTGGACTGTAATGGTACATACATGCACATAGGTGGAGCAGACAGTGAAGTTATTGTATACTCTTGTATGCTCATGCTGGGGACCCTAGAGGATACACAGGAAGCCAAGCATTTTAGAAAGTGTCCATAATTGAATTCACTGCAGTCTATTATTACTACTACACTGTATAGGGCTTCTGTAGGACATACATATACATACATATGTATATACTGTACTTTATGCACAAGCAGTTATTGTAATTATGTACATAAGTACTGATGATAGTGGAACCACAAGCCATGACATTGGAATATGCAATGCTATAAGTACTATTCGGACCCTGACACACTAGGGCATCGTCTGCTCGTGGTCCCTGGCGGTCATGTCTGCCTCGGGCACCACCTGTCTGCGTCCACGCGCCGGAGCGAGTGCACCTCTCCACGCGTGGGTGTCAGGCTTGTGGAGCCCGAGCGTCATGCATCGCCTTGGCTCACTAGGCAGACGATTGCCCGTATTTATTTTCTGGTTTGTTAACATGTCTGAAGGCTCTCTCAGACCTCTAATAGATGGCAAACCAAGACTCTTGCAACAAAGTTTAATAGTATGTTTAATAAAATATGTACAGGGGAGCCTGTTTAAGTCGGCCACTGTGTTAGGCACCCCAACTCAAGTGGTTTCAGGGTTTCTAGTCCCGACTGACATTGCGTTCTGCACTCGATCACGTGAATAAAGTATTGGAAAGATAGGTTCGCACATGCTCCGATTTCGCTTGGAGCATGTGCGAACCAACGTATCTTTCCAATACTTTATGTGATCAAGTGCAGAATGCAAATGTCAATCGGGACTGGAAACCCTGAAACGACTGTATGACTCTTTTGGCTGGTAGCATCTTTTATCCGTCAACTGTGACAGATTCATATAACCAGCTATACACTTGGGACGTGAACAGTAGAGTGTTGCTCATGACCGATGATGTCATTAGAGGAGTGGTGCATCGCAAGGTGTCTGTATCTTGGTCACCCCTTGTCTGTGGGCCACCTGAGCCGAGACTCCCAGCTACTCCACTCAGGTGTGCAAGGCTTGCAGGTGCCCAAGCGGCTGCATCATTGCAGGTTACACTAGATGGATTCTGTCCATTTTGCCAAGACAGTCAAAATTCTCAAAGATTGATGACCAATTACACAAAATCACATCTTCAGCACATTCTGAATGTTATAGCAGTTTGAAGATGGGCTGTGATGGTGATGATTGTCAGACAGCGCTAACTCCCATCCATTTTTATTTGATTACATCATCTGTCGGGGAAGTAGGGTTTGGTGAATAGCCTATATATACCATTTCCTGCTCTGGTCATCGGAACTTGGTGGTTTACTACTATGCAGTTACCTCCCCAACCGAACATATAATTATATAAAAATGGACTGGAAGTAGTGGCCTGGCTTGCAAGACTAATATTGATGATAATTATGTGATGTTTTAAGTATTGCTAGTATTGCTGGTTCCCTAGCATACTAGGGCATCTTCTGATAGTGGTACCTGGCAGTTATGTCTGCCTCGGCCACCACCTGTCTGCGTCCATGCGCTGGAGTGAGTGCACCTCTCCACGCGTAGGTTTCAGGCTTGTGGAGTCCGAGTGTTCATGCATCGCCTCCTACTCTAGCAGATGGCAAACTAAGATTCTTAGGACAAAGTTTAAACATTATCTACCATTTATAATGCATGAATACACCTTATAATGACCGAATAAAGAGGTCATGCTAGACCGCATTTCGTTTCATATTCACTGGTCTTTGTGCCACAAAAGTGCAGAACATGGCAGTGTGTCATACAGCATCAGATTGCTGAAATGACACCAGAACTGAGGAAATGCCAACGAGTTATGTATACACATTATGACGGTGCTGAAAAATGGCGCATAAATCAGTGAGAGTTTGAAAACTGTCAAGAATTTAGAACACTGGCATCCTTGCCCCAGAACAGATGTTCTTTAAAAGACAGAATCACTTTTATGTGAAAAAACACAAGCCATAAAAGGAAAGCTCCCTTCATTTTGCCAACAAAAGTGTGTGAGAGATATATCACTAGAGATGTATCACTCCTGTGCACGAGAACATTTCTGAGTGTAACTAGAGTACAACGTGATTTGCACGTACAGTATTGCTACTAACCTGCACTGGTACATGATCCAACCATTCACCTCCACGCATAACAAAAGGGAGTCTCTGGAGGACCAACATATGCCTCACCTTCCACAGTGATGCTGTGCACTTTGCATCACTGTGTGCGTCTGCGTGCATGCTGCATGGGTTACTGCCTGCAGCATGCACCCACACCGTGAGACACGGGGTCCTACAGATGACAACACTAGTTGCGCGATCTAATAGCATTTATACTATCACTTTCGCTGAATACAAAATTTATGGTTTCACTATCGATAACATAAACTGTATAGTATAAACTACATAGCAAACACATATAAATTCGCAAGAGTCACTAAAAAGCATGGAATACGCCTGCGAGAATCGTTTCTTTCACAAACATCCATTGCTTTGTGAAATGTAAAACTGCTAGCGTGAACTCTATCACCAGCAACACTTTCCATGTCAGAGCCTGCTGTTATTGGCTAAGATATGACATGTGCATTTTCTCCATCTCTGAACATACACCATGTCAAACTATAATATGACTCCTTTGGCTGATAGCACCCTTTTATTCCTCAACACTCTTACATAACAAACTGTACATTGTGACGTGAACACACCTTCTCATCTGGTAGAGTGTTGCTCATGTCCGATGGTGTCATTAGAGGAGGGACACCACCAAGCTTCTGGACAGCATCTGACAACAATTTGAAGTTGAGTTTTTCATTGCCAAGGAGACGCTGCATGTGTTTGTCCACACCAGTGGCTACAGTGCAGAGAGCAAACCAGTGCCAAAGAAATGTAACAGAATGCAGGCAACATGTGCACAACCAATCCTTCTATGCTGATTACAGATAGCAGATAAAGTGTGGTACTTACTTCTCCTGTCAGGTACTGTCTGAAGGCTACTCACAGAAAACAGATGGTCTATGGTTGCCACTATCAACTGACCATTACCACCGCCATTTTCCCACAGACAACAAACACACACTGAAATAGGCAGCAAGAGCAAACACTGACTTGGGCTGAATGAGGTTGTCCACTGTCCCTGCAGCTCCTCTTCCCAGTTGTCAGTTCCCCTGGCCTCAATCTCCTCCTTCCTTAGGTGCTCGGCAGACTGTGTGTTAGTGGTCTCGTGGCGAATCTTTTCCAGCGGAAGGAGGGAGGGGTGGTAGTGGTGGACCAAGCAGCACATCATGCGACCGTCTGAGAAGGACGAAGTGAAGTTGGTCACCTGGGAGTGCACAGAGAGGGGGAAAGGAGGGAGGGAAAAAGAAATTGTGGTGGGGTATGCGAGAAATCAGGTACATAGAATAGATTCAAGACACTCCCCACTTCACTAGGACACACATTGCTGCATTTTGTGTGTACAATGAACGAATGTATGTGCATGTGTGGGCATGCTATACAGTAAACTATGCATAATTAGTTTAATTACATGTAAGTAATAGAATTAGTGATGCAGTTCGTGAACATGTGTGCATGCATAACCACTCACTCACCGGCACACCATAGATCCTCCCAATAGCCCTGCACCAATCCAACAGCAGCGAGAGTGAGGTGGACTGGAAGAAGAGGTTTGGTTCAAGCGAGGTCCTCCGTGGGTTGTACACTGACTGCGAGATGGGGTGCGGTGGGAGGCGGTTGAGGTGGGCCACCTCATCATGCAACTCCTGCTCATTCAGCAGACAGTTCACCTGAAGCAATAGGAAGGCGGCCATGGCTACTGTTCAAACTATCAGCACAAAAATACCTCAAACATGGTCAAATGGCACATACATATGGCTGTCAATGCAAACAAGCAGTATACGCACACACAGTTTCCAGCGCACGCTAGAAACCTACTACGTACTGCATGTATATTAAGCATACGTACGTATATTGTACTCTATGGATGCAGTGGATAGACAAATAGTCAAGAACAGGCAATTATGTACGGTACTGTGTGTAAATACACTGCATACATGTTTATGTGATCAGTGAGTGCTGCTTCCTTCTGTGCATTCACCTTGAAGTGGAATATGATAGTCCAAAGAAGTGTCAGGGTCTTCTCTCTGTGTCCCTCGACCACGCTCTGTGCTGTCACCACTGATGGGACACGAGTGTGACGAGAGAGCGCTTTCAACGCCACACCCACATTGTGCAGCTTCTGTGAACAGGACAGCAATACAAGAAGAAATGACACAGCCAATGTGAGAGGTGAACAATAAAACAGGACATAAGCCACATGCATACAGAGAGTATAGAAAGGACCCCCATTCCCTGAAAGCATACACAAATAGATCTTCACCTCTCCCTCCCCTCCCAGCATGCACACATCTGTGTACATAAGACTTGGTGCTTGCTACTATGAAGGGAAGTATATATAAGTTACTATACCTATGCATGTAGTACACACACATTGAAACACTACATTCAGACCATACCAATTTGACATGGATACACCCAAACACCACACACATTAAGTGTACACACACCTGTGTTTTGCTGGAGGCAGGGACTCTAAGTTGAGCTGTGAGGTCCCACTCTCCGGACAGCACTTCCACTAGCCTCCTGCAGAGCCAAGTTATGGAGCACTCACCCACAGGCCTCAATAACCAACATATACATACACAGCACAAGTTCTGATGAATAACAGAATATTGAATAAATGAGTCCACTAACATGCAGGTACAATAACATTATACACCAGTGTATACTGTAGCAATGTATATGGCACAGTACTTCTAATCAGTAAAGTATTCTGTACACACATGTAACACATACACAGATACACTGTACATATATACAGTAGTCTGCATGCATAACCCCCTCCTATTATACTGGTTCAGTAACAGCATAACAGTGGAACACTCCCTCGGCAAACTAACGTTAGTCTGAGCCCATCTCTGAGATCTGTAGCAAGGTTGGTCACTGTGTAGTCAAACTCCTGGAGGGCAGTCTGAGGGGAGGAAGTGGGGGAAATCCCACAATCGATATTACTTTATTGACAATGAACAGTATTAGAAGCCTACACACAATGGCATCCAGCAAATTGTATCTGGAAGTGAGGCTGTGTGCTACAGACTACCACACTGCATAAATACATACGCAAGTACCTGCTGATATGTGACACTGTATCCGATGTAACCCAAGTGACGAGTGACGTCACCCTCACCACTCAGCAGCTGACGTGATAGCTCAAGCAGTAAGTTGCGACTGGACTGCAGGCACCAAACGGAACGTACACAGAACACACTGAGTACTGCACAGCAGGAACATAGACCAAGTGACACGTGTACATAAGTATATACGTACGTACATGTGTGTATGCACCTATGTATGCATGCATGCATGCATGTACATACATACATCACATATGTAAGATTTCTACAAAAGCATGCATGTAGGTCTACAATACTCTAACACTAGCAATGTGTTTGGTCAGTATATGAAGTACAGCAAGTGTGATGGCAGACACACACCAGACTGTGTGTGTGAATGCAGTGGTCATGAGCTGTACCTTGATCTCAGCGTCCACACAGAATAGACAAGGGTCATGGTCAATGAGTCTGGTCAGCTTGGCTCTGTCCAGGAAGAAGACAAGAAGAAGGAACTTCTTTAGGAGAAACTGGGACAAGGCTTGGCTGTACCCTGCAGTGCGCATGCATAGGAGGGAGGTAGGGCATACGTATAGTGTGTGTGCATGCCTCATGTATGTGACGGTGTTAGTGTGTGTATGTACGTATGCGTTTGGAGATACAAAATAGTAGTAGTGATCTGCAGTGGCTACTTGGACATGCTAGCAGTGACCTCAATGTGTTCACATACCTTTGGCATGCACATCAGGTTTGGACGGGTGTGAATACTGAGCTTCTATGTCCGCACTGAAGAAAAGCCGGCTGGAGATGAAGTGAACAAGGCCATGAACATCTTGACAGGACTCCACCGGGAGGACTTCACCATACACCACCTGAGAAGGGACAGCAAGGAACAGTATACAATAAGAGCACAGTCACATTCAGTAATATAAAGTTATTGTAACAAGGGCACTGTATACTGCACATGTTGCAGGGAAGTTATCCATAGATTAAGGATAACCTATGTTTTAACATGAATCCTATTATGTATGTGCAAACGATTTCATTACAATCTAAGCTAGAGTCACTGGCATTCTGTCACGCACACTTCATTGTGTCACTTGAAACGCTGGCTTACAAGAGATGAGTATCTATAGTAAGGCTAATAGATCGTTCATATTGTCCGCAGGGGCACTGACGTCAGTGCGCGTGTCGCTCACCTGACTTCGAAATCACGTGCGCATGTGATACCGTATGGATTTATTTATTTCGCGAAATTTATACCCATCTTGTTTACGTCCTACCACTCTATAATCGAAGGAGATAAAAGTAGTAGATTCGACGAAATGGCAGACTGGCAGAGTGCGCCGCCTCCTGGCGTTTCTAACCCTGTCGCAGGACAGCCTGTGCCTCTACAGCCGGTGGTAGCTCAGGCCCAACCACAGATTCAGCCAGGAATGCAGTTCTACGCGCAGCCCTACCCTGTGAGTGAATGATACTTGTATTTGATATTGAAGCTACATTAAAACTGAAACCTTCTTTCAAATCTTCCTTACTAACCCCCCACCCCCTCACTCTCACTACGCAGGCGCAAGTAGTTCTAGCTCAGCCCCAGCAGGCGGTAGTGGCCACAGGACATACCACCAACCTCCCCAAGTACGCCTTTGTGACCAGTCTGGTGGCTACAATTATCTTCACAATGCTGTTTTGGCTGCCAGGACTCCTCTGCCTTGTGCCAGCCACGGTCTTGAGTATAGTGGTGAGTTGAACACATACACAGTCGTAAGCATACTATACATACACACACCCTCCCTTCCCACAGGCCCTCAGTAAGAAGGAGAGCAACAAAGTGAAGGAGGCCAGACAGTTCAGCATCATCAGTTTTGTCCTTGTACTGATATTTGCCGTCTCCTACCCCATCTTGGTTGTCACGGTGATCCTTGCAACAGTTTTTGGCTACATTTGTGACTACCGCTATAGAGGATACAGCTACTACTACTACAGGCCCTACTATTGTGCTAGGTAAAGTGTACCTACACAATCTCAACAAACAGCCCTCTTGGATTTGGCGATCTGAATTGCATTATAACACATACATACTGTTATTACATGTACATACAAAGATGAACGCTTTATACATGCCTGCATAATTACTTGTATTTTTGTTGTAGTTAGAACAGGCACGAACATCCCTCCATAACCTGACCACACATTATTGTAGTTGTGATGTAATATCCACTGTTTAAAGCAATTATTTGAGTTCTTGTTGAAAGGTTGGCTGTACAAAGGCTGCTTAGTCTTAGACATTACATAAGTACATATAGAGCCACTGAAAAGTGTTCTGAGTGTCAACAGTACCATACCCGCCCCTCTCTTTTGGCTTTCTCCTTCCACTGCCATTTTCTCTTCATGGCTGATCACTATACGTGTACTGTACTATAATTGCTCCACTATGTGTACCGGTTGCTGACTGAGTCACTGTCAACCGACGAAGTGAAGTTACTGATCATCATGGCTAGTGGTCATCAACTGTCACCAATATACTGCTCAAATTGCCACTGTGCATATGCCCCACTGTAGCAGGAGCAGACCAAAGGGTGGACCTTCCCCCTAGTTAGAGAACACAAAACGTATGTAATGTTACAAGTGTAGATTGTCCAGTATTGTCCAAGTCCAAGCATTGGCACCGAACACAGCAGGAGCTCACAGTCATGTAGAGAAAGAGTATTCATGGCCATCATGAATATAATTACAAATGCCTCAACATTTCCTATTATGGTTCGTAAGCCCACTCCACCCATTTTACAGCCGTGGACACACTAGAGAAGATTGCGAGAAGCTCCTGAGCTGAAAGATGGCTGTCAACTCTCCATACGACCACTCCTACACTCCTCTACGCAGTGGAGATGATGGAGATGAGCCAATTCTTTTGCAGACATTTCCTAGTCAGTCCCCTTACCAGCAGCAACCTAGTTTGCAACCACAGCCATCTTCTCAGACAGGACTACCAAGTTACACACAGCCCTACCCTGCTGTGAGTGACAGAGGAAGGGGGCATTGGAAGCATTCTGTGTAAAGCACTTCCCTTTATCCCTGCAGGTGAATCAAACCCTATCTCAGCCACCTATTGTGAACACACAGCAAATCACAGACACCAGCCTCCCCAAGTATGCCTTTGTGACCAGTGTGGTGGTTACGATCATCTTCTCAGCACTCATGTGGCTTCCAGGACTCGTCTGTCTTGTGCCAGCCACGATCTTGAGTATAATGGTAAGCATTATACTCATCCACGTGTACTCACATTTAGACCCAAACCCTAACACACCCACCCACACCTCCTCTTCCTTCTTACAGGCCATCAATAAGAAGGAGAGCAACAAACTGGAAGAGGCCAAGCGGTTCAGCTTCATCAGTTTTGCACTAGTACTAATATTCGCCATCTCCTACCCCATCTTGGTTACCACGGTGATACTCGCAACTGTATTCGGCTACATTTGTAACTACCAGTATGGAGGATACAACTACTACAGCTACTACTACTACAAGCCCTCCTACTGTGCTAGGTAAAGAGTACCTACACAAGAAAACGTTACAGCATTCCAACTGGTAGGAATAGAACTGCATCGCACTATAAAACATACATATGCATGAACACACTATTGAACGTACATTAACTCTTTATACGGCTTTTTCTTGCTTTCAGGTGTAGTGAGAGCTGACACAAACATGCATTCATTATCTGACCACATGTTACTGCAGCAGTGTTAATAATATTATTACTCAACACGCTGTAACAATGTGTGTATATAAACAGGACAGCAGGTTAACTTCTAGAGTTGGCTGCATGGAAACTGAAACCATTTGCACAAAGTATGGTACGTAACTGGAGCAACTCCCCTGCTGTCGCACCAGTGCAGACAATACATTGAAGAGACAACTCCTTTCCTTAGCAGACAGATAAGGCCATACAGTAGTAGACTACCACGTACATATGTACGTATATACATGTACACTTGTACACACTGACAACTGGCTCATCCTCCAGCTGGGAACAGCCTTCAATCAGACAAGCCTACAAGTCCTTTGACAACACAGTCACACACAGCACAGCCATCTACTGAGATGACAGAGTAAACACATAGTATTACAGGGTCTCCAGGTCAACTGACCTGAGACAGGAAACACTTAAACTTCTGCATTGCCTAAAACGCCTACTGTACCAAGCATGACAGCAGTCAGAAATCCTGTGTGTGTAGTGTATAAGGTTAAACCCATACCAAGACTTGTTCATGCATTCGACGACACACTTACACAAATTCCTCTACCTCAGATACGAGATACAAAGAGTGTACATACGTACGTAGCTACATTAAAGCAGGTGGTACACAGTGGGAACTAGTTCATGAACACGTGTTAGATTCCTTCAAATGTAGACTGAAAAAGATATCTCTATCACCAAGAGGGAAAGATGGCTGAAGTGGAGAATAATTACTTGTATTTTTTGTTGTGGTTAGAACAGGCATGAACATCCCTCCATAACCTGACCACACATTATTGTATTTGTGATGTAATATCCACTGTTTAAAGCAATTATCTGAGTTCTTGTTGAAAGGTTGGCTGTACAAATGCTGCTTAGTCTTAGACATTACATAATTACATATAGAGCCACTGAAAAGTGTTCTAAGTGTCAACAGTACCATACCCACCCCTCTCCTTTGGCTTTCTCCTTCCACTGCCATTTTCCCTTCGCAGCTGATCACCATGCGTGTACTGTACTATAATTGCTCCACTATGTGTACCAGTTGCTGACTGAGTCACTGTCAACTGACAAAGTGAAGCTACTAATCATCATGGCTAGTGGTCATCAACTGTCACCAATACACTGCTCAAACTGCCACTGTGCACATGCCCCACTGTAGCAGGAGCAGACCAAAGGGTAGACCTCCCCCCTAGTTAGAGAACACATAACGTACGTCACGTTACAAGTGTAGATTGTCAAAGAACAAAATGTAATTTCACTAAGGGTAAGTTTAGATCATACAAGACCAAGGCACGAAACACAGACTGTGGCATGTAAGAAATGATATTCATGGTTATTATGAATAATTACAGGTGCGTCAACATTTCCTACTATATTGCTTTCAAGCCCAGTCCGCCCACTTTACAGCTGATGGACGTAGTAGAGAACTCCTGAGTTGGCAGATGGCTGTCCACTCGCTGTTCAGCCATTCCTACACCCCTCTACACAGTGAAGGTGACAGAGATAAGTCATTTCTTCTGCAGTCATTTCCTGGTCAGCCTCCCCACCAGCAGCATTTTAGCTTGCAGTCCCAGCGACAGCCTACTTCTCAGACAGGACTACCAAGCCACACACAGCCCTACCCTGCTGTGAGTGACAGAGGAAGGGGGCATTGGAAGCATTCTGTGTAAAGTGCTTCTCCTTTTCCTTGCAGATGAATCAAGCCCTGTCTCAGCCACCTATTGTGGACACACAGCAAATCACAGGCACCAAACTCCCCAAGTATGCCTTTGTGACCAGTGTGGTGGTTACTATCATCTTCTCAATGTTCTTTTGGATGCCAGGACTCCTCTGTCTGGCACCAGCCATGGTCATGAGTATCCTGGTGAGTACCATGTGAACCTATGTACATGTACCCGCAGCGCACCCATGGACACACCCACCCACACCTCCTCTCCCTTCTTACAGGCCCTCAATAAGAAGCACGACAACAAACTGAAGGAGGCTAAACGGTTCAGCTTTATCAGTTTCGCAATAGTGCTGATATTCGCTGTCTCCTACCCCATCTTGATTACCGTGGTGATCCTTGCCCCTGCATTTGGCTACACCTGTGACTACCAGCCCAATCTACTTACTTTTGCCTTTATTTTATACAGTAGGCCGTACGGATGTGGGTAGTAACAACAGACCTTACATTCATTATTGGATAGACAGTTGTACATAGTTAGATGATATACAGACAAACAAAATGAATTATTGTGACTCCATCTGTCCTTCCTTTACAATTGTGGCATACATTAGTATTTAAGAGTAGTGGAGAATCAAAAGCGGATATTCAACCAATTCCAACCAATATAGAGTGCATAGTTAGCAGTGAGTGCAAATGCTACACCCGACTCTACCAATGTCGTGTACTCATAGAAATTACGTAGAACCACTGAAATGTGTTCTGAGTGTCAATGGTCCCTTCCCTCTTATCATGTCTCAGTCCTTCCACCTTCACGCCTGATCACTATACGTGTACTGTACTATAATTGCTCCACTATGTGTACCGGTTGCTGACTGAGTCACTGTCAACTGACGAAGTGAAGCTACTAATCATCATGGCTAGTGGTCATCAACTGTCACCAATATACTGCTCAAACTGCCACTGTGCACATGCCCCACTGTAGCAGGTAGCAGACTAAAGGGTGGACCTTCCCCCTAGTTAGAGAACACATAACATAATTTTACAAGTGTACTGTAGATTGTCCAGTATTGTCCAGTCCTCACATGTGCAAGTATATAGAGAAATAGTATTATACATATTCATGACCATCATGAATATAATTACAGGTACATCAACATTTCCTATTATGGTTCTCAAGCCCACTCCACCCATTTTACAGCCGTGGGCACACTAGAGAAAAACGCCAGAAGCTCCTGAGCTGAAAGATGGCAGTCAACTCTCCATACAGCCATTCCTACACTCCTCTACAGAGTGGAGATGATGGAGATGAGCCAATTCTTTTACAGACATTTCCTGGTCAGCCTCCCCACCAGCAGCCATCCAGTCTGCAACCACAGCCTACTTCCCAGACAGGACTACCAAGCCACACACAGCCCTACCCTGCTGTGAGTGACAGAGGAAGGGGGCACTGGAAGCATTCTGTGTAAAGTACTTCTCCTTTTCCCTGCAGGTGAATCAAACCCTGTCTCAGCCACCTATTGTGAACACACAGCAGACTACAGACACCAGCCTCCCCAAGTATGCCTTTGTGACCAGTGTGGTGGTTACGATCATCTTCTCAGCACTCATGTGGCTTCCAGGACTCCTCTGTCTTGTGCCAGCCACGATCTTGAGTATAATGGTAAGCATAATACTTATCCACGTGTACTCACATTTAGACCCAAACCGTAACACACGTGGACACACCCACACACGCCTCCTCTTCCTTATTACAGGCCATCAGTAAGAAGGAGAGCAACAAACTGGAAGAGGCCAAACAGTTCAGCTTCATCAGTTTTGCACTAGTGCTAATATTCGCTATCTCCTACCCCATCGTGGTTACCATGGTGATCATCGCATCTGTAGTCGGCCACATTTTATAACTATCAGTATGGAGGATACAACTACTACAGCTACTACAACTACAGGCCCTCCTATTGTGCTTGGTAAAGCATACCTACACAAGAAAGTGTTACAGCATTCACTGAACATACATAAACTCTTTATACGGCTTTTTCTTGCTTTCAGGCGTAGTCAGAGCTGACACAAACATGCATTCATTATCTGACCACATCTTACTGCAGCAGTGTTAATATATTACTCAACCCGCTGTAACAGTGTGCGTATAAAATAGGACAGTAGGTTGACTTCTAGAGTTGACTGCATGGAACTGAAACCATTTGCACAGACACAGTAATGAGAAAGAATCACACAACAGCCTCAGAAGTCAACTTCAGCATGTACCTATAGCATGCTACCACCACCACCACACAGTGCAAGTTGCAATCTGGGCATACAATGTATGCTCCAGTGCTACTAGGACAAGTGGAGATTGTCCAAGTCCAACACACCAGTAACAGGCATGTAGGAAATGATATTCATGGTTATTATGAATATAGTTACAGGTGCATAAACATTTCCTACTCATGCTCTCAAGTCCACTCCGCCCTCTTTACAGCCAATGGATGTGGAAGAGAAGGTCTCATGCTGACAGATAGCTATCAAATCACCGTATGGACATTCTACTGTAGCAGGCAGTAGATCAAAGCATGAGCCTTCAGAGTCAGAGAACACACAAAGTAATCTTTACAAGATGGTGTACATTGTTCAATACTGCCCAAGTGCAAGGATGTGCACTGAACACTACAGGACCTCACATGTAGGTAAAGGTATTTACCACCATCATGAATATAATTACAAATGCCTCAACATTTCCTATTATGGTTCTCAAGCCCACTCCACCCACTTTTACAGCCTGGACAAAAGCATTAGATTCCCTCAAGTGTAGACAGAAGAAGATCTCTCAATCACCAGAGAGGAGAGATGGCAGAATTTGAGAGGATCCAAGAGGCCACAGCTGTACCTCCTTACACTCCTACTCCTACCCCAGGACAGCCCTTCTATCAACAAACACAGCCTCCTCCTCAGCAGTTCCTAGTAGTTCAGGCCCAACCACCACCACCTCAAACAGGAGTACAGTACTACACACAGCCCTACCCTGCTGTAAGTGGGAACTGGTAGATATAGTGAAGTGGAGACTCACCATTCACACTCTCACTACCCCTCCCCTCACACCTCTACAGCCACAGGTGGTCCAGACACAACCTCAAATGCCCATTGAGGCCACTCAGCAGACTTCTACAACACCCACAGACACTAAACTCCCCAAGTATGCCTTTGTGACCAGTGTGGTGGTTACAATCATCTTCATAGTGGTCTGCTGGCTGCCAGGACTCCTCTGTCTTGTACCAGCCACAATCTTGAGTATCAAGGTGAGTATCACACCCACCTACCTACCCATACCCACCCACACATCTCCCCCTCCCTTCCCACAGGCCCTCAGAAAGAAGGAGAGGAACAAACTGAAGGAGGCCAGACAGTTCAGCATCATCAGTTTTGTCCTTGTACTGATATTCGCCATCTCCTACCCCCTATTGGTTACCTTGGTGATCCTTGCAACAGTATTTGGCTACAAATGTAACTACACCTATGCAGAAAACATCGACCCTGGCTACAGCAACTACACCTCGCCCACCCCCGTCAGGCCTGGTTACTGTGCTAGGTAAAGTGTATGTACCTATATAAACTGAAGTTACAGCATTTTAACTGGAAGGATTAGAACTGCATCATATTATAACACTTAAATACATATGAACACACTATTGAATATACATAAACTCTTTATACAGGCTTTTTGGTGTGAGAGCTGGCCAACAAAATGCAACGATTATCTGACCACATTTTACTGTAGTAGTGTTAATATAATTATTCAACCCTGTTGTAACAGTGTGCGCATAAAACAGAACAGTAGGTTGCAATTGACTTCTAGAGCAGACTAGATGGAAACTGAAACCACTTGCGCATGTACAATGCTTGTATGGTAACTAGAGTAACTTCTCTGGTTCATTAGGGAGGGTTGGTTGAGTGTTAAAGTGTTAAACACGTGGCACACTTTTTTTACCAACAGGCAAAACATTTCGGCCCCCAAAGGGCCTTCTTCAGTTGCACAAGAGTGCAAAACAGAACATGACGCTCCACCAACCCTCCCGAATGAAAATCCGGACGTGGTAATGAATCCGTATTCTATCAACTCCTCTGGTGTTGTACCAGTGGAGACAATACATGGAATAGACAACTCCTTCCTTAAAAGACAGGTTAGGCATCACAAAAATCAAAGGCTCCCAAATGAATATCTGTCCCAATCCAGACTAATTGGAGTAGTACAGTAGCTAGCTGTGAGGCTGGTGCAGAAGAAGCTATTCTCCAATACCACATTCATAATTCTGTAACGCCAAATTTCTGGAGTAACCCTCAACCTTTTAACCTACAAAGTATACACTAAACAGTAAGTTATATGTATGTGTGTGAGCCAAGAGCAAATGACGGCAGCTGTTATTAACGGTAAAACAGCACACCACCTTGAAACACAGAGATAAAGCAATAACTCCTATAATATTATACGTATACAAATTCACTTGATATCAACCACAATTTATGCACAGACACAGTTCTAAGAAAGAATTTACACAACAGCCCCAGAAGTCAACTTCAGCATGTACATATGTATGGCATAGACACAAGCTGTAGGAGCTCATTAGACCAGGCACTCATGCCAGCACTTAAAAGTGCATTGCATCATAGTAGGGCTGAAATCAACTACGTATCATTAGAACAGCTGCTGTACAAAGGGCCTATAATGACTTAATGTAACTAGTCTGGCTTGCTAGCCCCTTCATCTTAGCCATGCAGACCAGAAAGTAGGTTTACCACCAACAGCCTACCCAGGACAGCCTTTGTGACTAGTGTATAAATGTACGTAGTGGGCACACTGTATGTAGCCCACTACATTCTGACTTCAACTGTATGCTGCCACGACACACAACACACACACACGCACGCAGACAGACACATGCAGACACAGACACACACACACACCAAAAAGTACTGTACAATACATACACCATCTGTACCTAGACACCACAGTATAGGAATGCGTTACAACTATTCCTTTCAACCGAGATAGCAATAAAATTCTTCAGTGAAATGGCACAGGATAAACAATAGCCTCTAGCGAGTTGGTCACACTATCCTGAACAATGTCATGTAATACGTAGGTAATATCATTCATGAGTTGCATGAATATGATTACCCTAATAGGCAAACATATTCATTGGGTGTATGAATGTGATTACATGCAGCTAACGCTTACATAGCACATTCTTGTGGACAAGTCTCCACACAACCATTCCTACACCTCTCTTCACAATGAAGATGAGGGAGATGGCACTTCTCATCCACAGTCAGATCCAGGACAGGCCTCCTACTAACAGCCATCATCCAGCTTACCAACTCAGCCCCAGCCTACTCATACCCCAGGACAGCACTTCAAGCAACAAACACAGCCTCCTCCTCAGCAGTTCCTCCCAGTTCAGGCCCAACCACCACCACCTCAGACAGGAGTACAGTACTACACACAGCCCTACCCTGCTGTAAGTGGAAACTGGTAGATACAGAAAGTGGAGACTCACCATTCACACTCTCACTACCCCTCCCCTCACACCTCTACAGCCACAGATGCCCATTGTGGCCAGACAGGAGACTTTTACAAGGTCTACACAGTGCTCTATTGGCTGTCAGGACTCCTCTGCCTTGTGCCAGCCAATACAATGGCAAACTGAAGGAGGCCAAACGATTCAGCATCATCAGTTTTGTCCTGGCACTGATATTTGCCATCTCCTATCCATCTTGGTTACTGCGGTGATCTTTACAACTGCATTCGGCTAACTACTATTCTTAGGCATTTTGTAGAACCACTGAAAAGTGTTCCAAGTGTCAACGGTACATCATCCCTGTTCTCTTGGTTTTCTCCTTCCACTGCCATTTTCCCTTCACAGCTGATCACAAATACTGTACAATTATAGCTCCACTACTGTATGTGTAATGGTTGCTGGCTGAGTCACTGTTGGCCAGCAGAGTGAAGGCACTCATCATCATGGCTGGCTACTACCTATTATCACTAATAATTGTACTGCCAGCGTGCATATGCCTCATATATAGTAGCAGGTACATAGCATGTGGGCCTTCCTCCTGTCAGAGAGTGCATATTGTAAATTTTCTAAGGACAAGTGCAGAGTGTCCAAGACCAAGTATATAATTACTGGTACAGAACAGACTGAGGACCTCACAGTCACGTAGGAAATGATATTCATGGTTATTATGAATATAGTTACAGGTGCATAAACATTTCCTACTCATGCTCTCAAGTCCACTCCGCCCTCTTTACAGCCAATGGATGTGGAAGAGAAGGTCTCATGCTGACAGATAGCTATCAAATCACCGTATGGACATTCTACTGTAGCAGGCAGTAGATCAAAGCATGAGCCTTCAGAGTCAGAGAACACACAAAGTAATCTTTACAAGATGGTGTACATTGTTCAATACTGCCCAAGTGCAAGGATGTGCACTGAACACTACAGGACCTCACATGTAGGTAAAGGTATTTACCACCATCATGAATATAATTACAAATGCCTCAACATTTCCTATTATGGTTCTCAAGCCCACTCCACCCACTTTTACAGCCTGGACAAAAGCATTAGATTCCCTCAAGTGTAGACGGGAAGAAGATCTCTCAATCACCAGAGAGGAGAGATGGCAGAAGTAGAGAGCATCCAAGGGGCCACAGGTGCACCTCCTTACAGCTCTCCTAATCCTACACCAGGACAGCCCTTCTATCAACAAATGCAGCCTCCTCCTCAGCAGCTTCTGGTAGTTCTGGCCCAACCACCACCTCAGGCAGGAGTACAGTACTACACACAGCCCTACCCTGCTGTAAGTGGGAACTGGTAGATACAGTGAAGTGGAAACTTTTACCATTCACACTCTCACTACCCCTCCCCTCACATCTCTACAGCCACAGGTGGTCCTAGCCCAACCTCAGATGCCCATTGTGACCACACAGCAGACTTTTACAACACCCACAGACACCAAACTCCCTAAGTACGCCTTTGTGACCAGTATGGTGGCTACAATCACCTTCACACTGCTCTTCTGGCTGCCAGGACTTGTCTGTCTAGTACCAGCTACAGTCTTGAGTATTGTGGTGAGTATCATACCCACACCCACACCCACACCCACTCCCACATATACATCTCCCATCCCCATTCACACAGGCCCTCAGTAAAAAGGAGAGCAACAAAGTGAAGGAGGCCAGACAGTTCAGCATCATCAGTTTTATCCTTGTAGTAATATTTGCCATCTCCTACCCCATCTTGGTTACCACATTGATCATTGCAACAGTATTTGGCTACAATTGTAGCTTCGTGTTTGGAGGAAGCGGCTACAGCTACTACACCTTCTCCGTCCATATCAAGCCTTCCTACTGTGCTAGTTAAAGTGTACCTAATGTTACAGCATTTCAACTGGAAGATTAGAACTGCATCACACTATAACACATACGTACATACGTAAGAGCACACTACGTATTAATGTACATAAACTCTTTATACAGGCTTATATCATTTCTTGCTTTAGGTGTAGTGAGAGATGACACAAACATTCATTCGTTATCTGACCCCATCTTACTGCAGTAGTGTTAATATATTATTCAACCCTGTTGTAACAGTGTGCGCATAAGACAGACCAATTAACTCCAAGAGTTGACTGGATGAAACTGAAACCACTTGTGCATGTACAATGCTTGTATGGTAACTAGAGCAACTCCTCTGGTGTAGTACCAGTGGAGACAATACATGGAATAGACAATTCCTTTCCTTAAAAACCAGATAAGGCAGCACAAAATTCATAGACTCACGAATGAACAATCCAGGGTAATTGGAGTACGTAATTAGCGGTGAGGCTAGCACAGAAGGAGCTATTCTCCAATACCACATGTCTATAATGTCAAAGTTCTGGAATAACCTGTAACATTTTAGCCTTCAAAGTATACACTAAACAGTAAGTTGGACTCCTAAACTGTACGTGTAAGAGCTACTGTAAGAGCAGATGACGGCTGCCATTGTTAAGAATAAAAACAGCACACCACCTTGAAACACACCTATACAAATTCACTCCTCCTCATCCAACAAGTGTCGGTGACCCTATAACGTGGTAATGCAGTGTCTGTCATGGGCTCCATGGGCTCGGTCCTCCCCCAACGCACAGGGAGGGCTGACTGTCAGTTTTAGGCTTTAGATGACTGCCAGCACTATATTTTCCTTACTATTAATACTAATACACTGTCATTATGTAATTGCACAATTCCTATTTTGCATAATTCATTTGAATATCAACCACAACTTATGAAAAAGCACAGTAATAAGAAAGAATCTACTCAACAGCCCCAGAAGTCAACTTCAGCATGTACATATGTATGGCATAGACACAAGCTGCATAGTGTGTAACGTAAACCCATGCAGGAGCTCATTAGACTAATCCCTCGTGCAGCGCTTATAATTGCACAAGTGCAAATATAATTTTCTGTGATTGCTCCATAATAGGGCTGGAATCAACTATCATTAGACCAGCTGCTGTACAAAGGGCGTAAAATGACATATTGTAACTACGCAGTCTGGCTTGCTAGCCCCTACTTCTTAAATACATGGACCATAAAGCAGGTCTACCACTAACAGCTTACAGTAAGGACTGCCTTTGTGACCAGTGCATATATGTACGTAGTGGGCACACTGTATGTAGCCGCTATAGTCATTCTGACTTCATCTGTACGCTGCCATGACACACACACACACACACACACACACACACAAATACACCAAAAGGTACTGTACGTACATCATCCCTGCTATCTGGAAGAAAGGCGTTACAACTATTCCTTTCAACCTAGATAGAAAGAAAATTCTTCAGTGGAAAGGCACATGATAAACTATAGCCTATGGCAGTCCTCTAGTGAGCTGGTCACACCATCTGCAATAGGTAACATCATTCATGAGTTGCATGAAAATAATTACAGTTAATAGGTAAAATATTCATCACATATATTCACTCCCTCATCGATTCAGCCTCAATGTGTCTATGGGGGCCCCAATCCTCCTATCATGCCCCCACAAAGGACATCGACTTCAGTGAGAACCCAATCGACCTCACCCAGGGAGAGGTCTGGCTAGGGGACTGAACTCATCCCTAGCTACGTAGATGACAATACTAATTTAACAGATAACTCTGCATAATCTGAATGGTCATCCATTATCCCCCCACCCTTTATGTAATGGGTACTTCTTTTTGCATGGTTCACGTGTACTCTATCACTGGCAGTGCGCATGTGTGCCTAATTAATAATAATGTGATGAAAATATTCATTGGATGTACTAGCTGAATGCCTGTCCTTCGGGTGAGTCCGAGCATATCATTTGAAATTTGAGCGTTTAACCAATCAGAACCATCCATTTAATTGGGAGCATTCCGTAGGCTCGTTAATGGGTGTCAGAAATGTTCGCGAATAAAAATTTTGCAAAGGAGACTCTACAAGGTGGACATTAAAGTCATGTTTGTGTAAATAGCAGGCGCGATTGCTTGTGAAATCAAGCAAACGAAAGAGCTACACGCTGTTTGCTGATCCGCCATTTTATTATGACATCACACGCATACACAAGTTAGCATTATACCATAAGTATTATATGCATATAAAATTTGTGATAGAAACTTTCGTGAATTTGTTTCATTAGCAAAAATTATTGATCGTGAACATTTTGCCATATACGGTACACAGTGCTCTCCTGTACCATCAAGTGGCTAGTAACTAAGGAGAAGATTAAAAACCAAGAGATGGTGGACAAGTCTCCACACAGCCATTCCTACACCCCTCTTCACAATGAAGATGAGGGAGATGGAACTTCTCATCCAGTCAGATCCAGGACAGGCCTTCAGCCAAAAGCCATCATCCCGCTTACCAACTCAGCCCCAGCCTACTCCTACACCAGGACAGCACTTCAATCAACAAACACAGCTTCCTCCTCAGCAGCCCCTCCCAGTTCAGGCCCAACCACCACCTCAGACAGGAGTACAGTACTACACACAGCCCTACCCTGCTGTAAGTGGAACTGGTAGATACAGTGAAGTGGAGACTTGTATCATACACACTCTCACTATCCCTCCCCTCACACCTCTACAGCCACAGGTGGTCCAGACACAACCTCAGATGCCCATTGACTTTCACAACACCCACAGACACCAACATCCCCAAGTACGCCTTTGTGACCAGTGTGGTGGCTATACTGATATTTACAGTGCTGTGTTGGGTACCAGGACTATTCTGTCTTGTACCAGCCACAATCTTGAGTATAATGGTGAGCATCACACATATGCATGTAAATACATACACACACACACACACACACACCTCCCCCACCCTTTCCACAGGCCCTCAGTAAGAAGGAGAGTAACAAAGTGAAGGAGGCCAGACAGTTCAGCATCATCAGTTTTGTCCTTGTACTGATATTCACCATCTCCTACCCCATCTTGGTTGCCACGGTGATCCTTGCATCTGTATTCAGCTACAACGTTCACTACCAGTTTAGGAGGTACTACCACACTGGATACGGTCCCTCCATACCCTGATACCAATATTGTGCTAGGTAGGAAAAGAGTGTCTACACAAAACTCAACAAACAGCTGTCAAACTGGAAGCAGTGTGTAATGTAATGTAGTACATTACAACACATGCACTATCGAATGTACAGAAACTCGACTGTGTCCTCAAGACTTAGTATGTAGACCAACTGAGCCCAAGCATGACTAGTAAATGAATAAACAAGTACCCACCTTCCTCTACCTCATACAATTTATACAGCATACGTACTGTACCACAAGGTCAGGGTACACACATGCTTGATCACATTCAGGCATATCTATGTTACATTCAGACAAGTGCAGGGAAGGGTGCCTACCTATATCAGAAGGGGTCTCTTGACCAAACCCCCACATTACCTCAGTTTGTTGAGCAAAACTTAACAAATTTAACAGATAATTAAACGCACCACCAATCTTCCTGCATGTTCAAAGGTGCGTAACACCAAGACTTGTATATGAATTCAATAACATTGTAATTTCCCGAGTGGCTAGGGAACTGATTCATGTTTGAAATCTTGATGAGACACTACCAAAAAGAACTTGATTTATGTAGACGTTTTGGTTCTCTTTGAATACTTTCACCTTTGTGTTTGCGCCTCACCCTTACCTCACGTGACCTGTCACCATCTGTCATCCATCCTGTATTTATACAGTAGTGCCTGTATGCGTAAATTATTACTGATGAACGTATAAATCAAGTTCTTTTTGAATAGTGTCTTGTCAAGATTTCAAGCAACTCAATAATAGTGACGAGTGGTGCATGTATGCGTGCGCGCGCGCGCGCACACACACATCTCCCTCTCTCCATTCTTATGGGCCATTAGTAAGGAGGACAATAAACTAAAGGAGGACAAAAGTTTCAGCATCATCAGCATTTTGTCCTTGTACTGATATTTGCTGTCTCCTACCCCATCTTGGTTACCACGGTGATCCTTGCCACTGTATTTGGTTGTGGCAGCCGCTATGGGGGATACAGATACTATTATTCTTACTACTCTTGCACATACTAAAGAAGGATACCAACTCAGCCTCAAGCAGCCTCCGACCGGAAGTAGTGCTACCGCATCACATTACAACTCACGACACTCTATTGAATGTAGGCAAACCCCCTTTATACAGACCTGTAACTTTTCCATGATTTTCGATGCAGTTAGAGCAGGCACAAACATCCCTTTATTATCTGACCATGCACACACTTCTGTAGCAGTGGAGACATTGAACCAGTTGTAACAGTGTCGGCACAACATCAATATTGGTTTGACTACAATAGCTTAACTGCATGAAGACTGGAAGCACTTCTACAATGATTGCATAGTAGCTGGATCAACTCCCCTTGGTCTTGTACTAGTATGAACACAAGACAGAGATGTTTCCTTTCAATACAAGACCAGACATAAGTGGCCAAACAGTTGCGGCTATGTCTGTTCATCTTCACAGAGCAATGCATCTATTTGCTGCCGGGGTCCAAATAACAGCATGTGTTATCTGTCACACTTTCCATAAAAGGACTGTTCAGCTTAAAGAGTGCAACAGAAAGTGATCACTGCAGACAGGTAAAACGAACTGACCAAACAGTATGGTCAACAGAGTTTGTTTGTTTGGTTGCACATTCCTAAAGAATCCATAGACATTCCTAAGGAAGGCCAGGTATGCCTGAGCATGCATGACCAGTAATTGAATACTGAATAATTACCCGCATTCCTGTACCTAATACAATTACAAGGTCAGAGTACAGACACAACCCCATAACAGCCTACGTAGAAGGAAACAGGAAAGACTTGTTAGATTTGCTCAAGTGTAGACTGAAGAAGATCCCTCTATTGCCAGAGAAGAGAGATGACTGAAGTGGAGAAGATCCAAGAGGCCACAGGTGCCCCTCCTTATAGCTTCCCTAATCCTACAGCAGGACAGCCCTTCAATCAACAAACACAGCCTCCTCCTCAGCAGCTCCTCACAGTTCAGGCCCAACCACCACCACCTCAGACAGGAGTACAGTACTACACACAGCCCTACCCTGCTGTAAGTGGAACTGGTAGATACAGTGAAGTGGAAACTTTTACCATTCACACTCTCACTATCCCTCCCCTCACACCTCTACAGCCACAGGTGGTCCTAGCCCAACCTCAGATGCCCATTGTGGCCACACAGCAGACTTTCACAACTCCCACAGACACCAAACTCCCCAAGTATGCCTTTGTGACCAGTGTGGTGGTTACAATCATCTTCACAGTGCTGTTTTGGCTGCCAGGATTCCTCTGCCTTGTCCCAGCCACCGTCTTGAGTATAGTGGTGAGAAATACACACACAGACACACACAGGCACGACACACACACACACAGACACACACACACACACACACACACACTTTACACACAAGGTACAGACACGCACACGCACACTCACACATCTCCCAATCCATTCCCACAGGCCCTCAGCAAGAAGGAGAGTAACAAACTGAAGGAGGCCAAACGGTTCAGCATCATCAGTTTCATCCTTGTACTGATATTTGCTGTCTCCTACCCCATCTTGGTTACCACGGTGATCCTTGCAACTGTATTTGGCTACATTTGTAACTACCAGTATGGAGGATACAGCTACTACAGCTACTACTACTACTACAGGCCCTCCTACTGTGCTAGGTAAAGTGTACCTGCACAAGCTGAAGTTACAGTGTTGAACTGGAAAGAGTAGTACCGCATCACACTATAGCACATACATATGTACACACAGTATTGAATGTAGATAAACTCTTTATACAGACTTGCATCATTTCTTGGTTTTTGGTGTAGTGACAGCAGGCACAAACATCCATTCATCATCTGTACTAGTGTTGTAATATTCAACAAGTTGCCACACATGAAAGTTGTATTTGACATCTATAGTTGACTGGCTAGGAAACCGAAAATTGCTTGCAGAATGATTCTAATGTAACTGGAGCAACTCCCCTTTTTGTTGTACAAGTGTAGACTACACATACGTAGTAAGGACATCTCCTTCGGTGAAGAGAAGGAGAGGCAGTAGTAGACTGCCATGTATGTACACATGTACATGTGTACATTAATGGGCTCATCCCCCACCTATCCTGCAATAAGTTCTTTGACAACACACACACTGTACAGCCCAGCCGTCTACTGAGGTGTCAGAACAGTGACACTTACAGTGCACACAGAGGTGCTGTGTACTAATGTCATACGTACATTGTATCGGTGAAAAGATGTTAGAGTAAAAACAGTAGCACAACACACGTGTAGTTCGGTCTCACTCCAAACAGTTTGAAACTTTAACCAAAGATTGGCTCTATTGCACATTTGAATAAGTTGTTTAAAACAACAAAAGAGTTGTTTCAGTTCATCAGTGCTTACAATAGACAAGTGCAGGGAAGGGCACCTACCTATATCAGAAAGGGTTCCTTGACTAAACCCCCACATTACCTCAGTTTGCTGAACAAAGCATAACAAATTTTAACAGGTAATTAAACACACCCAGCAATCTTCCTGTTTGTTCAAAGGTACGCGACACCAAGACTGGTATATGAAATCCAATACACAACCACACAAATTCCTCTACCTCATACAATTTATATAGGCACACATGCTGACCACATTAAAGGATTCGTAGTAATAGGAAACAGCGCAGACCTAGTAGATTCCTTCAGGTGTAGACTGAAGAAAATTCCTTTATTGCAAGTGAGGAGAGATGGCAGAAGTGGAGAGGACCCAAGAGGCCACAGGTGCCCCTCCTTACAGCTCTCCTAATCCTACAGCAGGACAGTCGTTCAATCAACAAACACAACCTCCTCCTCAGCAGCCCCTCCCAGTTCAGGCCCAACCACCACCACCTCAGACAGGAGTACAGTACTACACACAGCCCTACCCTGCTGTAAGTGGAACTGGTAGATACAGTGAAGTGGAGACTCACCATTCACACTCTCACTACCCCTCCCCTCACACCTCTACAGCCACAGGTGGTCCTAGCCCAACCTCAAATGCCCATTGTGGCCACACAGCAAACATTTACAACACCCACAGACACTAAACTCCCCAAGTATGCCTTTGTGACCAGTGTGGTGGTTACAATCATCTTCACAGTGCTGTGTTGGGTACCAGGATTCCTCTGCCTTGTCCCAGCCACAATATTGAGTATAGTGGTGAGTATCACACCTCACCCACTCACTACACACTCACACACGCTAGATACAGACAAGCCCACACACATATCCCACCCTCACTTTCCACAGGCCCTCAGTAAGAAGGAGAGTAACAAACTGAAGGAAGCCAAACAGTTTAGCATCATCAGTTTTGTCCTTGTACTGATATTTGCTGTCTCCTACCCCATCTTGGTTACCACGGTGATCCTTGCAACTGTATTTGGTTGTGGCAGCCGCTATGGGGGATACAGATACTATTATTCTTACTACTCTTGCACATACTAAAGAAGGATACCAACTCAGCCTCAAGCAGCCTCCGACCGGAAGTAGTGCTACCGCATCACATTACAACTCATGACACTCTATTGAATGTAGGCAAACCCCCTTTATACAGACCTGTAACTTTTCCATGATTTTCGATGCAGTTAGAGCAGGCACAAACATCCCTTTATTTCTGACCATGCACACACTTCTGTAGCAGTGGAGACATTGAACCAGTTGTAACAGTGTCGGCACAACATCAATATTGGTTTTTGACTCTAATAGCTTAACTGTATGAAGACTGGAAGCATTTCTACAATGATTGCATAGTAGCTGGATCGACTCCCCTTGGTCTTGTACTAGTATGAACACAAGACAGAGATGTTTCCTTTCAATACAAGACCAGACATAAGTGGCCAAACAGTTGTGGCTATGTCTGTTCATCTTCAGAGTAATGCATCTATTTGCTGCCGGGGTCCAAATAACAGCATGTGATATTTGTCACACTCTCCATAAAAGGAATGTTCAGCTTAAGAGTGCGACAGAAAGTGATCACTGCAGACAGGTAAAACGAACTGACCAAACAGTATGGTCAACAGAGTTTGTTTGTTTGTTTGTTTGGTAGCACATTCCTAAAGAATCCAGAGACATTCCTAAGGAAGGCCAGCTAGGCCAGCTATGCCTGAGCATGCATGACCAGTAATTGAATACCGAATAATTACCTGCATTCCTGTACCTCATACAATTACAAGGTCAGAGTACAGACACAACCCCATAACAGCCTAGGTAGAAGGAAACAGGACAGACTTGTTAGATTTACTCAAGTGCAGACTGAAGAAGATCTCTTTATTGCAAGAGAGGAGAGATGGCAGAAGTGGAGAAGACCCAAGAGGCCACAGGTGCCCCTCCTTACAGCTCTCCTAATCCTACACCAGGACAGCCCTTCAATCAACAAACACAGCCTCCTCAGCAGTTCCTCCCAGTTCAGGCCCAACCACCACCACCTCAGACAGGAGTACAGTACTACACACAGCCCTATCCTGCTGTAAGTGGAAACTGGTAGATACAGTGAAGTGGAGACTTTTACCATTCACACTCTCACTACCCCTCCCCTCACACCTCTACAGCCACAGGTGGTCCTAGCCCAACCTCAGATGCCCATTGTCACACAGCAGACTTTCCCAAGGCCCACAGACACTAAACTCCCCAAGTATGCCTTTGTGACCAGTGTGGTGGTTACAATCATCTTCACAGTGCTGTTTTGGCTGCCAGGATTCCTCTGCCTTGTGCCAGCCACCATCTTGAGCATCATGGCGAGTATCACACCCACCCACTGCACAACCACACTCCCACACAGAAGATGCAGATAAGCACACACACACATCTCCCATCCCCATTCCCACAGGCCCTCAGTAAGAAGGAGAGCAACAAACTGAAGGAAGCCAGAAAGTTCAGCATCATCAGCTTTATCCTTGTACTGGTTTTCGCTGTCTCCTACCCCATCTTGGTTACTACGGTGATCCTTGCAACTGTATTTGGCTACAATTGTAGCTACCAGTATAGAGGATACAGCTACTACTACTACAGGCCATCCTATTGTGCTAGGTAAAGTGCACACAAACAAGCCAAAGCTACAACAACGAAAGGAGTACTACATCACACTATAACACAATACATACAGTACATACATACACACTATTGAATGTAGATAAACTCTTTACACAGAGTTGCATTTTCTTAGTTTTTGGCGTAGTGAGAGCTGACAAAACATCCATTCATTATCTGATCACACTTCACTTTAGTAGTGTTCATATATTACTCAACCCGCTGTAACAATATGCGCATACAATAGGACAGTAGGTTGACTTCTAGAGTTGACTGCATGGAAGCTGAAACTGTTTGTACAATGCTTGTATGGCAATTGGAGCAACTCCCCCCGTTGTTGTACATCCCAGTGAAGACAATACATGGAAGAGATAACTCCTTTGCTTAGAAGATGAAGAGGCCACACAGTAGTAGACTGCATACCATAATATGTACATACTGTATTGTAAACTGTCAATTGGCTCATCCTCCAGGTGAGCTCATCTTTCAACTGGACAATCCTACAGGTCCTTTGACAACACAGTCACACACAGCCAGTCATCTACTTAGGTGACAGAGTAAATTACATGTGCTACAGGGTCTCCAGGTCAACTAACCAGCAACAGGAGACAATTGCACCCCCACCAGAAGGTTAAGGTGGCAGGTGCACCTAATTATCTCATTATTTATTCATGATGTCATAATTGTATTCATAGCACAGCATGAAGTATGGTCGTCGACAAGGCTACCTACGTACGCAGCCTAGAATTCGCTGTTCGTGACAGTGCCAAGACTACAAAGTTCCAACTAGGCATAGTAACAATTCTTTCGCCAAATGTGCCCAATTAATGAAGGAGAAGTGAGGAAGACTCAGGGCCACTCTATCGCAAGCATTTCCGGTGATTGCGCAATATCCCTGTTGCGTTGCAATAATAAAACTTCATTTATTACGCTTTATTCAATCATCTTTCAAGTTAGACTTCTGAAACTTTCTAGCACACATTATTACCACGTAGTCCATGCATGTACGCGAGGATTTGTAAATATTATTGGTGTAGTGGCCGCAATGGGCAAATTCTACACAAATTCGTGAGACAGGAAAAATGGGTTTTGCACTTCCTGGTCGAAATCAGAAAATCCCCCACTTACGAACATTTACTCTATCAAGAAACATCTATATGCGAAAGCGTGATGTTGTAGCCGCAAATTACAAGGAAACAGGCGTAATAAACATGGTCTAAGTGATCGTCAGCAAAACTGTCCTTATCAGCTACCTCAACTAGCCAAAGAGGCATGCAGCGCAACTTCTACTTCAGGTACAGTAGAAACAGTGTAGAAAGTAAGAAGTAGCTAGTAGATACACTGCAAAAGTTATGCGGGTAACAAAGTCTCCATGTTTCTCACAAAACAGGTGCACCCACCCCCTTAAACCCCACACATGTATATATGTATCAAGATTTGTTTGTGTATTCAACAACACAACCGCACAAATTCCCCTACCTCAGATAGTACAAATGAGATACATAAAGTTTACATATGTACATTAAACCAAGCATATAGTAGGAAGTAGTGCAGGAAAGCGTGTTAGTACATCCCTTCATTATCTGTCTACACATTTCTGTAGTAGCAATTCAACATCCAGCTGCAACAATATATAATGTCACTACAAAATAAACATTGATTTTGCTGGGTTGTAGCTGACTGCCCTTGCAAAATGATAGTATATAAATACTAATTAGAGCAATTTCCTTTGCTGTTGTACGTACTTTGGTTAAACATGGAAGAAAACTCTTCTTGGTTGGGAAAAGAGAAGACGGACAAGAGGCCAGCTGTAGTAGACTGCCACGTACGTATGAAAGCACACACTGACAGTTTGCTCAACCTCCACCTCGACATAGCCTTCAACAAGCTCTTAGACTCAACACACAGCCCAGCCGTATACTGAGGCGACAGAGTACACACACAGTACAGGCCTCTAGGTTACCTGAGCAGAGACAGCAAACCTAGTGTAAAATTAACTCAAATCTAATCATTGATGATTTCATGCCTTGTATCAAGATAAAGCAGGAAGATGCTAAGGTGCAAACAGCAGCAGAGCACACACGTCACAGGCCTGCTAAAGGGAGCATCACCAATAGTTACAGAAACAGGCCTAGCAGAATTCCTATGTACACAAGGGTAACCCCATATGACAAGGCTTGTTTATACATTCAATATAGGCCCACTCAATTTCCACTTCCACACACAATTTTCATACATAACCACACACAATTTTCACAAATAGCCAAACATTACAGCATAATGTAAAATAATGCGAATGTAGTAGATCATAGTTGACATGTGTTAGATTCACTCTGAAATTCAGATGTGCATAAAGACGAAGGAAGGTTCTTCTAGCACAAGAGAGGAGAGATGACTGAAGTGAAGAAGACCCAAGTGGCCACAGGTGCCCCTCCTTACAGCTCTCCTTATCCTACACCAGGACAGCCCTTCAATCAACAAAAACGGCTTCCTCCTCAGCAGCCCCTCACAGTTCAGGCCCAACCACCACCACCTCAGACAGGAGTAGAGTACTACACACAGCCCTACCCTGCTGTAAGTGGGAACTGGTAGATACAGTGAAGTGGAGACTTGTATCATACACACTCTCACTATCCCTCCCCTCACACCTCTACAGCCACATGTGGTCCAGACACAACCTCAGATGCCCATTGAGGCCACAGAGCAGACTGTCACAAGGCCCAAAGACATCTCTGCTAAACTTCCGAAGTACGCCTTTGTGACCAGCGTGGTGGCTACAATCATCTTCACAGTGCTCTGCTGGCTGCCAGGACTCGCCTGTCTAGTACCAGCTACGGTCTTGAGTATAGTGGTGCGAAATACAAACCCACACATCTACACACACACACACACACACACACACACACACACACACACACACACACACACACACACTCCTCTCTTTTCCCACAGGCCCTCAACAAGAAGGAAAAGAACGAACTGAAAGAGGCCAAACGGTTCAGCATCATCAGTTTTGTCCTGGTCCTGATCTTTGCCATCTCCTACCCCATCTTGGTTGTCACGGTGATCCTTGCATCTGTATTTGGCTACATTTGTGACTACCAGCCCAGAGAGAGGCTGAGCAGCTACAATCCCTACTACTACAGAAACAACTACTACAACTCATACTACTATCCCTACTACTACAGCAAGCCTGCTGTATGCGGAAGCTGAGACCGTACTGTACTTACGTACCACTTACAGTCACATTTGCTTCCACCACAACTCACACAAGGTTTAGTATTTCAATTGACATTAGCCCACAACCCTTCACCACAACAGGAACTCGCACGCACTTACATGTATGTGGAATTAGATTCACATACAGTAAACAACTTTCAGTATACATATTTTTTTTTTTTTTAACTAGAGTGACACCATGTAGCACTCCACCATTAGTGTAGCTGACTTGTGTATAAATCATGAATCAAATGCAATGCGATGAGTTGTGGAGCAAACATAATTTCTGCTTCATTTCAGCTATGTACGTGCATGCAGATGGCTCAATGCTGAATCGATACCTACAAAGTGTACAAAGACTACTTGAGACTCTCAGCAGCTCAGGAGAGAGAGAGAGTGGGAGGGAGGTATAGCAGTGGCAGAGTGCTCTTGAAGCTAAGTAGCCGCTTAAGCAACCAGATTGAGTAAAGAGCACTAATTGCCTACTAATTGCCAGTGCAGGACACACACCAATTACGCACACTTGTGAGTGTGTTCTTCACATGCACATGTGTACAGTTACATTACCAACACCTACGCACCTGAGACCTATAAGTGTAAAGTCTACTTATTATTAGTAAATACATGACTAACACACACCTACTGATAACGTAGGAAAGTAGTACGAAGTAGCGCATGAAGACGTGCTAGAAAGCAAGCGTAGACTAAAGAAGATCCTATATCACCAGAGAAACGAGATGGCAGAAATGGAAGTTGCCACAGGTGCCCTTCCTTACAGCTCTCCATATCCTAAACCAGGACAGCCCTTCAATCAACAAACACAGCCTCCTCCTCAGCAGCTCCTCCCAGTTCAGGCCCAACCACCACCACCTCAGACAGGAGTACAGTACTACACACAGCCCTATCCTGCTGTAAGTGGGAACTGGTAGATACAGTGAAGTGGAGACTCACCATTCACACTCTCACTACCCCTCCCATCACACCTCTACAGCCACAGGTGGTCCAGACACAACCTCAAATGCCCATTGTGGCCACTCAGCAGACATTCACAACACCCACAGACACTAAACTCCCCAAGTATGCCTTTGTGACCAGTGTGGTGGTTACAATCATCTTCACAATGCTGTTTTGGCTGCCAGGATTCTTCTGCCTTGTCCCAGCCACCATCTTGAGTATAGTGGTGAGAAATACACACACAGACACACAAAAACACACACACACACACACACACACACCTCCCCCTTCCTTTCCACAGGCTCTCAGCATGAAAGAGAGCAACAAACTGAAGGAGGCCAAACAGTTCAGCATCATCAGTTTCATCCTTGTTCTGATATTCGTCATCTCCTACCCCATCTTGGTTACCACGGTGATCCTTGCATCTGTATTTGGCTACATTTGTAACTACCAGTATGGAGGATACAACTACTACAGCTACTACTACTACAGGCCCTCCTACTGTGCTAGGTAAAAGTGTTCCTACGCAAGCAAATTTACAGCATTCAAACTGGAAGGATTAGAACTGCATCGCACTATAACACAATCATATGTAAGAACGTACATAAACATTTTAGACAGGCTTACAACGTTTCTTGTTTTTGATGTAGGGAGGAACGTATATCAGTAGTAGAGTGTTCTAGAAGCTATGTACATAGTCCCCTAAGCACTCAGATTATGGAAAGAGCACTAATTGCCTACTAATTGCCAGTGCAGGACACACCAATTACGCACACTTGTCAGTGTGTTCTGTACATGTGTACAGTCATATCACCAACACCTATACGTATATGCACCTGAGACCTATTAGCGTAGTCTGTTATGTACACAATACTAACTACACAATACTAACACCTACTCACTGATAACACATCTACTCTACGTGCTGATACGTACAGCTGGAACCTACCTAAGATGGTCACTGTATAAGATAGCCACCTCTGTAAAACAGTTAGTCTCTCTGGGCCATAATACCACTAACAGCACCAAAACAGTACAGATAATTGTAACTGGCCCACTGGTGGCTGTCTTAGACAAGTGTCACTGTATATACATTCTGCCACCTCCTATATATCTGCTAGTCACTTCAGACTGATACATCCTTGTAGTTAACAACAAACTGAAGGAGGCCAAACAGTTCAGCATCATCAGTTTTGTCCATGTACTGATATTCACCATCTCCTACTCCATCTTGGTTACCACGGTGATCCTTGCATCAGTTCTATATTTGGCTACATTTGTAACTACTTAACTTATGTTGCAACCTACGCAACTTAGGCCCTATCGTGGGGTTCTAGCAGCCCAAGCCAACCAACCAGGCCAGAACAATTCGCCCTGGCCGGCTGGTTTGGTTGGTTTGGGCTGCTGAAACCCTGCAAAAGGACATAAGTTGTCTTGGGTTCAGATGCTGGCTGGTGCCAATTTTCCATTTCTTTCCTACAATTCTTTCGAGTTGTGACTTTCATTAGACTTGACACAACAATATTCATTGGTTGCATGAATATGATTACAGCTATTAGGGCCCAAAGCGACTTAATACAGTGCATTTCCAGTTAACACCATAAGGCCTATCCATGGCCTTTAATTATTCTTTGCCAACACCATTTGTCTTATAAACACACCCACACAAATTCAGGGGTAGGTACACACGTTAACCAATTTGTAGATTCGTAATAGTAGGAAACAGGACAGACTTGTTAGATTCATACAATACGTACAGTGCATTTCCTGTTACACCATAAGGCCTGCCATATTGAACCCCTTAACAGAAGTGAGGCGCACAAAGAGAAGGTTCAACCCGAGAGATGGCTGACAACTCTCCCTACAACCACTCCTACATACCTCTACGCAATGTAGATGAGGGAGATGAACTTGCTCCCCTACAGTCAGATCCTAAACAGCCACAGCCTAATCCTACAACAGGACAGCCCTTCAATCAGCAAACACAGCCTCCTCCTCAGCAGCCCCTCACAGTTCAGGCCCAACCACCACCACCTCAGACAGGAGTACAGTACTACACACAGCCCTACCCTGCTGTAAGTGGAACTGGTAGATACAGTGAAGTGGAGACTCACCATTCACACCCTCACTACCCCTCCCCTCACACCTCTACAGCCACAGGTGGTCCAGACACAACCTCAGATGCCCATTGTGGCCACACAGCAGACTGTCACTGGGCCAAAAGACACCTCCACTAAACTTCCGAAGTACGCCTTTGTGACCAGTGTGGTAGCTACAATCATCTTCACACTGCTCTGCTGGCTGCCAGGACTCCTCTGTCTTGTACCAGCTACGGTCTTGAGTATAATGGTGAGTATCAGAGTATCCTACTATAATTCACGGGATCTAGAATTTGGACGTATGTTTGTTCAGCCATAAAATCGGCGCCTTGCCGGGAATGGGCTCGAGACGCTCCGTTCCTGTTGGTGAACTCGGGGGACATGTTCGTAACGGAGTGCCGTTCGCCTAGCTGCCTTGCGGCCGAAAAGGGAGACGTCCTTCGTCAATTCTCCGCGGGCCGACACGCCATTTTTAATATTATCGACCGGCCCTTCCACTACCGGCCATTGGCGTACTTGATACGAGCCATGCCAGTTAAGGGAGTGGGAGGACATGAGTTTAGAGGGGTGTCGTTCACCTAGCTACCCTGCAGCCGAAGAAAGCGCTTCCTTTTTTCCCGCGGGCCGAGACGCCATTTTTAATTATTGGTTTCTGGGACTTCCGGTTACGGAAAATCTTATTCGTTGTCGCCAAACGTTCGAATTAAACACTACCGTCGTTATAGCAACTAGCCTCCGTTGCTACCTGTGCAGATAGTTCAAAACTGGCAAGGTACCGACTCACTGGCTTGCGATAAGCTGGAACCTGCCCGTAGGGCGGGCATTCAGCTCGTGTATGGTAACACACAGACACACACACACACGCATGGCACGCACGCACACACACACACACACACACACACACACACACACACACACACACACAGACACACACACAGACACACACGTACACACACATACATACAAGTCAAAACATTTCCTTATTAAAACAACAGTACAATTATAGGGAAATGGCATCATCGGGAAAACAGTTATTGTCTATATGCTGCAGGATGCAGGAAGGACAGCTCAGTGGCTTCTCCAAATAGATTAGTGTGCATTGACTGTTGTAGGTAGCATGAAGTGGTGTCTATAGGGTACCAAAGGGCATGTGTCCTAACACTTGTCTCTGCTCACACGCAGGCCCTCAGCAAGGAGGACGACAAACTGAAGGAGGCTAAACGGTTCAGCATCATCAGTTTTATCCTTGTTCTAATATTCGCCATCTCCTACCCCATCTTGGTTACCACGGTCATCCTGGCCTCTGTGTTTGGCTACATGTGTGACTATTTGCCCAGAGAGAGTGCGTACTATGGCTACAGTTACTACATTAGGCCCTATGCCTGTGGGTAAAAGTGACGTGTTGCACCTAAGTGGTTACTGTGTGATGCAGCGCAATGCTGTCTGATACATTAGCAGAATCATTTACTGTAATCCAACAATCGCAATCAAGCATATAAAATTATTCAATTTCAGCTACTCTTCACTCCCACATGCTTCACTTTTACTGGTGTGCCAAGTTTTTACAAAGCAACTTTGTACATGTTTGCAGAAGAAATTTATCCAAAATGATAATGTACATTCTTTATAACATACAGATCAAAGGTTTACAAAGGTGTAGACCACAGATTTAAATGTAAATGTATATATGTACAGTACTATTTAAGAAGGACAACACACAACACTAGCCTTGCTCTATCTATAAGTTGTACGTGAAGGGTACAGAATCCATGTCTAGCTACCTTAAGAACCCTCTTGAGGCTACAAACGTGGCACAGTACCCTTCTTCACAAGTACCACTAATCGTGTGGTGCAGGCAGTATTTGTACAGTAGGCACTACACACTGTGTGATGAGGCTCTTACTGCATTCAGGTACTGCACTGTGCACAGGAAGAGGTACGTAACTTCCCAGAACCAATGGACCACAACCCCCCAGACGGCCACAGCGCACTCCATTAGGTGGGATAGTTGCTAGGTGTGAACTGGAATACCTATTCTCCGATCTGATTGGCTGGCAAACATTCTGGCCACCTTGTACCATGGAAAGCCATGCTGCACCACCAGACCTCCCCATGGGGCACTGCACAACAGTCTGGTCTGCAAGACAACAAACTGCCCAAGTACGTATTATCGTATCGTATTATGTCTGCACACTCCATAAATGGAGACATTTGCCTAAACATTAATATTATGTGTATCCTGTATGTAGGTTGATGTGCACCTCTTCCAAGGTAGGAATTTCCAAATCTTCAGTGCCTACATTAGACAGTTACAGGCAACTGACCTACGTAGCCCCGTGCGTCAGATGTTCCTCATAAGTTTGCAGAAAAACAGGGGCGCTGGATGCGAGACTACAACTGACCTAACACCACAGGCATGTAGTACGCATACACATTAAGTCAGAAGAGTTTGCTTGACTACACTTATAAATAAACTCAAAGAAAGGCCAGTTGGGCCAAACATCCCATCCAACAAAATTTCTACGGACAGTGTACTGGGGTAAAACCGTAACAGGATTGGTTCAAGCATTCAGTATATGTACCAACACAAATTACCCTTACTCATATAATTAACATACATACCATGTACACCGCCACATTAAAGCCGAGTAGGTAAAGGCGTAGACGTGTGAGATTTGTTCAAGTGTAAACTAAACATTCCTCTATCACCTGAGAGGAAAGATGGCTGAGGTGGAGAAGACCCAAGAGGCCACAGGTGCCCCTCCTTACAGCTCTCCCACTCCCACACCAGGACAGCCCTTCAATCAGCAAACACAGTCTCCTCCTCAGCAGCTCCTCACAGTTCAAGCCCAACCACCACCTCAGACAGGAGTACAGTACTACACACAGCCCTACCCTGCTGTAAGTGGGAACTGGTAGATACAGTGAAGTGGAGACTCACCATTCACACTCTCACTATCCCTCCACCATTCACCATTCTAATTCATGTCCTAAAACTGTCACCTACATATCAATGGTATGCTAATGCACTACATCTCACAAGACAAACTACTGCATCTCCATAGCATAGTGAGCAGGCCACACCATCACACATGTACTGTGTAACATCATTCATGGGGTGCATGAATAAGATTGCTACTACGTAAGTGGTAACAATATTCATTGGTTGCAGGAATATGATTACAACTACTAGGGGCCCCATATGACTTAATACAGTGAGTTTCCTGTAAACATCATAAGACCTGTCATATTGGGCTCTGTTACAGAAGAGAGGCGAAGTTTCAACCTGAGAGATGGCTGACAACTATCCCCACAACCATTCCTACATGCCACTACGCAATGTAGATGAGGGACATGAACTTGCTTCCCTACAGTCAGATCCTGGACAGCCACAGCCTACTCCTACCCCAGGACAGCCCTTCAATCAACAAACACAGCCTCTTCCTCAGCAGCCCCTCCCAGTTCAAGACCAACCACCACCACCTCAGACAGGAGTACAGTACTACACACAGCCCTACCCTGCTGTAAGTGGAAACTGGTAGATACAGTGAAGTGGAGACTCACCATTCACACTCTCACTACCCCTCCCCTCACACCTCTACAGCCACAAGTGGTTATGACCCAGCCCGAGATGCCCGTTGTGGCAACACAGCAGACACTCACAACACCCACAGACACAATGCTCCCCAAGTATGCCTTTGTGACCAGTATGGTGGTTACAATCATCTTCACAGTGCTGTTTTGGCTGCCAGGATTCTTCTGCCTTGTGCCAGCCACCATCTTGAGTATCATGGTGAGTATCACACCCAGACACACTCAACCCTCACACTTCCCACACAGAAGATACAGACAAGCACACACACATCTCCCATCCCCATTCCCACAGGCCCTCAGTAAGAAGGAGAGCAACAAAGTGAAGGAGGCCAGACAGTTCAGCATCATCAGTTTTGTCCTTGTTCTGATATTCACTGTCTCCTACCCCATCTTGGTTACCACGGTGATCCTTGCTACTGTATTCGGCTACATTTGTAACTACCAGTATGGAGGATACAACTACAACTACTACGGCTACTACTACTACAGGCCCTCCTATTGTGCTAGGTAAATACACCTGCACAAGTTACAGCATTCAACTGGAAGGAGTAGAACTACATGCAATACATATGCAGACACTATTGAATGCAGGTAAACTCTTCACACAGACTTACATCTTTCTTGGATTTAGGTGTAGTGAGAGAGAGCAAAACATTCATTTATTATCTGATCACACTTCACTTCAGTAGTGTTCATATTATTATTCAACCAGCTGTAACAATGTGTACACAAAATAGGACAATAGGCTGACTACTAGAGTTGATTGCATGGAAACCGAAACCACTTGCACAATACTTGTATGGTAACTGGAGCAACTCCCCGGCTATTGTACCAGTGAAGACAATACACGGAAGAGACAACTCCTTGGCTTACAAAACAGATGAGGTCACACAGTAGTACACTATAATTATACCATGTACATACGTACATACGTACATACACTAATAATTGCCTCATCCTTCAGCTGGGTACAATCTTCAACTGGATTAGACTACAAGTCCTTTGACAACACAGTCACACACAGCACAGCTGTCTACTGAGTCGACAGCAAACACACAATACTACAGGATATCCAGGTCACATAACTAGTGACAGAAACCATTTGAACTTCTGCAGTGCCCAGAATAACTGCTGTGCCAAGCACGACACCAGCCAGAAATCCTGTGTGCATAGTGTACAAGGTTAAACCCCATACCAAGACTTGTTCATGCGTGTAACAACACACCCACATAATTTCCTCTACCCCAGATAATACACATGAGATACATATGTACAGTGTACATAACTACATTAAAGCATGTAGTAGAAATAGCACATTAAGGGGGCGGGTGCATCGTTTTAGCAAAAAACATGGAGACATTACTACCCATATAACGTTTGCAGTGTATCTACTAGCTACTTCTTACCATTTACACTGTTTCTACTATACCTGAAGTAGCAGTAGCAGGAAGGCTGCCTCTTTGGCTAGTTGAGGTAGCTGATAGGGACAGTTTTGCTGACGATCACCTAAACCATGTTTATTATGCCTGTTTCCTTGTAATTTGCATCTACGACCTTGTGCTTTCGCATATAATAGACGTTTCTACATAGAGTACATGATCGTACATGGGGGATTTTCTGATTTCGACCAGGAAGTGCAAAAACCAATTTCATGTCTCACGAATTTGTGCAGAATTTGCCCATTGCGGCCGTTACACCAATAATATCCACAAATCCTCACGTACATGCATGGACTACTAGTCAGGGGTCGCATGACCCCTCCTCGCGGAAGGGTTAGGTTAAGTCTAATACATTGACTTGTGCAGCACGCCACAATGGTTGTGTGCCCAATCAGATTGCAGGAAAGGTGTGAAATATTTATTGCTCGCGTGTCCGCAAATGGCAGCAGACCAGAGCATGGATCAGAGAGTGGTATACGCTGCGACGGAAGCCATACAGCGCCTTGGTTATTCTACCATGAAGCCAGAGCAACTTCAGGTCGTGTCTGGCATCGTTTCTAGGAGGGATGTTTTCGTTGTTTGGCCGACCGACTTCGGCGAGAGCCTGTGCTACGCGTGCTCGCCGACAGTGTTCGCCTGGTGTTGCCGGTCGAAGGGACATCGATAGTCCTTGCTGTTGCTCCTTTGACGGCTATTATGAAAGATCAGGTAAGTGTCGCGAGCTGTTGCACGTAGTTGTGGCCACAAGCGAGGCGTAATGTTGCGCAATAATTACATTCCACAGCGCATAATTGCATTCCGCGTGGACAAGTCAATGTATTAATAGACTTATCCTGACCCTTCCGTGAGGAGGGGTCACGCGACACCTGACTAATGGACTACGTGGTAATGTGTGCTAGAAAGTTTCAGAAGTCCAACTTGAAAGTTGATTGAATAAAGCGTAATAAATACAGTTTTATTATCGCAATCGCAAAAGGAACATTGCGCAATCACTGGAAATGCTTGCGATCGAGTGGCCCTGAGTCTTCCTCACTTCTTCTTAGCCAATTGGGCACACTTGGCTGAAAGCTCGTTGGAACGTTGTAGTCTTGCCGCTGTCACGAACGGCGAATTCTAGGCTGCATATGTAGTTAACCTTGTCGACGACCATATTTCCTGCTGCGATATTAATACAATTATGACATCATGAATAAATAGTGAGATAATTAGGTGCACCCGCCCCCTTAAGAGCCGCGTTGGATTCGTTCGAGTGTAGACTAATTGAAGATTTCTCTATTGCCAGAGAAGAGAGATGGCAGAAATGGAGAAGACCCAAGGGGCCACAGGTGCCCCTCCTTACAGCTTCCCTAATCCTACCCCAGGACAGCCCTTCAATCAACAAACGCAGCCTCCTCCTCAGCAGCCCCTCACAGTTCTGGCCCAACCACCACCACCTCAGACAGGAGTAGAGTACTACACACAGCCCTACCCTGCTGTAAGTGGGAACTGATAGATACAGTGAAGTGCAGACTTGTACCATTCACACTCTCACTATCCCTCCCCTTACACCTCAACAGTCACAGGTTATCCTAGCCCAACCTCAGATGCCCACTGGAGGCATACAGCAGGCTTTTTCAAGACCTACAGAGAATTACACCTTACTCACAAGATATGCCTTTGTGACCAGTGTGATTACAATATTGCTTTGTACAGCGTTCTTGTGGATACCAGGACTCGTCTGCCTTGTACCAGCCACGGTCTTGAGTATAGTGGTGAGTAGCATACACCCATGCACGTGTACACACACATACACACACACACTCTTCTCCCCTCACTCAGGCCCTGAGCAAGGAAGATGACAACAAAAGAAAGGAGGCCAAACAGCTCAGCATCATCAGCTTCATCTGTCTATCGATTTTCGCCATCTCCTACCCCATCTTGGTTACTGCGGTGATCCTTGCGTCGATATATGGTTGTGGAATCAAGGATAAGGCATTTGGTATTTTTCTCATTCTATCATGTACTGCAAGTACATACAGTAGGTAAAGTCTACCTATGTACACCACCTAAGGCTACTGTAGAGCACTACTACATTTCAAAAGTACATATGCACGTAGGTGAACTCCTCATAATTATGGGGATTTGCATACATTTGGCAAAAATATCCCTTCATTATCTCACCACTGTGCTGTAGAAGTGTTGTAACATTTATCTCACTTCAACAATGTGTCACTACAAATAAACATTTACTGTTTGTAGCTGACTGCCTAGAAAACTAAATAAATAGTACGTACGCAGGTGCGTTTAGTAACTATGTATGTACATAGAGCAACTCCCTTTGTTGTAATAGCATAAACAGTTATCCTGGATTTATACCAATTCAACATCTATCCTGCATTTGACCTCCTCTGTGACTACAACCATGGGCAGAGGATCTACTGTACAATTGCCCCCCCCCCCCCCCTACAACTGGGCCCCTACTACCACTATCTCCACACAACTACTACAAGCCAGCTGTATGCAGAGGTTGAGAATGTAATGTATATACTGTATCACTTACAGTCACACTTAAACAACTCACGCAACAAGTAGTACCATTAAGAGACAATAGCTCACTGAGATATTATTGTACTGTACATATACATAACTGTCTCATGTAAATAACATGTACACTGTACTGACTTTAAAGTTTGTAATGAGTTGCGAACCAATGTCATTGTGCTTCAGGTCAACTATTTACAATCCACGAATTGATGAACTTGAAAAAAACGAGTAACTTGCTCTAGAGGATTAAAGATTCATCTTGTAGTCGCATGAGATTCACAGAGCACTTGCAGACATCAATTCATGTCCCAAAACTGTCACCTACATACCAATGGTAAACTAAAACTTCACATAACAAGTGACGCACTATACTGTATCTCACAAGACAAACTACTGCATCTCCATAGCATAGTGAGCAGGCCACACCATCACACATGTACTGTGTAACATCATTCATGGGGTGAATAAATAAGGCAATTGGTAACAATATTCAATGGTTGCATGAATATCATTACAACTAGTAGCATTTCCTGTTAACACCATAAGGCCTGCCATATTGAACCCCTTAACAGAAGCAAGGGTCACATAGAGGTCAACCCGAGAGATGGCTGACAACTATCCCCACAACCATTCCTACATACCTCTACGCAATGTAGATGAGGGACATGAACTTGCTCCCCTACAGTCAGATCCTGGACAGCCACAGCCTACTCCTATCCCAGGACAGCCCTTCAATCAACAAACACAGCCTCCTCCTCAGCAGCCCCTCCCAGTTCAGGCCCAACCACCACCACCTCAGACAGGAGTACAGTACTACACACAGCCCTACCCTGCTGTAAGTGGGAACTGGTAGATACAGTGAAGTGGAAACTCACCATTCACACTCTCACTACCCCTCCCCTCACACCTCTACAGCCACAGGCAGTCCTAGCCCAACCTCAGATGCCCATTGTGGCCACACAGCAGACTTTCACAACTCCCACAGACACTAAACTCCCCAAGTATGCCTTTGTGACCAGTGTAGTGGTTACAATCATCTTCACAGTGCTGTGTTGGGTACCAGGATTCCTCTGTCTTGTGCCAGCCACAATCTTCAGTATAATGGTGAGTAATAGAGTATCTATGGTAACACACAGACACACACACATACACACACTACACTCAACACACACACACACACACACACACACTACACTCACACACACGCACACACACTACACTCACACACACACACGCACACACACTACACTCACACACACACACACATACACACACGCACACATTGGACAAAACATTTCCTTATTAAAACATTATGAAAATAAGGAAATGGCGTTATCGGAAAAACAGTGATTGACAATTCAAAACTGTCAATGACTCTTGGTAGGGTTTTGGAGTAGTGCCAAAAGTTGTGTATGCATAGGGGGGGAGGGGGGGAGGGGTTGTGTGCATGCATATAGATAATATATATAAGGAGTTGTGTGTGTCTGTGTGCCTGTGACAGTGTCAACTGGCAAGTCAAAAGTGTCTTGATGCTGTGGTGCCGCTCCCTGGTTGTGTACGTCACCAACAGATCCACTGTGCTGCTGTTGCTGGGACTTTTGTGCCAGGCCAGCTTACCAACATTGGTAGCACTGCTTGAGCTCTGCTCTCCAGTTGATTCTGTAGTGTTGAAGCAGCAGGGGGCCCATAAGGAGTAATTCCCTCTTCCATCCGTCAGCAGGTGGGGACGCTTGTCCATCATTCACCTGTCGAAGGCCTGCCAGCTCCGAGTCAGGTCTTTGGTATGCCCGACAGACCAATGCGTTGTGATAGTTGCCTATTTCAATGATCATCGAGGACATGTCTCCATTCCATTCACTGTTACAGTAGATGGCCAAAGCTTGCACTTCGAACAGGTTGCCATTTCTCCTCTACTTCCTTTGTGGGGCTGTAGCTTCCACATCCAGTGCTGCCTGTACGACTGTTCTGTACCTGTAGGTACAAACTGAGCGTCTCTCAGATGCAAACTTCAAGCAAACTGGACTGTCCACTAACACTTGAGACCTAGTGGCAGCCATTTTGGCGATGATGTCACACACACACACACACACACACACACACACACACAAAGAGCCTCTCATTCAGGATTTTCAGTACAAATGGACAGTGTAGGGGTGTCTATAGGGTACCAAAGGGCATGTGTTCTAAAGACAAGAGAGTACGTACACTTGTCTCTTCTCACACACAGGCCCTCAGCAAGAAGGAAGACGACAAACTGAAGGAGGCAAAACAATTCAGCATCATCAGTTTTGTCCTTGTTATGATATTCGCCATCTCCTACCCCATCTTGGTTACCATGGTCATCCTGGCCTCTGTGTTTGGCTACAGGTGTGACTATTTGCCCAGAGAGAGTGCATACTATGGCTACGGTTACTACATCAGGTCCTATGCCTGTGGGTAAAAGTGACGTGTTGCACCTTAGTAGTTACTGTGTGATGCAGTGCAATGCTGTCTGATACATTAGCAGAATCATTTACTGTAACTCTACAATCACAAGCAAGCATATATTCAATTTCAGTTACTCTTCACTCCCACATGCTTCACTTTTACTGGTGTGCCAAGATATGCAGAGTGCCAAGTTATTACAAAGCAACTTTGTACTGTACATGTTTGCAGAAGGAATGTATCCAAAATAATAATGTACATTCCTTATAACATACAGATCAAAGGTTTACAAAGGTGTAGACCACAGATATATATATAAATACGTACTGTATGTACAAATGTACAGTATTATTTGAGGAGAACACACAAAACTAGCCTTGCTCTACATGTATCTATAGGTTGTACCCGAAGGGTATAGAATCCATGTCTAGCTACCTTAAGAACCCTCTTGAGGCTACAAACGTGGCACAGTACCCTTCTTCACAAGTACCACTAATCGTGTGGTGCAGGCAGGATTAATTTGTAGGCACTGCACACTGTGTGATGAGGCTCTTACTGTATTCAGGTACCGCACTGTGCACAGGAAGATGTACATAACTTCCCACAACCAACAGACTATAAACTCCCAGACGGACACAGCGCACTCAATTAGGTGGGATAGCCACTAGGTGTGAACTGGAATACTTTAATTGGCTACACTTCGATCTGATTGGCTGGCAAAGATCCTGGCCACTTCGTGCCATAGAAAGCCATGCCGCACCTCCAGACCTCCCCATGAGGCACTGCACAACAGTCTGGTCTGCAAGACAACAAACTGCCCAAGTATGCCTTTGTGATCAGTTGTCCTGTACCAGCCATCGTCACCAGTACATTGGTAACATACATGTACGTACATACACACACACAAACACACGCACACACGGAAGTTTTGTGAAGCAATTCCACAGGGCAGCCATTCTACAGCATATTCATAGAGGAATGATAGATTATTCATAGATCATCTTTGATTTGCTCACACCAAATAGCTGGAATCAGTGTAAATGGTGTCCAGTAGTGGAAGTGGAGTCCTAGTTTGCACAGGTGTAGAGTGGTTGTTAGAGGCTCATCTTTCAGCAAGAAAGAGAAGGCATGGCAGAAGTGGAGAAGGCCCAGGAGGACACCAAAGTTCCTCCGCCCTACAGCCTTTCATACATCCCTGGACATGAACAAGGCCAGCCACCTCCACAACCATCAGCTCCTGAGCTCCCAGTTCAGGCCCAACCACCACCACCTCAGACAGGAGTACAGTACTACACACAGCCCTACCCTGCTGTAAGTGGAACTGGTAGATACAGTGAAGTGGAGACTCACCATTCACACTCTCACTACCCCTCCCCTCTCCCTACCACTTCTAAAGCCACAGACAGTCGAGGCTCAACCAGCACCACCACCTCAGTCAGGTTACCAGTATTACACACCACCCCATCGTGTTGTACGTAAGTGCACTACTACACACCCTGCCCCGCACACAGTTCCATCACCAAACCATCACAAATCACAGGTGGTTCTGACCCAGCCTCAACAGCCTGTCACAGAGGAGACACAAGGCACAGAATCAGGGGCTAAGGAGAGAGCTAAACACCTTCCAAAGTACGCATTTGTGACTAGTTTCTTATTTTCCATTGTCTCCATAATATTCTGCTGGGTGCCAGGACTCTTCTGCCTTGTACCAGCCATTGTCATGAGTATAATGGTGAGCACAACACACGATATGACCACACTAACACATGAACACACACACACACACACAGTACATCTTCTCCCATATCCCACAGGCCATCAGTAAGAAGGAAGACAAAAATTTGACAGAGGCCAGACAGTTCAGCATCATCAGTTTTGTCCTTGTACTAATATTCGCTGTCTCCTACCCCATCTTGCTTGCTGCAGTTATCCTTGCCTCAACACTCGGCTACCTGTGTGACTACCAGCCAAGACAGACACAGTTCCTCAGCAGTAACACAATTTTAGCACGTGAAGTACGACCAAATTATTGTGCTTGACTGTGGTCTATACTAGAGTACCGACCATTTAACGTACGTACAGTATGTATGAATGTATGTACGGCACAGCATTATTCCCTGCTTTGTTACACCACATTCCATACTAAAATGATTACCCAACTGAAGTACACAGAATAGGCTGCTGGGCTGAAGTTTAGGTAAAAGCAACATGCATGTATTTGAGTGCAAAAGTTAGTGGATACATGAGTATGAGGTGTGTACATATACATGTACCTATGTGGAATGACAACCATGCAGCACACACGTGTACATTAAGCCACGCCTAAGTGATATCTTGTGCCTATGAGAAATGCATTGCACATGTATGGAGTAGGGTGTAGGTTGGGGAATGCACCGGACAGCAGATTATCAGCTTTAACGGCCACAGTGCCACAAATATGGCAACCCAGGAAGAGAAGCCACAATCACAACATGAGCATTCCACTAAAACTCGAGGTGTTAGAATGTGCTGCATTTACAGCAACTACAGACTCCAACTCTGTAACTAAACAGTGAGTGTAGGGAAAGATGGCGTCTTCCTCCAGCCCTCAAAGTCACAAGGAATAGAGTGAACTGCATAGCAAACCAAGAATCGATCAACAGTCAGGAGTCAGTAATTCTACCCCACAAATTCACTCAAGTGCAGAGAAATTTGTGCTAAAGAAGGGAGAAGATGGAAGCAGAAGAGATGGCCCAGGAGGACACCAAAGCCCCTCCGCCCTACAGCCTTTCATACATCCCTGGACATGAACAAGGCCAGCCACCTCCACAACCATCAGCTCCTGAGCTCCCAGTTCAGGCCCAACCACCACCACCTCAGACAGGAGTACAGTACTACACACAGCCCTATCCTGCTGTAAGTGGGAACTGGTAGATACAGTGAAGTGGAGACTTTTACCATTCACACTCTCACTACCCCTCCCCTCACACCTCTACAGCCACAGGTGGTCCAGACACAACCCCTACCCCCTCGGGCCGAGATAGAAACAAACCATTACACACAACATTTCACTCTTGTAAGTAAAATGTGAATAAGCCTCCCCTACCACTGGTAACAAACACCTCCACTGACTCACTGTCCCAGCCTCAGGTAGGTCTGGCCCAACCACAGCAGCCTGATCTGGAGACAACACAGCACACCGACACAGAACCAGAAGAAGCTACCACCAATCTCCCCAAGTACGCGATCATGACCAGTTTGGTGATGACAGTCATCTTCACTGTGCTGTTTTGGCTGCCAGGATACCTCTGTCTGGTACCAGCCATCATCACCAGCATAGTGGTGAGTAAACACAAACACACACACGCACGCATACACACTTCCCCTCTGCCTTCACACAGGCTCTCAGAAAAAAGGATGAACATAAACTGAAGGAGGCCAAAAAGTTCAGTATCATCAGTTTTGCACTGGTGCTGATATTCATCATTTCCTATCCCATCTTGGTATCCACACTGATTGTTGCCGCAAACTTTGGCTATATATGTGGTTATAGCTCCAGAGACAGTCTACAACTACCTGGTCCCCAAGGGCCACTGCTCTGCAACTGAGCTACAGCTACATGTATGTGGGTACACAGAAGAACAGCCCATCTTAAGTAAAATAAGCAGAACAGTGGATTGTTCAGAATTTCACCATACACTACATTTGTATATCAATATATCAACTTTGAATTGTACACTGTTTTGTGATATTTGTCATGCATGGTGACCAACTGCTACATTGGATTGTAACTTGCTTCACAATGAATAAAGTGGGAGGAGGCTATGGTAACGCGTGCATACAATGACCTTATCCTTCTCATGTATGCACGTGTACATACGTACCAAGTGCAGCCATATAGCCCACATACAAGTTAGAAATCTGAATGACGCCATTTTCACATCATTATAAATAAGCATGACTATTGTGTCATGCTTATACTCCACAAATAGTAATGGGGGTAGGGGGTGTCATTGAGATAATACAGCATTTTCAAGTACATACACACATACAATTGTGCAGTTGTTTCGGTTTTAGTCCTACATTGGAGCTCACACCACAACACACACCCAGTAGCAGCATTGCGGCACAGTTTCCCAAAGTGACTCGTTACTCTAAGTGCGTGACAGAGAACATGGCTACACTGGAACACGGACAGGCTGACTCCGTTCCATCAACCAACTACACGTATACACTTTTATGCGATCAAGATGCAGCGTGCCCGTTGCTCCAGCCGTCAGCTCCTGCACAGCCCATATACCAACAGCCCCAACCTGCTGCTACTCAGCCACAACCACCACCTCAGACAGGAGTACAATACCACCTACAGCCCTACCCTGCTGTAAGTGGAAGCATTAACATACAGCAATACAAACTTGCGTGGATCATTCGTTATTCTTCTCCACTTGTGTGCAGCCACAAGTGGCCTTGGGCCAGCCTCAGCAGCCAAGGTTGGTGCCACAGCAGAGAACAGCCACAAGATCTACGGACACTTCCATCAGGCTCCCCAAGTATGCCTTTGTGACCAGTGTGGTGACTACCATGGTCTTCACAGCATTGTGTTGGCTGCCAGGGTTTGTCTGTCTTGTACCAGCTGTAATACTTAGTATGGTGGTGAGTGCACCACACACACACACACACACACACACACACACACACACACACACACACACACACACACACACACACACACACACACACACACACACACACACCTCTCATCCCCTCCCTCTCCAGGCCATTACCAAAAAGGAGGGCAACAGACTCAAAGAAGCCAAACGGTACAGCATCATCAGCTTCATCTTCATGCTGATATTTGCCATCTCCTACCCCATCTTGGTCACTGGAGTGATCGTTGGTAGTGTGTTTGGCTACATTTGCGACTATTCCACAAGAGTAGTACAGTACAACGGTGTTTATTACTATAAATACAGGCCCAGTGTCTGTGGTTGAAGCTTTGCTTGACAAATGGCAACTAACATTGTAATGCAACACTTCAGGACCTCACGTGTAGAAGCATAGATTGATGCATCCCACAAACATGTTAACCCATTAGGACTCAGTTCATGTAACTTTATAATGTTCGTACATGTACATGTATGTAGTAACTGTTATGACATGTGTAGTACATACATATGTATGCATGTTATGGTATGGAATGTGTATGTACGTATATAAATATCAGCACACCTGAGTCCACCACCATATTGTATCCTGCTTGATTCACTTACATACGTAAATAAGTCTCAAGGATTACAAACAACAGAGCTCCAACAATCAAATTTCAGTTGTCATTGTCATAGCAGGTACCTCCCATCTCTGCTTTAGCTATCACGTACTAGCTAGTGTATGCTGTGACGAGGCAGGTAAGCCTACAGAGTATGGACGCTCTGGACTGCTAGTATACAAACACTACTTCACTGAAGCCCCTATATAACTGCCTCGTACTATGTACATCAGGTGATGTGTAGTTTACACAATGGAGCAGGCCACGATAGTAACTGATAGTGAAAAGAGCACGGAGGATTACAATGGCTACAGGGACAGACAGAGCCAATACATCTGTGATCCTCACTCAAACCAAAGACACATTCAGTACAACAATACTCTGCATTCACATTCGTTTATAACCAGCCATACCTATGTGGCTATAGAAAATTCCCTATACATACATACACATGTATGTACATGCAACCAAATCATTGTGTGGGCCACTTGCATAATGACGTCCTCAGCATTACTTTACCCACATACATTCAATTTCATCACTTGAGCCTATCCTACTAGCCCAATGTGCAACACATTTCTGTATAGGCTGTACAGCATACACCTCAAGAGCCATTGTGTCACTAGCTATACTGTCACCAACTGTTTGAGGACAGAAAGCAGGTGTAGGCGTCAACAGGATCAATACAACTACAGCACACAACTTTGGAGCAATGGGGTGGCAAAATCTGTCCCATACAACATATAATTCATGTCGTATGGAGTGACTGTGTAAGCATGACACAGCTTTCCACCCTGGTTTCCTTGTCAAGGCTTCTGCCTGAGCAACAGTTGGTTGCCACATGCATGGTTGCCAAATCCAGCATTTCAGAAGGTAGCACAACTCTGCCATCTTCCAATGGTTAGTTGCAATGCGTGGGGGTAGAGCGTCCATTGCATGCCCACAGCGCTGGCCTATACAGGAGGTTCCACAGGTCACGTGACTTCCTGTTTACAGCCACGTAAACTCCTTCGCGCTGGTAGTTGAGTTTCTCTCAATCTATCGATCATCGACGGAAGACATGGCTTCGGGTGATCCTCCGGCTAGTAACGCTTCCTACAGTCCTCTGCGTAACGAAGATGAGGGGGACGAGCCATCTCCTCAGCAGCCCGCTCCAGAACAGCTCCCTCTCCATCAGCCAGTTCCCATTCAGGCCCAACCACCACCACCTCAGACAGGAGTACAGTACTACACACAGCCTTACCCCGTGAGTCTAGCCTACAGGAGCGGCGACTGGACTGGTTCTAGCGCAGTGGAGTGTTGAGTAGAGAGTTGTAGTTTTGTTCAATCAAGCTTTCAATCTTATTTTAAACCGCCAATATTAAATGTAAAACTAATTCTTCTTGCTTGTCTTCTTCAGTCGCAAGGAGTTGTGTTCGCACAGCCTCAAGCCCACCCTACTGCAATACTGGTACAACCAGAAGGCTCTACTAACTGCACCTATCTCCCTGAAGGCACCCTCATCTCCAGTATAGTCATTTTGGTGACTTGTACAGTTTTGATGTGGCTTCCAGGAATGCTCTGCCTTGTGCCGGCCATGATCTTGGGAATAGTGGTGAGTATCACACAGCCACATTAAGCAACCGTAAGTGGTCATCTTGTGCTATGCTGCCCCCAAAACACACCAACACACACACATACTGGACACCCATAGCTTCTCTTCCTCTTAACAGGCTGTTAGCAAGAAGGAAGACAACAAGCCGTCTGAGGCAAAGATGTTTGGCACAATAAGTCTTGTCCTGCAGGTGGTGTTTGCCGCCTCCTACCCTGTGCTGCTGATAGGAGTGATCCTTGCTGCCATGTGGGGGCCTTATGCTCGCTACTAACCATTACTCAACTTGTTAAAATCTGCTTTTTAGTATACAATGAGCAGTCTATAATCTATGTATAACTATGTATTCGCTTCTGCTAATTGTGAATTTATAGAGAACACCTTTTGACACTATGTTTTGTAATTTTTCTGTATGTACAGAATAATAAATAATGTACAGTGTTGTTTGAGGATCAGTGACTACTGCAAAACGTTTACCCGCAAATACTTAGACATTAGTAGGTACGTACACATTGTACAGAATTCAGTATCGCCAAATTTAATACGCAAAATGTGTAAAATGCAGTATAAACCCCATGAAAATTAGAGCACATTATTTTAAGGCAGTTGACCTATACTACATACGCACTTACTGACGAAACTGTAGAGTATCACAAGATATTTGAAGACTCAGCATTACTTCTCTACTTACCTCATTGCAGAGTGCCTATTGAGCGAAGGCACAGTGCAACCACTGACCCTCCCAGGGCCAGTTTTGGCCCAATAGCCAGCAAGTACATGCATACACTATGCTACACTAGTGGAAGTGGCAATTAACCCCATCACAGACAACTTAGCGCACCTCAAGTCCAAGCTTTAGCCAGACTGGGTTGTAACAGAAGAGCATGTCCAGCAGCCGCTGCCTCAGTCCAACGTCCGACTCCACACAGCAGTCCTTGCGCACGCCCAACCGACCGGCTTCAATCTCAACTTCCAGTCTTTCCAGCACACACACAGTTGCCTCTGACTGGTAGAGCAACACTCCTGCACGCCTCCAGCGAGACTCCCTCTTACGCCACTCACGTGATGTACCTGAAGGGAGGATACCAACAGCAAGGAGATACCGATGGAGGATAACTGTGGATCTTCTTACAGAGATCAAAATGAGGATTTAATGGTTGTGCTGTAGCATTGTTGAGTGGTCAATCAATTCATGCAATTGTACACTGTAACTGCCTACATACATACGTATATTGAATTGTGTTATCTGAGAAAAGTACAGAAATTGACTGGTGACCACCACTATTTCAACCACCACTGATCCTACATGTACACATCTCATCTACATAACATTGTCACAGGAAGGCACAATATGAATGTACAGTGCAGCTCCTAATAGAAACAGTCATACTACAGTGGCATGCCCCCCAACGGAGACAGCTAAGCCTGATGGTATATATGTTGTGTACAATGGGAGGACATTCTCAAACTAAGTATGCCATTTGTGCATTTTAATTGTACCGTTAGGTACTCTGTGTTGCAGGGGATGCCATATTCCCCGGTGAAGTTCACTAGGGCAACAGATGCCCAACGTTTGCAGGGGATGCATGTACTTCATCAGTCACTACATACAGTACATACCTACAAATGTACGTATGTATGTGCTAGCATGACAAGTCACAACTGTGGTCGCACACAGACAGCAACATGAGCACCAAGTGCACAAACAAACCAGAAATGGACTTGGTTGATTTCACCGTACTGTCACTGCTAGTAAGCATCTGCAGGGAGCCCATGTCAGTGACTGGAAGAGACGGAGATGAGATGTACAGCAACAAGTGGCAGACAAAAGAGGGGTGAAGTTACTTGTGAGGCATAAGCTCCACAGCATAATTAGGCAAACATGAGAAGGGTAGGTGTGAAACTCCACTACCATTAGAAGTACAATGAAGCCATATTGTAGAGGGAGGAGGTGGTACAGATTACTAAAAATAAACAAGGCAACACCTCACACTCTGAACTGAAATCATCTGTACACAACTGTCAACAGAGTCAAAGGCAATGTTGTGAGGGGATGACAGGTTGATGCTACAAGTGTGTACATAAACACACCTTTGCGTCCAGTGTTGGGGAGAGTGTGACCAAGAGAGTCTGTGGGCGCCAGGATGAAGTTAAGCCATTTCGTGAACCCTGCACAATGTAGAACAGCACACAACAATGGGGCACCGTTTGTGTAAAAATGAGGTAAATGCAAACCCAGCGGGTAGGTCTACAGTGACACATCCATCCTACAGACACAACTATGCACAGTGTACAATACAGTAATCCCAGAGACAAGTCCATGTATAGGGGTCTGGAGCATGAAAGGCTGTGCAAATTTCCATGGTGTCTATGTACCTGTACATAAACACCATACCATTTCTAAGACATCACACAGTATGGGATATGGCGTATGAGTTGTACACAAGTACACACAAGTAGACTCCTGAGCAGTAATGTTCCTTGTGTTCTACATAACCAGCATACCTCTCTCCTGTTTGGAGGCCCAGTGGTCATCGTAAAGGAAGGTCTTTGAGGCCGTGGGGAGATAGTTGCGGACCTCACCCACTGAAGGGGCAGCAGCTACACAGACAGGGTAACAGGGAAATGACATGAGTGTGGATGCTTAATCTGGAAATTGCAATGGTTAGCGTAAAGGTTTGGGTAAATATGTCATTATGCAACATTACTGTGCTATACTTGGATAATGCTTCAGGAGGGTGAAACTTAGGTTTCAAGAATTAATGCAAGAAGTGAGAGGGCAATACCATGCTGTCAAATTTTCCCCCCCTCCCCCCCTTAATGCACCCCTGATACTAGCTTACTACTGAAACCAAAACTTACAGCCATTTCTAGAGCCAACACATGTGTACATACACACACAGTCAACGCTTGTACCTTTTACAACTGGTTTCTTCAGACAAAGCTTCCGCTGAGCAACACCCACCACCTTCCCTCCCTTCTTCTGTCCCTCTATCTTACGGACCTTACTGCCCCCTACACTGCTATTCTCCTTGCTGGAAGGAGCCGTCTTTGAACTGCTTCTCTTCACGAGATATGTCTTTCTCCTCTGTAGCAGGCAGAAGATGCAGAGTCGATTACAAATGACCACACAGAGAGCAATAGCAGAGAATGCTCAATAGCTTGAAGGCATTGCCACTAATCTCTTCATACCTCATCTGAGTTTGATTCCCCGAGCGCATTCCTTACTACAACTGTCTCCCGTCTCTACAAGAAGAGGAGAATCAACAGTACCAGCCCCGCGGTACACCCTTCACATGTCAACTTCCCAGCCAGTCTGATATTAGGAGACTCAATTTCACTCACAGAAGCTTCCGAGGTATTCTTGCTTTCCATTTGAAAGAAATCGGCACCAGAATCACTCTCAATCGTCCACCGTTAGCCGGTCATTCCCTAAAACTGTGTTTGATCGTGCCTGCTATGTTTCGTGATTGAGCAAGCAAGTCGCTGATTGTTTCAAACTAGCCCGCGTTCACTGTTACTAAGCAACAGATCTTGCGGTGTAATTTCGATGAATGTCATTATAAGCAGGTTGTATGCATGCATGTACAGTGATAGCCTCGTCCCGTCATTCCGTAGGAATGGAAATTAATCATTGAATTGGACTTGGTACGAGCTCGAGATTAGTACAGTGAATGGCTGTAGGTGTTAAACAGATAGAAACGGTGATAGGCACTGTAGTGCCCATTGATTATATTAGCCTGCAGCTGCCTAGGTTTTCGTGTGCATGTTAATCTACCAGTTGGCATGCCTTCATGTGTGTCATGGTTTGGACGAGTGCAGATGTTCATGTGTGTCTGTGAGTGAGTGTGCACGTGCATGCATGCACAATAGGCTAGTGAATAAGTGCTCTATTATTTAGCTCTGACTATAGCTACATTTTGACAAACTCCTACAATGCCCAGTCGCTGGTTGCAAGTATTTGCCCTACATGTGTCATCAGTCTTATATCACTTACAACAAGTGGTAATCTGTGCGGCAACATCACCATTCTTCACTAAAGAATGAGCAAACCAAAAAGAACACAAAGGAAAATGAATGAAGTGCAAATGAAGTGCAGCTCATTCGACTAAAATTCATGCATGAAAATTATCGGAAAACCCAGTTCTGGACAAACTGAAAGATCTGCACTGAAAAGAGAATGATTGGGCATGCAGCACAACTCATCATAACCAACTCATCATAGATGTTATTCAAGAACCACGTGGAACGCGTAGCAAGCAGCACTGCAGTCAGCCCAAGACTGTATGTTGCAGTACCAAAGAAGGCATGTATTCTCTTCATCGTGACCAGCCGCAGTGGAATGTACTTCTTCATTATATCTGGATAGAGATGTAACACGCCTCCAGTGAGCTGCATTACAAGAGATATGCATGCCACAATTCCAATGGTTCCATGCCACGTTGTAAAGTGCTGCTTCTGAACAATCATCTTGTTAGAAACAATGGCTGCTAGCCCAGTGAAGGCCACAATTGTGCAGATGAGCTGAAGGATCCAGTGCCAATAGGTCTTCACTGGGCGTGAGGCCTTCGGGATGGGTGAGGACCAGCGGGAGAAGAGGTAGATGGCCTCTGTCATGACAAGGATGAACTGTAGAATGGGCAAACAGCAGAGATGTAAACAGTTTATACAATGACTTGCTTCAATTCTCAGCAACTTCAGTTCGCCACAAGAGTCATGTATAGACAGACGCCTACGATGAGAGTGTGTAATATATGGATGTACATACATACTTAATGCATGCAGTGTCAGTGCTAGCAACATGGCAGACCAGCAAACATGTATCCCCATACATGTAGATGTGGTGTGGACTCACTGCTGTAATCATGAGTGTGGGATGCCATGAGAAGAGACCTGTGGAGGGCAGGGTGAGGGAGGGAGGAGAGGGTAGAGGCGTACTGGTATACATTGAATGACTGTAAATATTCCAAAGAGATGTAGTAAAGCAAGTGAACCTGTTAGCACACACACTAATGCCTAAAATGTAGTTGCACTAACACCCATCCACACAAACACCCACACATACTGTACATAAACACACATACACACACAGACATACACCACTGGCACGCATTCTGCCATCAATCACAGCCCACCCCCTTCACACTATCCCAAAGTGCATAGAGCATGCAACAAGACCGCAGCAATACTACTGAATCCCATGCCTCGAGTTTGTCAGAAACATGCATACAAGTATACACTCCACATACACACCAAACCAAGCCCCAAACAACAAATCCTGGGCGTGCTGCTGACTACTACCGTTACACGTGCAAAAGAGAGGAACACGAACAGGTGCATGGACGATCACTCACTGCTGCCTGGTCGCGCGATCCACACTATGAAAACAGTGAATGCAACCACCACCAAATGGGGCAGTGCACCGAGGACGATGGTTGTGGGGTCCATGGGCGGCCCAGGTCTGTTCATCTTGGCTACGTGGTGATCAAAAACCTCCTCAAATTCCGACTTCACCTCTTCCACGCTCATACGAATCTTCCTCTTAACTTTGGCCGCTTTCATGCTACGGAAAATTAAGGCTGCACTGCTAAGGAGGAAAACCCTACCATAACCAGGAGGTGTGGCCTAAATAATTTCTGCCCCGCTTGTGAAGGACACTCCTGCGAGCGATGCCTGTTTCTCCTTTGATAAAGGTATTTATAGGCTTTAGCTTGTGCTACAGGAATGAAAAATACAAATGGGCTTGTGGGTTTGAGGTTCCGTTTCTTCCTGTTCGTAGTTTTCCCGCTATGCAGCGCTCAGTGTTGGCATCGTCTATGGCTACAGAAAGAACAGTGAGTTCTCACTACACTGGGAAAATGGAGAAGCTGCGGTGCTCTGCCGCATGTGTGTAGCTGCCGTACAGGCGACAATTTGATTGCATGTCTGAATCCAGGTCTCATAATCCCCTGCCATGTGCAACAACCCGCTACAGCGGTGCTGTCCGATGCTGGAAGGGATTCCAAATGGTCATTACGTGCTGAATTGTATCTAATCAAGGATATAATGTGGGTTGTTGTTATCCGTAGTCCTCTGAAACGGACAGTAACAACCCAGATTGTGTCTTTAATTTGATGCAATCGCTAATAGAGTAATGACCATTTAAAGTCCCATATGTCTGACTCCTCCCTGCTGTGATTCCACTCAGTCCTTCCATATATCAATGTGCATATTATGTGTATTAGTTTCAGTGGTTGGTAGGCTAACATTTTCAGGGTTCTGCTAAATTCAAAACTAACCATGCTCCACCTGTCCCTCTAACTCCTCTATACAGACAAGCTGAAAAAGAAAGAGGAAGCGAAGAAGATTCGTGAATCTCTAGAGCAGAAAGGAGGGGGTCACTAACTTGCTGACTGTGCTCTTTATCATATCTGTGTATGACACCTTGCCAACATGTCCACTGTGTACGTGGATGTTTAACTATTTGATACAACTGGTATGGTTGTGACATACATACATGTAGTTGCATATGCATGTGTCTGTACTGTAGTGCTATGATATATATCATAAATGATCTTGGCTTTCCTGCACGTAGAGCAATAGCTATAGAATTCGATCGAAGCAGGCCAATTGACAAAGGCTGTCAAATTAAAGGTGATGAATAGTTAGAGTTTTTGGATGAACCATTATATGGATTCAAGGCGAATTCGAATCACTAGAGTGCACTTCATCTGTGCATATAATTTATACTGGAATCAGAGGTCCTCACTGAAATGGTCGCTTCAAAATGTCATTATGACCTTGCAAAGAGCAGTTGGAGATTACCATTGAAGTCCGTGTACTGTCGCATAAACAATATAATGCGTGGCCCAGTGATGTGGTAATTACAGTTTACTGGTAATTAATTACGATTACAATTGGTATGGTATATATATGGATATCTTATTTCACCTGGGGAAGCCTTTAGCCATGAGGCTACTTCACAAGGCACCCAGAACTATTACTTGGCTATTTTAAGACCATTACTTAATTTAATATTACAAGTATTTAATTCCCATTACAGCTACTTGAAGGCAATTACAATTATGATTACAATTACATTAAAGTTGCATTAACTGGGAGTTCATCTTAAGAAATAGCAGTGCTTCAAGTTCTCTTGGAAGCATGCAATGGCATCTTAGTAGATTCAAAGTCTTGCCAATCCGACTGAATGTGTGCTCAACTAGTGCAGACATAGCTGGTACGGAGAATACTTGACGAGCTAGGTTGGAACTGTAGGGTAATCTTTAGATTTTTCATCCAGCAGTCTAGTGTTTTGGTAGCCAATTGCAATAAGGAGGAATGTAATTGCGTGTAATTTGTGTGCAGGGATTTAGTGCCATTGGCCCCATGTTTCCAGGTGATGCCTAAGTCCCTGCAGCTGGGGGGTGCCATATTCCCAGTGAAATTTGTTTGGTACTCCAAGCTGGTACGGAGATTACTTGACGAGCTACATAGATTTGAACAGTAGGGTAATCTTTAGATTTTTTATTCAGCAGTCTATAGCTAGTGTTCTGGTAGCCAATGAGGAGGAATGTAATTGTGTGCAATTAGCGTGCAGGAATTTAGTGCCATTGGCCCCATATTTCCAGGGGGTGCCTAAATCCCCGGGGGATGCCTAAATCCCTGGGGAATACCTGGATCCCTGGATGGCTAAGTTCACTGGGGGAATACCTGAATGCCTGGGGAAGACTAAGTTCCCGGGGGATGCCTAAACCACTGCATGGGGCCGGGGGTGCCATATTCCCAGCTGCAGTGAAGTTTGTTAGGTGCTCTAAGCTGGTACTGAGCTCAAGAATACTTGACGTGTTAGCTATAGGTTTGAACAGTAGGGTAATCTTTAGATATTTCTTCCAACAGTCTAGTACTAGTGTTTTGGTAGCCAAGGGAAAGAATTGAAATTGCGTGTAATTGTGTAATTAGGTATCAATTACAAGGATGTAATCAACTACCATTATAATTATTACTCAATTTCAATTAAATTATATAAGATTACTGAAAACGTGTATATAATTTATTACTGTCAATTACAATTACATACTCATTACCATTACCACAACACTGGTGTGGCCATATTGCAATCATTTCCGACGAAAATGTCCATGAATAATTAGAGCCAATTGCAAGTGGCGGAAATTAGAGAGACAGGAAATATATATTTGTCATGCAGCTTTTAGAGTGAACACGGTATCGATATCAATCCATGCAATTGCAAATTAATGATTATATGTACAATTCTAATTACGTATACGTAGTATACATACACATAATTACACACGTCATGAAATTATAATATTAATGACATTTATGAGGCGTTGATGAGCATTCACGTAACTAAAAAGGATGGTTCAAGTAAAACGTTTTGACCATGAGGGTCTTCATCGATATCAGTTACAAAACTGTTTTACACAGTTTTGTAACTGATGAAGACCCTCGTGGTCGAAACGTTTTACTTGAACCATCGATCCTTTTTAGCTACGTGAATGCTCACCAACGGCTCATAAACCTGCTAGACAACGTAGCATGAGCCTCTACCACATTATTAATCACATTGTAGCAGTACGTAGCTGTACATGTAATGATACATATATCACACAGAACACTATATCAGATTCTATCTACACAATAATTAAATGCCTTTCAACAAAACTCAATGAGGTACTCAGGGTACGCCTGAGGGTCATAAAAGATTACAAAAATTCTAGGATTTTGAACATTATCCACTACTGAGTCATACAAAACTGCCGGGTTGTTGGGGTCTTTTGGAGGAGGCACGAGAAAACTGCTTTGCCCTGTGGTATACTCCCCAGTCAAAACACGAACCAAATACATGTGCTGGTGGCCGTTGAGATCAGGGGCAGCATACATGGCATTTGCAGCATGGGAGGCATATCTAGTAAAGTAGGAACCTCTACCATATTGAGTGCCTGTCAGTGGGACAAAGAGTACATTGTCATAAGTCATGGCCATGTACAAAGACAGATGGAAGGTACATCATGCAGGCACTCACACACACCACAGTATATACAACCACTATCACCGGGGATGACAAAGATCATTATAAATGTTGAACATTGGTGAACGAAACCTATACTAGGCAAATGCAAGACAATGTGAGCGAGCCTGAGCTGCATGCATATAATTATGTGCAACAAGACCAAACATAGTTAGGGTATGCAGGGCTATGTAAAGTGATGCATGCAAACATAAGTATACTCCAGTAGTAGTGGCTTGGTTGCAGCTACCATGTTGGGAAGCCCTATGCACCTGGGTAGAATGTGTGGCTGCATTGCAAATCTGTTGTGATGGGTGTCTATATGGTACACAAAGAGTGAAATTATGTGACAACAGGTGTCTATGGTATAGGAAATTAGTGAAGAATGTGCAAAGTTTCTGCAGTTAGTCTGTCCCACTGGTTAGCAATGAGCTGCTGAAGTCAGGCTGCTCACTGCTCTGCAGTTTCTGCACCCCGTCTGTCACGTGGGTTAGTGCAAAGCTGCTAGAGTCTGGCCTCACGCTGCTCCATAGTTTGTGCCGCTTTCTTAGTTCTATTGTGAATGCACCTGTTTGCCTATCTGTGCTGCCTGCCCTCGTCAGTCTCTGAAGTAGCAGCACCTATAAACTTAACTTTCTGTGAACACGAGCGACAAAGTCGATTGTGGTCACTGGTGCCAAGTGTGCGCGAGACGCCACGAGCCAGCGATCGCCGCAGCGTATGGCCTCAATCTGCAACAAAATCGCCAGCAACTGCATCAGTGTGGGGCTCGCTCAGGCTCGCCCCAATAATATAAGAATAAAAATAATTTTAGTTAGAACCTGTACAGTTATCTACGTACCAAATGTCTTGCAGCTATATGTACAGCTGTTGTCATCAGTGGCATAGACAAAGAAGCATCAGTGACAGAGATAGAGGAGTGATGCTTAGCACTTGTATAAAAATACACTTGGGTAAGGGGAAAAGCTGTTGGAATGGAAGTGCATGACAATGTGTGATGCACCACTCTTGTGTGGTCCCAATCCACTGGGCAGTGGGAACATTTACCAGTCTATATTTCCATTCTGACTTCCACTCCAGAGCTGAAATGGAAATAGGGACTGGGTATGAGATAACCCAGGCAAGCCCTACCAGTGTTCCAGTTTCACAATTGCCAGACTCTACAATAGGACATGTTTGTCAATCCACAGGGTAAATCTATCCTACATACTGTATGTTTCCATATAGGCAAATGCACAACATTGTGAGGACAAGCTGATGCAGTGTGTATGTGCACTGGATGAAATTATGGCCAGTGGGCCAGAAGTAGCAGCATGCAAGGAGGAACACAGCGTTGCAAGCAATGAGATAGTGTACTATCTGGCAACAGAAGCACCTGTCTTGAAGGTAGCACCACAGCAAGTGCAGCCAAGAATGCTGTCCAACACAATAGCTTCACATAGAGAGAGGGCCTTCACCAGCCCAGAACGCGGAAGCCAAAATACACATAGTCATAGCGAAGCAAAATACGTACCCGCATGTGGGCAGCCAGAGTAGCTCCCTATAGCTGGCATGAATAAATAACAGCAAGCTGCCACGTAAGCGTGAGTCACTTCTGAGACTTAACCTAAGGAACGCTGACTGTTTTAGAGACTGCTTGCAGCTGCTAGGCACATACACAAATGGCCAGAGTGACCAAGTTTGCAGACACATGCTAGCATAGGCCAATCAGATGCCTGCTATTAATGCCACGCACACGAACATACAAATGGATGCATAGACCGGCCTTCGGCCGCGCCTCGCACGCATCAAAGGCTGGGTGGCGCAGGCCATCCAGTGCCATTTCCAGTAGGAAGTTACTGACGGTATATATTGGTGGTAAGATTAAGGATTAAGGATACAGTGCAACCTGTCTGCGACAGCCACCTGTGGGCCAGTTCTAACTGACCTTTATAGAGAGGTGGCTATCCTACAGAGGTAGATTGCAATGTTTTTATTAATTTTGGGGCCAGGGAGGCTGGCTGTTTTAGAGAGGTGGCTGCCTAACACAGTGACCATCTTAGACAGGTTCCACTGTATACACTCTCTAGTTGCCCGATATGGTTGTTGATTGGACAGTAGTTCCTCTTTTCATTGGATTAGACTGCGGTTGGAAGCGTTTATGGTGATTCTAGAGGTATCCATTGATCATGTAAGTGTGGGAGTGCCTGAGCAAGCCCCTAATTGTTCATGGTGGCAAACAGACATGGTAGCCAGTTAGGATGCGGATCTCAAGGTCGCTACAAGTGCGCTGCGTTTTTCATTACACCCTTTGAAGTTTCACTGCAACAGCACCATGCACCATTAAATTAAGGGATTTCTGCCCAGGGCTTCACATGTATAGTTAGCTATAGGCAATCAATATAAAAATAGGATACGTACTTGTATACATGTATTCACCATGCACATACTTTTACATAGCCAGATTTCCAATTTGCTCTAGCTATATACGTACGTAACTCAGCCCTTCACTGAGCAGGGTCTGGAGATATTTCCACAAGACCATTGGTATTCTATAATTAAAACCAATAGCCATGCACTCACCATGCTGTCCTGCATAGCTCCTGTTGAATCCCCCATGGTTTATAGCATCAACAGCATTATAACTGCAGCCATGAAACAGCTGTCTTTCATTCTGATGCCCTGCATTGGCCTTGTCCATTACCTTCTTCCTGGCAATGTACTGTGCATATAACTTGGTATTTTGAATGCGTTCAATCTTCAGTATTCTTCCCTGATTAGCCCTACCTACACCAACTGTCCCCAGGGTCAAGGGTGCTACTATGGGCTGCACTCCACCCACCATTGTGCGGTTGAACTGAGCAGCAATATCCTTATATTCCTTGCTACGAGAAGAGAGCTTGACAACGTGGCACTCTACCTCCTTACCAGTACCAGGGTCCTTCGGCATGGGGTCCCAGTATGATGGGTGCTCTCCTTCCTTCCTCTCCAGTTCAAAGTCCCTTCTCCTCACAATGGTGGAGTTGAAAGGTGGTCGTACATTAGATTCATGCAGTACGGTGAAGTCGATGATTCTTGGTCCCACTTCTGTACGAATCATAACAGATTGTTCTCGTTTGCCATATGCCTCCTCAATCTCAAGATTTGTCATTGCTTTGTAATTCTGGAACTCTCCTTTAACATCCTTCCACTGCCACTGAAACCTGCTAGTAAGGAGTTCCGCTTCCTTTTCACGATTCTCCTGACGCTCAATTGCATGGAGTTGCTCCCGTACTTCATTTGTCATTCTAGCAACGTCTGCTCTGTCACCCTTCAGGCACACCTGATTCAGGGGACTCCTGTCAACAGTTATCTTCACCTGCAGAGCAGCTGCATGCCTTTCAAGAGATGCCACCGCTTCAAGTCCTAGCTTATCAACTCTGACATCCTTGATACACTCCTCCTGTATGGTCTCATCAATTGCCTTCTCCACCTCCCTGAAAATAGTATCAATGGCAATTTGGCTTTCTGCATACGCTTTAATGCAGAGAACCCTGCCTTCCACAAAAGGTGTTGACCCAGAATACAGCATGGGCATTGGAGGCGGCTTAGGTGATGGCTCAAACAATGCCTTTACTGAATTCCAAGCACCACCCACTATGTCTAAGGTTCTCCTCACAAGCCCTTTCATGTTTCCAGCTTCAGTAAAACTTGCCAAAAAACTATCAAAAAGCTTCCTCTGGAAGATTACCACCTTAATATGTGAAACGTGATTGTGGGAGCTCTTGCTGAATTGAACAATGCCCTCTGCAATTGCAGCTGCTGCTTCTACAGGTGTGAAATTGTGCTGTCCAATCCCAATTGCAGGAAGTGCAATTGATTTCAAACCATCTTTGTCAGCTTGATTCAAGCATGTCTTTACTGTCTCTACTAAACCACCAGGACTAGCTGGGGCTAAGACATGAATAACCTTTCGACACTTGAGACCACCGGGCCTTCCGGGACCAGTCACTATTACCTTCGAGTAGTCCAACTTACCATGCCTAGCTACCGCAGCATTGCAGTCATCCTGTAGCTCCTGACCCCCCCTTGTTAGCAATGCACCCATCACACCAAAGTTGTGAAGTTGCAGTGTTTTATTGGCTGTATTGACTATCCCTTCACTGTCATCAGTTGATATATCACCGTTGACAATATCAACATTAACCCGGTTACAGATGAAAGAATGCAACATTTCTGATGAGCCAGGAAATACTTCAAGAGGCTTTGGAGCACTAGTGGCTCTCAAATTCTCACCAAGTACTTCCACGTCAGTCTCTGCTGGAAGAGATGCAAATGGAACAGATGGGATTCTTGGCATTACTAGCTGGAAGGCTTTATGTGTGGATTCCATGGAAATCACCAGTAGTACCTTCTTCACTGTGGTGCTAGGGTTGTGTTCAAGGTAGTTGGAGATAGTATTGACCATTACCTCAGCTACTACATCGTCTGGAAATCTGAGATTAGCACTTCCAATAGCAGGAAAGGCCACAGAAGTGGCTTTGAGACGATTGCATTCTTGCATCACTTTAGCAATCATGGACTCCAAATTCTGCAGAAGAATATAAAACAGACACACTGTTAAAACGAACTTCTATGTGTATGTGATATCTTATGTTGCGCACACATTGCCCAATAAGAATCAATACAAGAATTTCCAAACTCATTTAGTTCATACGTGAATGCATTGCTATCTTTGTGCATGCTTGCATACGCACTTGCGAACTTCCTGGGGTGCATGCATATCTGACAGATGCATCACTAGGCACCTCAAGCTTGCATGTAGGATATACTTGCATCCCCGTGCACCTTGTACTATTCTGCAGTTGCGTGACCATATTTATATGCATAATTTTTAGTAATGTACAACATGAGAACACTCTATACTGAGGAGTTCATTGTTCTGTTTCTACAGTTATTTTGGCATCCAGTTGAAACATGGGAGGGAATGGTGGTGGTTGGTAGGCCTTGAAGATGGTGTGACGTCTGAGCTGGAGCAGGCCTCATGCTCCGAATCTCAGAGACACCTCTCGGTTAGCAAAAACTATTACATACATACTTATTATGCCAATTAAACAGCTAGAAGATAGCCGATGTGTCTAAGGAAGTTGGGAAGCTGCACTGCGTGCATGGTGAGGGAATTAACTGAATGCGCTAAGTTTCAGAGAGAGCCAGAAATTTCCACGACCCCTCTGGCATGTCAGTGGTAAGGGCATACATAAGTCAGTATAGTCATCCATGATTCAGAGCAGCATCTGTTATTGCCTCCATATTAGGAAACAAAGTGAGGAAGATACCTTGTCCTTGCAATGATGGCTGCTGTGAAACTATTCAGTCACTGTTTGAGCTTCATGAAGAGAGATACCATAGGATTCAAACATAAAGTAAGTTTCGTAGGGAAATGGTGCAATAATTAAATTTTGTTCCTGCTGAATTATAACAAATGCATCTGTCTTGCCCTATAGCAATTGTTAACCCATTAGGGCCCATAGACGCTAATTTACACACCATTTTGCTGCATGACCAGAAAGGCGATTTTACCTAGTAGTGACTAGAAAGAATGTAGTCAGCAGTTGAACAAATAGGCCAACAGTTACAGTGGCTCCTAGGTCTTTTCCTGGGTCATAGAATTGCCGGCAAGTAAAACAAGTGTTCGGTTACCATTCTCTTCTGTCTCAGCTGCATGCACTTGCAAAGATTCTAGAGCTGGGCCACAAACGTCCTGCCGTCTTCCAAAGGAACATCACTATGGAATACAACACCCCATGCCAACATTTTGTGCGAAGGAAGCCATGCAGGTAAGCTACTAAAAGCAAACTACGGTGCTCGTACATAGCTGCCATATTTTAAGTTGGGCTCACAGCATACAAGTGCATAGTTTGTAACTGGGCCCTAATGGGTTAACATTTAGTACAAAACACTCCCTTCTTTAAAACTTGCATTTTGTGCTACGAAGACTACGTTTCAAATTGGTACAAAATATGTAGGCCTCGCAAATAATGGTACACAAACAACTGTGGAAGTACACACCTTCTTGCAGCCTATGCCTTTGTAGTTGGCTCCCACTGTGTGGATAATGTGCTGGCACTGGAGCTTCCCTCCTGAAGTGGTAGCAATGTCCCAGTACGGAATGGTACCTCTACTGGCCACTACCCAGTTACACTCATCCTGGATAGTAGAGCCACCAGCCTTGAGGAGGCTCTGAGACACAGCATCATGTTTTAGGTCCAACATTTGGTTAGCGGCATTCACGTAAACATCAGCCTTCATGTAGACAGCAGAGCAGTGAGAATGAACAGCCAGTAACAGAACACAAATATCTGCCATGAAACTAAACACAAACTTTGAGTGACATAGTGTACAGTACACACAGTGCAATGTGTACTATACATTTCTAAAAGCATCTAGTGCTTGTCCGTTATAGGCATACACAGTAGACCGCCTATGGCCTCACCTGATAGGATGTGAGTGAGCCTTTCTTTAGCTCCAGTCCTTGTACCAATGTGACACCTGATGGACGTCTTGGTCCAGTGGAACTTAGCTGCCTCGGTGCAAAGGGGTAGAGAGGTGGCACTGTGTAAACTCCTGGCTGATCTGAATAAGTCTTCAGAGCTCCACGTGCAGCTTGTGCGAAGGTGCTAATGTGTTCGTCCTGGAATAGCACAATGGTGATGGAATGGAGCTGTGGTGACTGTCCCATTGCTGAGAAATCCTTGATACCCCTCATCATTGCCCTGGCACAAATGTCTACAGGAACACCGAATATTCCTGAACTGATGGGTGGAAAACCAATTGATGTATAGTTGTGCTTTGATGCTTCCACAAGGCTGTTACGAACTGCCCTGGCAAGGTAAGCCTCTTCATGGGAATGGCCTCCTTTCCAACGAGGGCCCACTGCATGCACTATTGCCTTGCAGGGTAAGTTACCCACGGCTTTGAGAAGAACAGCGTCACCTATGCTCAGCTTCCCAGCACGTTCAACATACTTAGTTGATTCTTCCTGAACAATGGGGCCACCTTTTCCAGCAATGATCCCAGCAATGCCTCCAGTATGGTTGAGCTGTTCATTGGCTGCATTCACTATCGCATCAGCTGAAAATTCTGTCAAGTCACCATGCACAATGTTAACCATACGGCCATCATCAGTGGTACCACGACAAATTTTGCGATGCAAAGAGCGGGTAGCCCCTTTTACGTTGTCTGCTTCTTCTTCCACTGTATACACATCCACCACAGCCTTCTGGCTAGTGGCAATTCCTCTCAAAGCATTCTTTCCTACAGTTGACTCAAAATACTTCACTGCTCCAGGCTTAGACACCACTTTTCTTCCAACCTTGATCCCATCACGAATCTCATGAATGCAACGAGTAAACTTAATCACCGGAGGACTTCACCTTTCATCTTTATCACTGCAGGGCCACTTGCACCTGGGAATGAGTACTGTAACCCACTGCCCTTGATCTTTTCTGAGAGTTCCTTCCAGCCTTTGCTGTACGTCTCCATAAACTCCCACTGCAGTCGCTCCATCTCAATGGTGCTGTCCATGTAGCACTCGTCTTGCACAAACTGCTTCAGCTCAACTTTAATCTGCTCTACATGCCTTGAATCACACGCAACAACAATTTTCCTATTCTCTGGCTGTAGATTTAAGAGTGCGATGAAATTACTCTGTATTCGTCTTCGAGTTGCAGACCATGCCTCTCTGTGTACAGTGTACTTGAGTTCCTCTGGAACATCAATACTGGTTGTTGCAATAGTATTCTGCAGATTGTGGGCCAACTTGATTGCTATCCTTCTATTTTCAGCAACAAGATGGAGTCTAGTGACTACTGCTACATCACTGGAGGGCAGATCTCCTTCAGCATTTGAAAAGTAGTGACCAATTGGCTGCTCACAAATCTTGCTAAGAAGCAGTGGCTTGCCAGTTGCACTGGCTAGCAGACCAACCGCTTCCTCTCCCAAACGAACGTCGATTACTTCAGGGTGTAGCTTTCTGACATCTGCCAAAAACCTATCACAGCTCAAATCTTTACCACTAACTTGAAGTGTTTTGTTTCGAAGATCTGTCTCAAAGAGCACATTCTTATGTACTCCCTTCAGCCGCTGGCCTACACACTGATCAATGAGCACCAAAATAGGAACTGGGAAGTTTTCATTCTTTGTTGTGTCTAGGTTCTCGTAGATAACCTTCCTTACTTTAGCCTCCAGCACTTCTACATCAGAGGTCCTACCAATCATAACTACCTGGTCTCCACTCCCAGATGGGGAGATAGTGACATTCGGGTTGTGAACCTGGGCCATGATGACAGGATAGACTTTGCCAATGACACCTGGTGGCACATCAAGGGACAGCTCAGTAATAGTGGTCATAAAACTATTGACTATTTCCTTACACTGAGTTGCCCACTGCTGATTCCATTCACTACCACTAGTTGGATCCACCAATATGCCCAGTTCACTGAGTGTGGCATTAGCACAAGTGTCCTTCAGTTTCTCCTTCAGTGGGGCCATGAAATCAGTCCTCTTTAGGTGGTGCTGAATGGCAGCAGTGACAGGCACTTCAAAGCACCGGTGTTGTGTGGATTGTGTACGCTGTGGACGACCATCATTCGTTCCATCCACTTTGAACCAGTGGCTAAGAAAGGGGTGAAAGAGTTTCACTAATACCTGAGGTCCGAGCACCTTGGAGTGGTCATGGGATAACACACCACTGATCACTGCGTATGGAAAGCAAGTAACGAAGGAAGGTTTGATAGTCTCATGTGATTAACAATTTATGCATGCATGCATACATTCATGAAATTATATTCATCATACTCACCACTTAAATCCTTAGGTTCAAATGAAATTGTAGCCTGTCCTCTTCCAGTCACCTCCACATTTGTATTCACCCCTGCACCCGACTTCTTTTTGTTCTGAAAGTACATTTCCAACAGACTTTCGTCACATTTGTCATCCTTTATGCCTTCTATTCGAACTGTCTGTACTGGAGCCAGAAATTCCACCTTGAGCATGGCTCTTGTCTTCTTGTCCAGTGGACGGGACGAAGAAGATAGCACTTGTAACACATCCCGGGCATTATCTGAAAGGCAAGCCAGTAAAGTATGATACATACAGTCATACATGCAGGTTCTGTTACTTATTGACAACCTCTCCAGTGCTACAGCTAAAACTAGAAATAATAAAAATTTTCTACAAAAATTGTAAGGATGTAGGGATGGCATAAAAAGGACAGAAACAAGTAAAAGCTGTTCCCAACATGCAAGAACGCTGCACCTTATGGTCCTACATCCTTGAATGTAGGGACGATGGTTTATGCTCCACTGTGTAACAGCTTTTACTTGTTTCTGTCCTTTTTATGCCATCCCTACATCCTTACAATTTTTGTAGAAAATTTTTATTATTTCTAGTTTCTGTACTTTTTATAGTGGACAGCTAAGCTGAAGCAACACAAAGTCACTTAGTCTCAACCATAGGGCATTGGTGCAGGCATTATACCTCATTTCTGTAATCCTGGAGCTCAAGGTGTGGGCTAGCACCTAGGTTCCCAGCGAGGAACGGCGACCGGAAGCCAACATTGGCTGGGAAATGCACGCACGACTGCGAAAGTCCTTCAAATGGCGCGCAAGTTAACTGCTGCAGCTGCTAACAATGGCACTAGTCATGGTTTCATCCGGTTTAAATACGTAATTTGAAAATGGTGTCCGTCCCACTTGACCAAGCAACACGGCAGGAGTCGTGGCAAGTGCCGTCTTCCGCACTAACTCGCGCCGCCTTCTAACCTACAAAGGAATGCAGCCAGCCAAAATTGATGCATATGGTGCAAGAAGTATCCTCCTGGTCCCTCTGGTTTGTGCGCTACAGCTGTCAGAGAAGAAGAAGAATAAGAAGAATAAGAAGACGAAACGTGGGTAATGTCGAGGGCGCTCTCTACATGTAGGCGCACCTTCGCTGTGAAGTAAGGTTAGTTATGCGCACTGTTCAGTCCCCGCTTCGTCATGGTAAGCTTCGTTTGCTGGTTTTCAGCCCTGTTCAGGAGTAGCGTGACTTTTCATTTGTATTACAGCATACAAACAACCACTGCCATCCCTACATAGACAGCACTACTGCGCTGTCTGATACTAAACTGCATGGCTATAGAACCCTAAAATCACAATTTTGCATTATGAACTCACTTCCGGATAACTTCATCAAGGCAGTGTCTCCCCTGCGGTCCAACTTAAAACTATCTTCAGACATTCTTGTCTCCATTTCAATATACAAGGCTAAATATGTATCATTCACCGAAGCAGGTAGCTCCTTCAGCACTAGTGTGTTCTCTCTGGTATATTGAGCTAGGATGTCTTGCAGTGGATCTGGATCTGGCTTTGGCTGATAAAGAGAGACTTTCACATTCCGTCCCATTACAGGCCAAATGCCTTTGGATGCCACCTGCGCAGCAACTGCAAAATTACAGAGGGTGCATTGTTATTCAATGGTGAGTAATGCCACACTAACAACTGCACACTCTGTAATATACACAACCAACCTTTCACATCTTTGAATGTAATGAGTGCTATCTTGCCTTTCAAGTCAATTTCATCAATATCACCACCACCCTTGTCGTCATCATCAAAAGCTAATTCCAAGTAATCGTTGTCCAATCCTACCACTCCCTCGACTTGCACCACTGCTCCTCCCTCATCAGAAGGTAGTGAATGTAGTTGAGTTGCTGCAGGCAATGGTCCCTCAGGTTCGGAAGCAAAAATGGGGCACTCTTGAGGAAGGTTTGGACTGAAGCCTTCTTCAATAGGAAGGGTTGACTGACCACTATTGCCAGTGCAGTGTCTGGGGTCTAATCCACTGAGCTGTGACCCAGCAGGGTCTCCAGGTTGTAGTCTGCTGTAGCCAACTTGCTGTAGTCTAGTTGATATGCCATACTGTGGTACAGTTTGTAGTCCCAGTTCCTGTGCGGTGCTGCCCTGAAAATGCTGTGCTACATAACCAGTTTGAGGGGTATGGGTTTCTTCATGAAAAGTAGGAAACTGCCCTGAAGGTGGCTGGGGGAAGGGTTGCTGTGAGTACATGGCATGATCAATGATCTTCACAATTTTCTGGGGGTACACTATTGAAACCATCAGCTCAGCAGAGAAGTCTACTGTACATCCTACAGTCGCCTTAGTCAGCCATGCTTTTTCACAACTTGCAAATAGGGATCAGAGTAGTCATATCAACAATACTAAGGCAGCTATTTGGTATTGAAGACATGCACCCTCAAAATACCTAATTAATGTTGGCTGGTAATATGATTCCATTCAGTCGGAGATGTAAGAAGTAGTGGTTATAGAACTTGGCCAATAGAATAACTGTATACAACTAAATGTTCAGGTGTACCCAATCTCTGTGTATGTACCTTTGCAGACAATCTTGCCCTAGTGCTGTATCTGTGTCTGACTATTCCAGATCTGTACTCCTCCACCTCCATCACAGTGGCCATCTTTGTAGATTGATGCAAGAACCAATGATTGCATGACTCCCGATCCTTCTCCTGGACGCAGTCTGCCAGCCACTGATGATGATAATGGCTAAATCGCTGCAGACGATGGGCAGGGGCTGCAGCCTGTGTGGAAAGTGGGCAATGACTGAGCTGAAGATGTGCATACAATTTGCAAGTATTTTTAAGAAAGTATGTATACGTATAAGTGAAACAATGTGAAAAAGACAGGTAGACAATCAGTGTAAAGTGTAAGAGTGTGTAGAAAAAAGGGACTCCTGGAACCACACAATTACACTATTGCTAATGGCATACACAGCTCATCCACAACGATTCATGATAAACACTGTCCCATTCGGACATATACTCACCCATCTGCCAATCTCCAGGGCTCTCTTCCGGCACATCCACTCTGTGCCACTAACTGCCTTTGTCATATTGGTCTTAGTGCCTCTCCTGAACGTCACCTCGCCATCCATTTCAAAACTGCCCTCTAACTGATCCATGGGGATGGCTATATCATGATTTTTATTCAATGCCGTCAGCCACCAGCGGTGACGAGCTCTACATAGCAGGACAGACTCACAGTGGAGAACTATGTATATGTATACACACACAAATAGCATTGATATATCATGTGGAGGTTTGAGTGAGATATCACAATGTACACCATGCATGTAGACACACATGAAGACTTACAATGTACTAACATACGTAGCATGACTCGATACACCTCAAGGGCCTAGCACATAATTATAGGTAGGCATGAACGTACTAGAGTGTGAACAGCCAGATTACTACTTCAATGGCTAAAAACACTAAGATTGAACAAATATGGTACCTTCTGGAGAGCTCTGGCTCCTTTGCCATAGAAGATACAGTGCCTACAGCTTCATCTGACACCACACGCTTGCCATCCTCCTTCAAAAGTTTCACTTTAGTGAGTTCTTCGATCTCAGAATCCATCTCTAGAACTGATTCTGTAGTCTCCAGTGTCTTAATTCTGTCCTCCAGGTGCAACTTCTCAGCTTTGCACACTGAGAGCTGATGAGAAGCATCTTCCTGTTGTGGGCACCAAACGACATAATTAAAGAACAGTATCAGCAAAACTGCATAATATTATATCTAATGTCCATAGGCATCGGAACCGGGGGGGCCAGGGGGGCCAGCCCCCACCCCCCTGTTTTTATAGAGAGGGGGCCAGGTGTACCTCTGCCCCCCACAGCTTACTTACCCCTCATAATCTTGGTGCCCTGAGGATTTGTCAGCTGGAGAGTTCAACAAAGGGTGACAATGTTCTAAAGTAACAGCAGCACTCCTTTTCTTTTGATTTGAAAATGCCTAGGCCAAATCAAAATAATCTGGCTGCTACCCAAATTCTGCAACTGACTTGGAAGCCATTTAATAAATTGTGCAATACAGTCGGTTCGCGTACTATAGGCTTCGACAGTTGTAAATCAAACAGTGGTCAATGATCTTAGATTTTAAGTGAGATTAGGAGATACAGCAGTAGACTGAGCATGCGCAGAAGACTTTGCTTCGGCTTGTGCTTACCATCCCTGTAACCACTGCAACTGCAGAAAGAACTTTCTCCACTCTACGCTGGCTAAAGACCTTTCTGCATTCCAGCATGTCTCAACCACGACTCAATCACACAATGCTCTTACATATATATAAAGAAAGGACTGATGAATTAGATCTGGTAGAAATAGCAAATAATTTTATTACTGTAAATGACAGAAGAAGATTGTAGTTTGGCAACTTCTCAACTATTCATATTTTCATTGCATTAATGATTTTTTGGTTTTAACTGTTGCATGCATGGCTATGCACTACCATTGTAAAGACTTTCAATTTATCCTGTGCAGCAGTAAACCACAGTCATTTAATTATCAAATGATGTGAGTGTATCGTGAAAAATTTTTTGCTTGTGCCCCCCCCCCAGTTTCAGAAGTGTTCCGACGCCTATGATGTCAACAGTACATACACAAGAGAGTGCAACCGCATATCATCATGCATAAAAAACCCTAAAATGATGTAGTAATACGTGACTAGTGGACATGGTAATAACATGAACATTCTTAAGCACTTACGTAAGGGTAGTCACTTGAACAGTGAGTCCTTTAGCTACAGCTAACTGCTTATGTATGCCATATATGATATACTGGAAGAGGTTAACAAAGGAGGCAATGGGTGATAAAGCATGCAGGGACAATCAGCCAAAAGCCACTTAGAGGATTGCTGCTGCAAAAAATGAAGGCACTAAAGTGCTAAACCCTCAGCGTAATAAGAAATACCCGGTATAGAAAGTTTCAGTCAACCGAATCAAATGTTAATTAGAATGTATGGTTCTACATTATGAGCTGGTATTAAGTTAAAAGTACTGCATGGGAGAATGATAGCAATAATTGTTATTACACCGTAATAAGCTATACTATTTTCAGACATGCATTAACCCCCTTTTCACATGGACACCACGAATTGGTTTAGCATGTTCACATGCGCAACTTATCCGGTTCTGAACCCGGATTAAATGGCTTTAACCCGGTTCTAGAATTGGTTTGAAAACCTCGTAAGCAACTGTATCTTGAACCGGTTCTGGACGCACAACTGTATTTGAGGCGGGAAAATATGGCGGATACAGAGGACAGTTTCGATACGCGGTCTGATGGAGACAAGGATACCGAGATACGTTGAGCCAAGACTAGTAGCAGCTGATAATTGCTGAGTGAAACGGTAGAATGCGGAGAACGTAATGAAGATGGCAAAGCGAGGATACCATCTATTGTTTCAGTGCCGCACGAAGATCAGGGCCAGTGGTCACCTCGCACATTACTGCAGCCTCTAGGGGAGTCGTTCTGTCATGTTCTGAGTTGCTAGAGCCCTAAGGACGCGATCATCCACATTATCATCACCATTTTATCTTGTGTCATTGATTAGGCTTGCGTCTCGATGCAAAAAAGCCCATGTGAACGTAACCAGGGGTTGAGAGCGCGCGAACTGGTTTCATATCCGCATATGAAACCGATTCTGAGTGCGCATGTGAAAATGGGGTTAGGCAACAGTGCTGACTCTACAATATGAGCAATTATTACATCATGGTACACTATGCTATTTTTAGAGGTGCCAAACAGTCAGTGTGCAGCAATCTAGCAATTATGACATCACGGCAAATATTTAGAGGAGCCAACACCTTAAGTTTGATGTGGCATCGTTGATGGCTGATATATTGCAACTGCATCCAAAACTGCACACTTTCATCACTGGAGAGCCCTGATGACTTCCAGAAGGTGAGTGTGAAAGGCAAAGTTGTGAAATGACCAGGTGCATGGAAGTAGGGAAACAATGAAACAGGTTCTTGAAGGCACAAAGGACCTCACTCAATGGAGTACTGCCCTGAGGACATACCTCCCTTCAGGCCAAAGAACACCACCTGGTGTAGAGCAACCACCAGAGATGACCATACGCTCATGCACTATATATAGCTACACCCAAACACAATGGCTAAGTGGGCAACTATAACACTGCGTGGTAGAGAGCAAAGTCACGTCCTAGTCACGTGATTAAAATGTACTCATGTGCTAGCCACAAATGGCTGACAGGTGTGCTAGTAGCTTCGAAGCGAATTCTGTAGCTTTGCGAAGAGGCTGTTGTACAAAAACACTCGTTTTGATTTAAGATTTTGCAGCACTGAGGCGATCCATAGGTCTTCTTGTCTGATTCGTTACTGTGTTGAAATACATGAAGCCAAACACACACATACACCCAAGTACTGTAACCCTGTGTTGCATTCGCCCAGGGTTAATAAGAATTTATTGTTGTTACTATGTCTACATGTGACAGGTTTGTAGAAAAAGCCGATCACAGAATGTATACAGTAACTACATCTCTAACGTACTCTTGACAGATGACTATTATGCTTACCTGTTCCTTCAAAGCTTGGAATAGTTGTTCCTCAAGGTTTCTAATCATTTCCTTTTGCTCTGTTTCCACTGCCCGGCTAGCTGTAAGCTTTGCCGTAAGAGCACAATTATCCATGAAAAGATTTGCTACCTTCGGATCCAAGTCCTTTGTATTCTCATCCTGTTCTGGTGCCACAGAAGGCAGTTCGTCACATGATGCATCATCAGCCTGAAGGAAGACAACAGCATTGTTAGACTGTGCATGTACGTAAGTGAAATGGGAAGTACTGTACCAGTTTATTAGCAGTCGAATGTCGAATTGGTTGCACAAAATAAGTACTTCCATGCACGTGAGTGAGACTAAAGCATGCAGCTACTAATGATGCAGAGCAATTGCTGGATTGACTGCACAAACTAGGCACTTACACATGAGTGAGACTAAAATAAATATTGATACGGGCATTACTGTTATGATAAGTGTTAATTACCTGTGGCACACTTTGAAACACTGTAAAGCAGTCAATGTGGCTGGATGATCAAAGTAACAGAACCAAGAGAATTGTACTTGCATTCACTAAGGATATCGAGTGGGCAGCCTAGGCTCCTAACCAAGGACATGTTGGCTCAGCAGATTAGCTAGCCAGCTAGGTGACAAAGTACAATGGGCTGCATGTCTTAGCTTCAACACCTGGCCTTGACCTGCGGCAGATGGGGGTGTTTTCTTCCATAAAGAAGTTGAAAAAACGCTATTTATAGCACATAGCAACTGTAACTATATCATCATCGGGTGCACCAATTAATTTAACAGGACTAAAGTAGTTCGTTGTATAATAAATATTATAGCTACTTGCTGAATTCAAAGTGATTAAGACGAGAGTGTGCACATATAACTAACTACTTCTGGGGAAGGCTCCACTCCTTTGCTGTCTGCGGTACTGGACACAGGATCGTCTGCATTTGGGAAAGTAAACGGAATGAATGTTATCAGCAACGAATGCACAGATCATCACAAGAACCCTTGTACATACTATTCAAGCCTAGATCAAATTTCTGTATAGCTATACAGAGTATATAACTTGCATGCCAGGCCACAACCATGTGATAGCCAGGTAGGTCCTGGCCCTAATTGTGCTGACTCTGGACAGAATGTGTCAGCTAGTAACTTGACTCTATAACCATATGTAAACAAACTTAGTACCGTACAATTTCTAATATAGGCGCCGCCCCAATTAAAGTGTCTCCTAGGGCATACATACCCTATTTTCCCTGCTTCAATTGTAAGCGCCCTTGGGCATTGGAAAAAATATAAGGCGGCGCCTAAATTATTGGAGCGGAATATATTATTTTGCACTATACCGCATGTGCTGACAGCAACGTGGCGGCCCTGATGGACTACTTTAACTGCGTCACTGCTTCATTCACATCCACAGAACGTGTGAAGAAGATGGTTAAGTGGATTGAGCGACCTGTGGGGAGACCAGGGAAGCACCCACTGGAACTGAGTGGCGCAGGCTGACAAAGAAGACGTCCAGGTGGCACCTGTAATTGCTGATTGCAAGTATCCCACAAGTGCCAAATCCAGTCGATGCCAGTACACCGTGAAAAAAAGCAGCACACTGTTTTGTACGCAGGCGCTCAAAAGTACAATTCTGCTCTAATACAAGTGTTAGGCGCCTTTCTAATTGAAGCACCCCTTGGCCATTGCATATTTTTAGCCGTTCTAATAAGAAGCGCCTTTCAGCGCTGGAATTATTTTTAAAGGGCGCCTATATTAGAAGCTATACTGTAATGGCAAGTGGAAACAAAAGAAGCCGCGCGCCTGTACTACAACTTTTGAAGGCCAAAAGATGCATAAGCCGTTTACACTGGAGCAAAGTGGGTCAAAACTTGATTTTGAGTTAATTTGAATGAAGTGGCTTAGCAAATGTTCCCACACAGAGAGCTTAAATCTGCCTAAAGAGAACTGAGCAGCTGTGAGTTACATGCGTACTTCACAAGGTGGCCTAGTGCAAGCAATTGGAAATATTTTAGCCACTGTTAATGGCCGTATGACTGCACGTCAGATGCAGCGAAGGAAAGAAGTCGTCAAAAGGGTGAGAGTTTGACAATTGCTTTGACCATAACAGTTATCGTGCACTGCTAAACCACTTTGAAGACAATTCCACATTCACATGACGAGCAAACAGACTCAAATCCATTTTAAAACTACCTGGCATAGATTGTTTGGATAAACTGCTTCTGAGTCACTTCAGACTGTGTTCACACTACGCAGTCTGGTGATCTGAGTCAGTTTTGAACCAATTTATCCACTCAGTGTAAAAGCCGTAATGGTCTCAGACTGCAAGAAGCAAAGTTTGGAAGCCAGGCTTTCAGCATGAGAGAGCCAAAAGATTAAACACAGTTATACAACTGCAGTCCTCATAGACACATATACACCGTAAACGTAAAAATTTTCACGGGTAATAAATTTTGTGGAAGAGCCATTTGCATGCACAGATGAATTATTCATGTGGAAATATTTTCTCACAGTGCACGCTCTGCAAAAATAGCTCTAATGAAATCGTTTAATACACGAGAGTGGGAATCACTGCGCTTCGTGGCAACACTGCAGTTAAGTGGTACGTTGGGTGGCAATGTCGAGTCAAGATACGACCAGGCATGACTGAAGTGTGAAACTGCTCCTCTTCTTCAATGACTGCACAACTGGAGTCCCTTGCACCTGCTTCTTGGCTTCCACAACGGCCAGTCTTGGGATTGCTGAGGAGAAGGGCCCCTTGCCGTCTGGTAAATCGTCTCTACAAACTGGCTGTTGGCCATACGCAAGTACCATGCGCTGCATTTGCAGGCTACATTTCTTGGTGTAACGGTGCCCACGAATATAGCAAAAATATTTCCACCTCAAATTTTTTTTACCTTTACGGCACATACATATGTACATATCAGACAGCATGGCAGTGCTGTCTATGTAGGGATTGCAGTGGTTGTTTGTATGCTGCAATACAAACAAAAATTTGCGCTACTCCTGAACATGACCGAAAACTGGCGAACAAAGCTTACCATGAGGAAGCGGGGACTGAACAGTGCACATAACTAACCTTACTTCACAGCAAAGGTGTGCTTAGACGTAGATAGCGTCCTCAACATTTCCCACGTTTCGTCTTCTTATTCTTCATATTATTATTCTTCTTCTTTGACAGCTGTAGCGCACAAACCAGAGGGACTAGGAAAATATTTCTCGCTCCATATTGCACCATTTTTGACTGCCATGGCTGCATTTTTTTGTAGGTTAGAAGGCGGCACGAGCTAGTGTGGAAGACAGCGCTTGCCACCACTCCTGCCGTGTTGCTTGGCCAAGAGGAACGGACACCATTTTCAAATTACGTAATTAAACTGGATGAAACCGGAGTGACTGGTGCCATTGTTAGCAGCTGCAGCAGTTAGCTTGTGTGCTGTTTGAAGGACTTTCGCGGTTGTGCATTACCCTGCCACGGTTGGCTTCCAGTCACCGTTTCTTGCTGGGCTATTAGCGCAGAACCTAGGTGCTAGCCCACACCTTGAGCTCCAGGATTACAGAATTGAGGTATAATGCACCAATGCCCTATTGTTGAGACTAAGCGTGTTGCTTCAGCTTAGTTGCCCACTATGAAAAGTACAGAAACTAGAAATAATAAAAATTTTCTACAAAATTGCAAGGATGGCATAAAAAGGACAGAAACAAGAAAGGCTGTTACTCAGTGAAGCATTAACCATCGTCCCTACATTCAAGGATGTAGGACTATAAGGTGTAACATTCTTGCATGTAGGGACCATGGTTAATGCTCCACTGAGTAACAGCCTTTACTTGTTTCTGTCCTTTTTATGCCATCCCTACATCCTTACAATTTTTGTAGAAAATGTTTATTATTTCTAGTATAAAATTACATAAATGCAACATACTACCGAAAGCGGAGCTTGAAGCAATACAAAAAATCACTCGTCCATTTATAAGTAGACTCTGATGTCACATATTACACCCATTTAAAATGGATACATACACACATGGCTTTGGACAAGTTTGCGAGACTAGTTGGAGTCCCATTTTCTATGCACACATGTAAACAACATAGCTTGCCTTGTTCAAGCCAGGGTTGCATAATTTTGTGATGAACAGTTTGGACTAGTAGTTGCTTCTGCAAAGGTATAGGCACACGTCATGACATATGCACATCACATCATAAATTGTCACATATAGTAAACGTACAGTAGCTGATACAGCATGAATACATATTCAGGCACAGATATCAAGACAAAGATATATACAGGCATAAACATACACATACACACAACAACTGACTATGCTGAATTACCCAAACCACTGTAAGATACAATCCACATTCAGGACTGTAATAGAAAATTCATAGTATACTTAGTATTGTCAGTAATTTAGCATACTAATTAAGACCACAGTTGGCAGAGTGTTAAGCATAATCTTAGCACTTGAGGATGATGCCATAAAGGTCAAGGCTACGTAATGCATGAGCCGAAGGTGACTTTTATTGGTCATCCAAGAGTGCTAAATTTAAACAGCGCAACACCTGCCTACGTGGTCAAAATGTTTTAATGCTGATCACATGACATCCAACCAATGAGATTCAGAGGCACTGTGTTCGAACGTGTTGCTAGTTAGAAACATAAGTATTTGCTCAGTTCAATGGAAGAGATGCAGTGCTCCTTCAATTCGTAGTCCTAAGGAGTACAACACTGCGGACAGCCACCAGACTTCTTTGTGAAGTTTCCAAGACTTTCCTAACCTTCAGGGTAAGCATTCTACCAACTGTGCCACGTCTCCAGCTGACATCTCCAATTATGGGAGCAGCACCAAGTGCCCAGCCAGCAGTTTCGCTGTTCTGAGACAACAAAAGGCGACGCCATTTGCTCCATGTGCCCATCTCCAAAGCGGTGGACGTCTGTTTTGGCGTGGATGCAAAAAAGCCAGTGGTTGGCTTTTGCTCTTTGATATTGATCTCCATACGGATGCGGAAAAGCCGGCGCTGACTGGCACGCTATTCGAAAGAGCGTCATTCAGTCAGAGAGCTAAGTCAAACAATTTTTTTTTAGCTCACAAACTGCACACATCTAAGGCCTGGAACGTGTAGTTAAAAGTGTGCATTAACAACTTAATGCGCACTAAAGTGTGCATTTAGTGATTTAACCTTCAGTTATGTGACTGTGTGGCTAGAGGTTTTGTGATCAGCACTAATAGTATTAAAACTGTAAAACACATGCACACAAATGAATGCATACACTTACTGTTATCTTAAGATCAACCAATACATACACCTGGTATGGGAGGACCTGTAGGTTTGACAAAAGAAACATGCATGAACAAAATTTGCAAAGGCAATCTCACTACCACCAAGGTTACCATAAATCAGAGTTCCTTGTTTTTGTTTTTGTGTGCCACAGGTGCAAACATAGTCTTGAGCGCCAAAACCCCCTACAGAAGGGTCTGGTATTATTGCACACACTGACTTGTGTCCAGTACAAAATCCTGTGCTGGCCAATCAGATTTGCCAATTGCTATACGACATCAGCCAAAATTTAAAGACATGGCGTGGTTCACTCATTGACAAAGTATATCATTGAGCGTGCTGTTACTTCACTCGAGTACACTCTGAAAGCAAAGCAAGAACGAGCTGTACAAGCCAAACAATGTCAATTCAGGCACTCCATACTTCATTTGCCGCACTACCACATTGCACAAGAGTTAGCCAAAATTATGTAATGATTACATTCCTGTGGCACAAATTGGCTTATGCAATAAGACCAGACCCTTTCTTAGGGGGTCTGGCAAGCGAGGTGCAAACTAACAGAAAGACACTGAGAAAATAGGAACTAATTAATGGAGATCAATATTTTGCTCTCCATTTATTAGTTCTCCAGTGCACCCTTCATCCGAAAGCTATAGTACCAATAATAGTGTTGGCAGACAGCGATTTGCAGAATGGTTGTCATTCAACCCATGACTCCCCTCATAAGTGTAGGTACCTAGCTAGTGCCAGTCAGGTACTTCGAATACCATGCAAAAGTGAGGCCATAGCACAGTTCAGAGGTGAGTAGTCGGTTGAATGACATTTACAACAAGCACATCACAAGCCACTGTATACAGTAAGTGTGCTCATTGTGCTGTGTAGGGTGATTCAATGAAGAAATCAGAGACCTACCACTTCATAATTTACCACACACCTTTGTTGCACCCACAAAGTCCATGCCACTAGTCAGTCCACGGCAGAGTGCATCCTTGAAGTGCTGAGATAGCATTTGGGACACGTTTACCTCAAACAGGCCTACTCGCATCCTGGTAACGCTAAGCTCCTGAAAGGCCCACAGCACACTTGCTCTCAGTGGGCATTGAATCAAGTTCTGCATGAAGGCTTTGTCAATAATGCAGACAACTGTGGTACTGTCACCAGACCGGGCCTGAATTACTGTGACTTTGTTCCGAGGGATGTTAAACGCCATGCAGAGAAGCAGGTCCAACATCTCCTTACAATCTTTACGAGTAAATTCAGCAAACTCCTTTGCCAATGTGACTTCAACTGGTACCTGTGCATTGGTCTCCTCTGGTGTAGTCAGAGCCAATTTTAATGAGTCTTTCAATTTAACTGCTTCACTGTACACGTCTAAATATATCTCATACCTGTCTAGAAGCCATATTGCCAGTGCTCTTTCCCTTTCTGGAAGGCAGTATACCATCCTATGTAGAATGTCAGTGTCATCCCACTTCATAGGGATATTTAAGCTCTCTAGTAGTTCTGCCACCGTGAGTGCACTTGACAAATCCTTTGCATCTCCTTCAACAAGACCCAACTTAATAACTGTTTGTACGGCTCTCACCATTTTCTTATAGTATTTCTCATTGTGCTCTAGAATGTCCACTACTTGTACAAAAGTGCTCGCATACAGCTCCTTAATCAACTTGCACGAATCTAACTTTTCATTCTTTAGAGCTTTCTTCATTGCCCTCTGCAGGTAGTGGTAATCATTCTTTTCAACAACACACTCAATGGAAGCATGAGAGACACCAACATTGCGATCTGTATAGATAAGACAGCACATCAATTATTGAGCTGTGTACAGACATTGTATTACACAATACATATATCTACATTTGCTGCATTCTCTCCTGACAGAGTGTAACTGTTAAAGGAAGTTAGGACCAACAATGGCTAATGTGTGCCATATAATTGTAAAAGAGGAAGGTCATTGACACTGAATGATTGGGTCAAATGACCTTATAACTGTTTACTGACAACTATTGCTAAGTACTAGGCTGGCCTTCTTCCCTTATAGGGGTTGCATAATAAACAGCTTTCGTTGATCCTGCCTTCCCTTGAATCAGCACAGAATAATATGGCAATAACTCCCCTGTAGACCAGCTTTCCAGTTGGCAAAGACACAAAATAGCAGCTATGTGTATGAGACTACAACTATTATAAAAATTACTACTATACATACACTCTCAATGACACACACACATCATCTATAGTGTACAGCCAGATTTGTCTGTTTGCAAACCCCACTTGCATACAATCAACGGCAATGTGCATGGGACTATTACAGGAACCATATGGGGATGGTCATGGAGAAGGGGGGGGGGGGGGGGGTTGACAGATGACAATTCCCTGCACCTAAGATGTTTTCTTGCACAATCACAACATTTCTGTCCTGCTTGCTAAGCAGGACAGAAGAGGAATGTAAATTGAGCATCGAGGGTGAAGATATTGAAGATGTTAAGAAGCTGAAGTACCTAGGAGCAATGATCAGTGCAGATGGGAGGTGTGATGAAGAAATTGAACAGAGGGTTGGGGCAGCAGCAAAAGTGGTAGGAGCAATGAGAAAGGAGGTGCTGGAGAGAAGAGAGCTACTGAAGAAAACTAAGCTGAGGGTGTTCAATGCTATGGTAGTGCCCACACTCACCTATGGCTGTGAGACATGGACTATGCAGAAGAGACACGAGAGTAAGATACAGGCATGTGAAATGATGTTCCTAAGAAGAGTGGAGGGTGTGACAAGGATGGACAGGGTGAGAAATGAAGCGGTGAGGAGATCTCTTGGACAGGAAGCAGTGTTAGACATTGTGAAGGAGAAGCAAAGAAGGTGGAAGGTGAAAGTGGAGGAGATGGATGGGGATCGATTGGTGAAGCAAGTATATGAAGAAGAAATGACGGGAAAGAGACCGAGAGGAAGACCAAGGAAGCGATGGACTGATAATTTTAAGTAATCCATTAGAACTTTGACTATAGAACATTACTATTTCCAGACATATACTATGTTACCCATTGTACATTAGGCTACCTCCTGCAGAGGAGACATTGCCGTTATGAATGATGATGATGATGATGATGATCACAACATTTCAATTCGCAAGATTTCAAATAATGGGTTCCATGCATATAAAATTATTGTGTGCACATAAATAGCAAACTCTAATATGGTATACACTTTCATGATGGCCACATTATATGTCAAAGAAAATGTACATGCAAGGGTATGTACATTCTCTTATGGCACTTGCTGTACAATTAAACTATGCGGGTACCATTTGTGTCGCAGTGTGTGTTACCCACATTCTTCCAATCATGCGCATCTAAAAGTGAAGTCTCCCATTCCGAATTCTGATCAAACTGTGTCTTCTTATTACATTAGGGATGGTTTGCCCTCTGCGGCATTCAAATGCAATCAATCAATCAATCAAATTGATTGGTGGGGTGGTGCTGGTGGTCTGGAGTGGAAGCACACGATTCAAGATCCATGATTATGGGATGTTTCCGGTTCAAGCTCAAGCCAAGGCCATGGTAGAGAAGTTTTCAGTGGCAGCCCTCGCCTGACAACAAACAGCCCCACTGAACAAATAACAAACTGATTTACTGTATGTGTGTCTGTGTTGCTTGTACTATGTATGTGTTGTGGGTGCCTGGAAGAGTAGCCTTCTGGCTAAAGATTACCCACATTAAATAAGATCAATTATTATTGCCAAGCGGTGAGCATAAGCGAGCAAAGCGAGGCCATTAATTGCTGTCTATTCGAGCCTCGGCGATATATATCCGATATTTGTATCGCACGACACGTGACTGCACATGTGACTCAGTCACGTGACGGCTCGTCTTTCAGGGGGTGCTTCTGCTCCTGTTCAACCGCTCATCTTTGCCGGCATGCTCCCGCGGAAGAGGGGCACAGAAGGAGAGCAGATGGGAATGGCAAGGACACGGCTGCATCCAGCACGCTGAGGGGCCCACGCTGCAAGACAGTGCGCGTGACTTGATATGGAGGCAGCAGGCAAAGATAGGCCAGACTAGCTTCGCAGAATGGCGCAAGGCTACTGGCGTCGGCGACGGACGAACAGCGCAGTCCAGGCTTGAGGAGCTTTGGCAGTAACAAACAAGGCCCTTGGCTACTAAGACAGCTCCAGTCTGTAACATCACATTACACTTGTCTACTGGCCACATAGCTACTATTCATGCTGCGAGGCAATTCTTATGCGCTTAGCGTATGCCTAGTTATTATTATTATTATTGCATTTGAAATCTAAATCTGATTTGAAAGCTGAATCTGCGGCATTCAAATGCATCCATCAGAATAGTGATGGGTTGCTAAAAGACTCGTTGAGAGTTACAATTCAGTCCTTTTCAAGTTCATAACCAAATTATGAATGAACCAAGTGGCCTTATGGTCAGCCAGTTGGACTTACTTTCTGTTATTCCCTGCTCCATTGGTACCACCCCTTCCTCCTCCCAATTGAGAACTTTTTCCCTGATAAAGCAACTGATCTCAGAGCCCACCACTGTTTCCACCTCTGGCAATAGGCCATCCCACGTCCTTGAACAATTACCGCAGTCTGGCTTACCATTCAGCCAGTTCTGCAGCATTTCCTTGCAACATTTCTCAAGGTCACCTTTGTGATTTTGCGCAATGATGTTCAGTGTGAAGTGCTCAGCTCCCAGCTTCATACCAAGTCCATACCATGAACCAGCAATGCGAGGCAAGACTGGATATAAAGCATTTAGTGTGGGCTTTTCACAGCCTACAGAACAGTAATGGGGAACACTAGTATGGTGCATACAGTTTGATGTTGAGGCCTGCAGATGATGTGCACATACATACATGCATGCTGGTATGGTGCCATCAGCTACGTACATATGTAAGTTGGTATCTAATGGTTGAGATAGTAAGCCATCATGGCTTTATCGATGGCGCTGGGAGAAGCAACGTCAGGAGCGGTATACTGTATAGCTATACAATATACTGCACGCACCGACCTCAGGCCAATATGGCTAGACTAGTAGTATGAAAGACACTCCAATAGCTACATGCAATTTCTTACCTTTTATCGCTCCTCTTGAAGGGTGTGTAACTTTAGCTGACTGTAGAGATGAAGCATGGTCAGTTCGAGGCTGACTATTCGCGTCATCCTGAGCTGTAAGAGTCGGAAAACAAATAAAGGAAGGCTTGAAGGTGGGCCAGTGATAGCTATGCTATTAAAGTGGATGATATCGCCAAGTTCACAAACATATCAACACCCGTGGATACTGGGTCAATCACTCTATTCCCATAGACAAGTGGAAGTACCATTCAGCGGAATTCCACCGAGTGAGCCGTCATCACTCGAGCTTAGTCTCGCACAGCCCAGATCGCTACTCGCCTCCATTGTTGACGACGTGCGAGACTGGGTTGTATGCCCTCATAGTCTCGTGACCCAAGGGGCCAGCCCCAAGCCCACTACCTGACCAATCCGCCCCGCCCCGATATAAATGGCGGGTGAGACTGAGTGTAAGAGACTGGCCCCATCATCACGAGGTGGCATGGGGGGGGGGGGGGGGGGGGGGGGGGGGGGGCGCCAGACTATAGCTAGGATCTGGGTTACTCGAAACTACCTACACCTCGGCTTTGTCTCACTCATATGACTACTTTCTTGTAACACTACGAGTAGCCGGTTACGTGGCTACGATGTATGGTATGGATGTATGGTATAGCTAACTAGCTAGCTAATTCTTCTCTAATGTCTAGCGTACAAAAGTACTAGCTCTTACTCAATAGTTTAGCTAGTGCCATATGATTATTTGCTGCCAGCCTAACCACTGCTAGAAGGCTCCGTCATACCTATTTTTCCGTGTGTACAGTGTGCCTGTTTTGTAGCTGTGGTGTGTGTGTGTGTGTGTGTGTGTGTGTGTGTGTGTGTGTGTGTGCGTGTGCGTGTGCGTGTGCGTGTGAGTGTGCGTGTGTGTGTATGTTGAGTGTGTGCGTGAGTGTGACTGAGTGTGTAGCTAACTATGAGTGCTTATTTCTGCAGAGTAGCTTTCCAATTCTCTACATCACAATCTTTCTTAAGTAGCTAGCTATACTAGAGTTCAGTTTGTATTAGGAGCACCTCATCGTACCTTCTTGACGAAGTATACATGAGTGTTGTATTGTGTTTTGGCCTTTGCTGTCCATCAAATTAAGCTGTTTACTGATTGGCTAGAGACATTGTATTGTGCTGCTGATAGCTACAGACTAGTACTGTACACCACAGAATGGCATATGATTTGGATAATATTACTGGGAGTTCCTCCTGCTGAACTCAAACTAAGCATGGCGCTCCTGCCTACAGCTATATAAATCTTATATATACACAAACTGAAAAGAAGGAGGAAGTGTAAGATTCATTAAACTCTAGAGCAGAAAGGAAATGGACACTAACGTCAAGTTGTCATGATTATTCTTGATCATCTGTGTGTAGCAATTTGTAAACACATCTGCATGCATGCTTGTATATCATATAACATTATAGTATAATGTTAAATTTACGTAAGTTTCACTCCTGTGGTATGTATACCTCGTCAGGTGGGGGGGACAGGTGGGGGGGGGGGGGGGGAGATAGGGGGAACAGGTGGTGGGGGTACGGATAGGGGGGACAGGGGGGACAGGTGGTGGGGGGACAGATGGGGGGACAGAGAGGGGGGACGTATAAGAGGGACAGGGGGATACAGATAGGGGGACAGGTAGGAGGGGCAGATAGGGGGGCCAGATTGGGGGGGAGACAGATGGGGGGGCCAGATAGGTGGGGGGGGGGGGGGGCAGATGGGGGGCCAGATGGGGGGGGAGACAGATAGGGGGGACAGGGGGACAGGTAGGGGGGGCAGATGGGGGGCCAGATGGGGGGGGAGACAGATAGGGGGGACAGGGGGACAGGTGGTGGTGACAGATAGGGAGACAGATTGGGAAGATGGGGGGGGGGGGGGGACAGAGGGGGGACAGATAGGTGGGACAGATAGGGGGACAGATATGGGGACAGGGAGGGGAACAGACAGAGGAGATGGATAGGGGGACAGGGGGGGACAGGTGGGGGGGACAGATGGGGGGACGGAGAGGGGAGGCAGGTGGTGGGGAAGATGGAGAGGGGGGACAGGGGGACAGATAGGGGAGACAGGTTTGAGGGGATAGATAAGAGGGACAGATAAGGGGACAGATAGGGGACAGGGGGGGACGAATAGGGGGAACAGATGGGGGGACGGGGAGGGGGACAGATAGGGGGACAGGGGGGGACAGATAGGGGGGACGGGGAGGGGGGACAGATTGGGGGGACGGATAGGGGGACAGATAAGGGGGGACGGATAGGGGGGACAGGTAGGGGGACATTGTATTATACGTAGGCATGTGTATATACAGCTGTTATAACTGTTTAGGCCATACAATGCATATGGCCCTAGTCTCGCACTCCAGACCCCCCTGCAGAAAGTCTGGTGCTTATTGCGTACACTGACTTGTGTCCAGTTCAAGATCCTGTACTGATCATTATTAATATTATGCATACATACGTGCACACTTAGCTAGCTACACTACCATGCAATAATAATGGATGCGGAAATGATATTGACTATAATTCTGGCCCAGCCAGCTGCATGCATATGTGCAATTAACATGCATGACTGTATGTACAGCTGCATAATATTATAGGCAACCAGGGAAAGTGGCCTTATTGAAATTATAATTATACCTATCATATGTTTATAGGTTGTATTGCTAAGTTAAAGGTCGTCCAACAGCATCAGCCATTAAAATTCTTTGTAATAATTAGCTATAGCTATGAACACATACTCATGATAATATTGATTAAAATCTGTAGAATCATACCACAACTATTAGTATACCACTATACAAAAATTACTATTGTAATTAATTTAAAGAGTACATGCACAAGATATCCAAAGTCACTAGCATAGCCTCAGGCACTCCTACAGTACATCCTTGGCTGCTGGGCTTGCATTGACACTCAAGCTCCCAGTGACAGTGGCTATATACAGAAGGGAAGGTACAGCAACAGAGATAGATGCACATAAAATTATTAACATCTATGCTGGCATTATTGGCGTCACTCCACCCAATAAATTACAGATAAACGGGAAAGGACTCCTTTCAAAGGAGACTGCAAGTCTACTAAAAAGGTGTTAACACGGACCAATACAAATTGGGCTAAACATACATTGCTGTTTGTCAGGAATGCAAACCTTTTATCCTTTCCTCCAGCATATCTGCTGGCATTGGATGGCTGCAGGCTCCTTGGCGATAGTAGGCCCTAGCGTCATTGTGTCCAAGCCAAACAATCGTGTGGGCGTGCGGTTTCACACAGATGTCAAATCTCCAGTGCGCATGTGTGCCTATTATTGCATTAAATTGTATTGCTTACATAAAAAAAATAAAAAAATTGTATTGTAGTCATTTAAAATTGCTTTGGAAGGACCCAGGAAATTAGTTGAATATCATGTGATCTGATGCTGCAATGAGACTTCTCTGTAACCAGTGTAGGTTCGAGTTATCTGACATTTGTCTAGATGCTCTAGCCTTCTTCAGAGGTATAGCTGACTGGTGTGAAAATGATACGTATTTAAGTACACGATTACCATCCATACTCATGACTGGAAAGGCCAGATCTGATTCTGCCAGGGGGTTTTCACTCGCACGCTTTCAGCATCGTGAGCCAGCATGACAACAGATCAGCTAGGTCCTCCATTGAAGCATTCCAGGGCTTGAGTTGAGCAGATGTGGATGGATTCCTTCAAGAGTATAGCTCTCTGTGTACCTGACCTGGTCCAGAATTGAGATTTCCTCCCATTGAATTGGGTGTAGGTGTCGATGTGAATGTTCTGCAGCAGCAGATGATCCCAGTGGAGCCCTCTCTGCATGCCTTCTAATGCTCTTGCAGTCTAGTAAGGATGTATCATTATCACACCAGCCAGTTATGAACCTGAAGAAGGCTAGAGCATCTAGTTGAAACGTTAGATTACCTGACCTACACCAGTTACAGAGAACCCATGTTGCAGCATCATGTTCCCACCATCGGAGAACCAATCACTTCATATCTATCATGTGATCACTCAATAAATGTTCATTTCAGATATAATAATTATAACTATACATAGTGATAGTTAAATCCCATACTGAGAAGAAATTTAGTCACATGTACAGCTATAGATACGTACTGTGAAACACCATGCACAAGACTAAGCAAATGTAGTCCACTATGTTTCTCACCTGCAGCTTCCGGCACATTGTCATGAACACTAGCAGGTGGCCTGTGTGCAAGCCAGGCATCTAGCTCATTCTTGGAGTGTGGGCAGTGACAGTGCACATCACTAGGGCAGTATCCTCTTTCCTCCACATTTTCGCACATTCTGTAATCTGGTTTCACCCATACTGGAGGATCTTGTCTAGGCTTGTCTTTCACTCTGCTTTGAATCCAATGACATAACTCCTCTTCAGAATGAGCTGAGGTGCAATCCAGCCCATACAGACAATCCTCTTTGTTCTTGCACATCTCGTATGGAACAAGGGGGTTAATTTCAGGCCTTGGTCGAATAGGCACCTCTTCATACTCCTGCACATATCTGAAATCATACAAAGCACACCAAAAATGATAAGTAAGATAAAAAACTTAACTCACTATATGTCCCATTTATGTCCAAAACAAAGGCGCACACATATACACAGTTATTTCACCTGTTATGAAGGGTCAACAACTTTGAGTTGTTTACATCAATTTTGGAAGTCCTGTGGCTATTTTTCAGCCATCATTTTGTCTCTCCTGCATGTGCATGCTACGCACAATCAAGTGCTATACTATTTGCAGTGCCACTAGCTGTCACGAGTTCGGGTTTGCCCACGGCCTTTAATGTCTTGTCACTTCAGGGTGGCCAGCCAGCGCTTGGTCCTCCCAGTCCAATGTCTCGGTTGTGGAGCTCCTCAGTTAACATCTGGATACGAAGGGCTTCCTTGAGCTGTAGCTCCTTGGATCTGCTGGCTCAGTCAATCACCTTGGTGCCTCCCCAGTCGATGGGGTGGTGTTCCCAGGCATGCTCTGACACAGCGGAAGTCTCTGGCATTCCCCTGCAGCAAGCATCCTGGTGTTCCTTTTTCCTCATTTCAAGCCTCCTGGTCGTCTCTCCAATGTAGGCCATTCAACAGCTGCAGGGGATCTGGTAAACAACCTTGGACTGCTGCTCAGCTGGCAATGTGTCCTTCACATGTGGGACATGTCCAGTTACGCTGACATAAGGGAAATCATAACATAAAGGTGTGAATTCCTCTATTTCTGCGGCAACGCGCACAATTAATGTCACGTGATGTGCAAGGGCGGATCCAGGGGTGTTTCCAAGGTTTCCAGAAACTGGTCAGATCACCTCTGGCTAGTATTTGCATGTATCAGTCCTATAATGTCTATGCTTCCTTATAGCTATACCTTCATGTGTTGGAAACCAGTCATAAGAGTTTCTCGATCCGCCCTAGAAAAGGTGATGAATTTTTTAGAAGTACCCACCAAAATGCTGTTCGTTGCCATAGCAGTGGGGTACAATAGGCACTACAGTGAACTCACAGCACAGCTGTCCAGCTTATAACTCAAAAAGGTCAACATGTGGAACAAGGACTGGACTAAACCGTTTATATACGTTCTTATTATTAAAGTGACAGTGGGGGGGTGGGGGGTAAGTCACACATACATGGAGTGTGGATTTTAGTTGCTAAATAAAAGAGATTGCCTATGGATGTACATCTTGGTATGTTTGCAGTGGAATGGTCGTAGGAGCTTGAAATAAAATGTAATTTGCTTGTGATCGGCTGTTGAAAGAATGTGCATGATAGTGAGTTACATTGATTAAAAAGCTGCAATCTGAATTGCCAATGGTTGAAAGTGGAGCAAAAAATTAAAAAGTGATTCTGGTCCTCCACCTCTCCACGATTACAATTTATATGTGTGAGATATAGTGGTAAGATGGATCTAAACCTATCCTAACCTTATTTAAGGACATATATACTTATATAACACAACACAACCCGCAGTAGCTGTTCTATGGTCCTTATTCTAAGGTTATACTGTGCTACACTTCTATAGTGCAACACCTTTTGGCTACGTATCTGTCTGCTATATGTGCACACATGCAGGAGAGAAACCATCAACTTCACACTTCAGGTGTGCATTATAAGCACCCCCATTAACAATTGTACTAAAAATTGTGTGAAATTAATTTCGCCACCAGTGCTATTTAACCAGTGCTACTACCTTATTCAGAATTGCTATCACTTTGTATACTTTTGGTATCTGCTTCCAATTGCTGTGTATATGCACACCTTGTTCAGAATAGAACTATGACACAGCCATGTACTGGATGGTATATCTGCAGTGTTCCTGATTCTATCAAGGCTGAGTAGAGATTGTCATAGCTTAATAGAGTGGACCTTTATTCTGCATACACAACTCTGTAGGCCTGGCAACACAGAGCAGTACTATGGCAGCAATCATAACTTCTTTAAGGTAGTAGGGAAGGCCAAAGTACCGAAATGAAACATGCAGCTTTTGGTGTACAGATATTGATTTAGACATCTAATACGCACATCCGAATTTTGAAGCAGATCACTTCTTCCCTGCTCGAGTTATTGGAGACTGAAAAAGTGTTCCATTAAGGTGACATGAGGCATGCAATAGCTGATCACAAGAGAGCAAAGCTGAGGCGGCAACGAAGCAATTCCATCACCATGCTGTAGGTGGAGTGGTGCTTCTCGGCTTGCAAGGCTGCCAGCCTTTGGATAAAGTTAGTTGCACATGGACCTGCTCCACCGGTACAAGACAGCACTAGGGGTACAAAGGAGGCATGCTCCACTTCTGGTACCCGTTCTTCGTATTTGCGCCTCTTCTCACGTTCGTGCCGCCGATAGCAGGCTGCTGTCTGCAGGGCTCTGTTCGAGGGGGTGTAGGGGTTAAAAACCCTCACATCAAAGAATGCCCTCTCAAACCTCCCTCCCCAGAAGCCACTTGCTGCAACGTCTAGTCTGGCATTGTCCTCAGTCGTAGCACTGCGAGTAGACAGTGTCTCACCCGACAGTGCTTGCAGGCATGGCTCAATGCACACATCATGGCATACCTCGGTGAGGAGACTGGCAGTGAGGTCGCGCACTTCATTGTGCCGAATGATTGTGACTCCTCCGGTTGGACATGAGAGAGCATGGCCTGTGGTGAAAGCTGCACTGCAAACACACACTCTTGGCAGATTGGCTGGTGTCCAGTTGTAGCGAAGGCAGAGTGCATCACAAAATGCACTTTTGTGAAGTGCAAAGCCATGGGCAGCAACTGGGAGGGCAGTCACCCAGCTGTAGGCACCCTTCTCGCTAGCCAGTTCAGCAGCTCTCTGTAGGTGTTGGGGCAAACGAGTCTTCAGTTCAGCAGCGGCTTCCTCTTGACGTTTGCGTCTTTCTGTACGCAGTGAGGACTTAATGGATTGTTGCTCTTGTCTGGAGTCTCCAATGTCATCCCTCTGCAAGGTAATGATTGCAGTGAGGGGTGCCGTCAGGCGCAGTGAGAGTGTGTGCTCCTCAGACATGGTTGTTGGGTTCACCAGTCCCAGACCGCCATGGCGAGCGGGAAGAGCCAAGAGCTCACGTTCCAGATCAGAAACTCCATTCTGTCCAGTCAGGGCTGGAAGGAAGTGCTGGTGAATGGAGTCCTCAAGTGGTTGTAGCAATGGTGCGACCCTCTCAATGGTTAGCAGGAAGTACAACCAGTGGCCAATGAGGCCATGGGTGAATGCTGCAAAGGCTGCGTGGGGCTCTGACTTGGCAATGGATGCAAGCTTGTTGAGTTCAGCAGTCCACGTTGCGACCTTCTCCTGAACATACTCCTTGATGAAGGATCCTGTTCCAAGGGCTGCTCCAAGGTGACGTTTGCCTGTACATGTGACACGAACTCCACTTCCATCAAAAATTCTCTGTGCTTCAGATAGATAATCTGCCTTCACCACCAACCATGTCTTGCTGCTATTCACATGGTACCCATAGGCTGGACCCGAGTCAGCTAACCTGTCCCACCATGTCCGCAGCAGGTGTAGGCGTCCACCGGCATAGGCATTATCTGCGAACCAGAGCTGCTTGATGTCAGGGATGCTTACTGCTTGAATCAGTGGTGTGACACCCAGGGCATACATCGCCATTGCTAGCGGATCACCCTGAGTGGTCCCTTCCTGCGAGAAAATTGTCTCACCAGCTACAAAGAGTTCTGCATTCATTCGGTACATGTTAGTCAAGGCAGGTGCAATGTAAGGGCAAAGGACCTGGACATTGTGTAGGGTTGCTGCACGATTCAAACTGTTGAAAGCATTACTCGCGTCCACCAGTAGAACTCCTTCAGTGCTTTCGCTTTCACAAATCATTTGCATTGCATGTACTGCAGCTTCAACTCCTGCATCCTGGCCAGCACAAAGCTGAAGGGGGCCTACAGCTGACTGGATGTCAGACTTTGTCACACTCAGGATTGCCTTGCTGATAATTCGATGTGCGATCTCACTGATGCCGATGGGTCTCACCCAAGGCTGCTTGTCGAGTGGAATCAGTCGGCTGGCAATAAAGGCTGTGAGACCAGATGGGTCAACATGTTCTGTGCTGATGCGCTTTGTCACAGCAGCAAAAGCGTCACATAGGTCCCTAGAAGCACTTTGGAATGCTGTACACATGCGGCGCCACCCTGCAGCATCAACACCCGAAGGCCCACGGCTGAGCCATGAACTCAGAGGGCAACTGATCAAATTAGGTCACCATTGACTGTCTCAAACATTACTGGATGATGTTCAGTGGTGCATGCTGATGGTGGCAGGAGAGTGCTGGGGTGTGCCAGTTGTGCAGGGGGGTGCTTGTCCTTGAGGATGTCACGGACAGATGTACCTTCAAACTCTTGGTCAAGACTTAGAATGCCAGACGATGACTGGTCTGACAACAGACAAAGAGCTGCACGCACTTTGCCCTCGAACATGAGTTTGGCAAAGGCTCTGGATTTCCTCTCCTCCCAGGTGTGATCATTGAGGCCTGACTGAGGAAGGTGCTACTGGATGGTTCTGCCCTCTCTCGGGAGGTCATCGATGTCACCAGAGAACCATTGTTGCAGGCGTTTCTCTAGGCACTTCACATGGTCTTTGGCTTTGGATTTGGTGTTGGGCTTCTGGAGCAGAAGCGCAGGCATGGTCATGGCCGCCTTCATTGCAATCAGCTCGATCAGTTTGCGCTCTGCGTAGGCTGTACAAAGGCGGCTTAGTTCCCTGACGAAGTCTATGCTGACCTTACCAGATGGGAGTAGAAAGATGTTACGCCGCCAGTGTGCAATCTCAGCGTAGGAGCGATCAATGGCCAAAGTTACAGCTACACCATAGGAGGCTCCCCATTGAAAATTTGCTGCTGACATTGGTGCGAAGGGGGGCAGGTGACCGAGGGCAACGTTGATCACAGGGAGTGGGGGATTGCTGTCTTGTGATCGATAGGGTTCATCTTGCAGTGATACTGAAGCATCCGTGTCGCGGTCAATGCTTGGGCCACTGTCATTTGCGGTCGCTAGATTTTCACATCTCTGCCAGTTCGTTCTTGAAGGATGACAGTCAGTGCATGTTCTTCCCACCTTAACACAGGCACACCTAACACAACGACCAATGCTCATACACGAGCAGCATGTCGGCATCTTTCAGTCTTCTTAGGTGCCCGGCAGGAGGAAAAGCACTGAAGCGCTATGAGACTGCCGCAGAGGAATCTCCAGGGATCATGGGTCTAACAACCGACCGCCATTTTTCCGCTTCATGCACAAGTCTGCAAGTGTCAATGTGACATGTAATTAATTGATGAGACAAGTATTTATTGATAGTACAAAACTGGTATTTCCAACCCTTCTCGTCTACATTCTGTACTCCATGCTGGATCAGGAATCTGTTTAAGTTGATCTACTCGTCTCCGGCACCAGAGGTGCCTTCTAACTATATCTTCAGGTTGTTTTGTGGTAAAAGTGTATCAAGCGATTGATTGTCCCTCAAATCAACTGTTGCGGGCGCTGACACTAAGCCAACTCAATGTAAAAACATCTAAAACAACTGTAGTCTGCTGACAGGAGTGCCTAATGTGATGGCCCGCTTTCAGCGAGCAAATATAAGCCAATTGATCTGGTGTAGGATTACGCTATTGCCACGCTTCACTGATTTTGCAAACAATGATCCGATTGTCGCGTTGCTCAGCTGTAGTGGAGCTCCTTTGGACAGTGGATCCTTCATTTCAGTGCTACTGAACTCGTAAGGCATCCAATAGCTACCTACCTGTGGACCGAACTGCGGCCATCTTGGCAAGAGAGATGCTTTGAAATTTAGGTGTGAAAATTAATCTATTAGCCATTTGGGTCAGTGAAAAGATTTAAATCATTTGTTCTAATTGCAATCCCAGGGTTTCAAGCATTGATAAAGTCTTCTGGTGGTCTCTCTGAAGCAGCAGAGTAGAAGAATACACGTTTCTCCTTACTTTCATATTTTTCATTGCACTCACTACTATAGCAGTGTATGGGCCATAGGTGTACGTTGCTGAGCTATCTAGTGTGTAGCATTGTTAATGCTTCAAATTTGGTTGGGTTCACTGTAATGTACAAAGGCATGCATCAAAATCTATGGCAGGCCCACCTGAAAAATTGCACTCACAAGCAAGTTATTGCAAAATTTGCAACTTTAAATGAAAAGAGAATAACTCTGCAACAAAAATGAAAATGGAAGTGTCCTGCCATAGATTTGTGCACACAAGCATGTAGATTGTGTATGCCAAGTTTGGTTCTTCTCAGCTATTCAGGGCACAACTAGATAGAGTTGCCCTGAAACTACATGACCCGGAAAAATATAAAAAAAATTCACTTTCAATCAGAATATCTCAATAAGGGAAATGACGATCAATTGATTATGCACACCAAAAAGGCCAAGATGAGCAGTGGAATTGAATATTTTGTTTCCAAAGAAGGCTGTGACATGATCTTAACCCGACTCGACACTCTTCATAAGTGGGCACGGTCAAGGAAGATTGGAAAAGTAAGTGGTCGCCTGTTGTCGACCTGCTGCCACTTCTATGGGAGCTTCTTAGCTGGCTCAGTTATGTCAAGCATGCTTTCTTGGGGTACAGGAAGCCCACGCACACCAGCCCCCTCAATGCTGATGCTCCCCTATGTCACAGGAACCAGTGAGGACATCAGGTGGGTCTGTGGCAAGTATGGTCTGAGAGCGATTTCCAAATCCGGAAGGTCCCTTTGGTCTGTACTATCCAAAGTCAGCGCATGTGGGACATATCTTATGTAACAATCGCTCAACAATGGCGGCCGACTTTTTACCTTCGTATAATTGCTTATATCTCCTGCAAAATTTGGTAATCAAAGTCAGACAAGTACCAGAAGAAAGAGCAAACTCAGCTCTCCAATTCTACATATGATATCTTATGATGGCACCTTGATGCATTGAAAATTGTCACCGCTAACGAAGCCATTCAATTCACGGGAAATGTCATTCTGGTTATTGGTGGAACATTTAAAAGGAAAAAAGAGAACATTAATCTGTTCATACACGTACGACCTAACTTTTGCATGCATGCATTGTTGTTAAACTATAATCCTATGCAAAGTTACAGCAAGAAAACTAACTTTCGTTTCTCTCTGACCAACTTTTGTGCAGTGTAACTCCTCACAGGAAGCCAGGACGAACAATGCATGCATGGAAAGGCTAGATAATTTCTTTTGCATACGAAATGAGCCATCAACGTGCCTCTTCCTGCCAACACCAATAGCCAGAATGTTTGTTTTGTGAGCAATCGTAGCAACCCACCCTCAGGGGCCATGACATCCTCGTAATATATCTCTAAAAATTGGCTGACGACATTATGGCACATTGTGCTGTTAGGCATTTTTGCTCAAACAATTCAATCAAGACGCGTGGTACGGCTTGTTTTCGTCCTTAGGTGCATACCTAGCCGTCAGATATGATGTTCTAGGATGATTTCTTTCATAAGATTGTCACAAATCATGCGCACATCTAGGGCAGATCGAGAAACTTTTATGACTGGTTTCCAACACATGAAGGTATAGCTATAAGCAGCTGCAAACAGATTGCCACCAAATGTTCCCAGCGATACGATGCCATGCTGTAGGTGCACCAAAAGTGTCGGCATTCTCCAATAGCCTACAGCCGAGGAGAGAATGGCGCAACAGTTTTTGTGCAAATTTCACCTGCCAACTTCCAACGTATGAGATCAGTTTGGTGACAATTACAATATGGCATAGAGCGTCACAAGGGACAGGGATTCGGTGTTTGGGGGCAAATTTAGGGCTTGCCAAAGGCGAACTTTGCATGCACAGCTAATTACATATAATCACAAATCTGTTTGATTACTCCTGTGAGTGTTTCTGAATTTCAATTTATTTACAGTAAGAAAGTGCCAATCAATTAACGGTTCGTGCCAAACTATGGGTCCTTGACAATCACTTTTGCAAGAATTATGATAGTTGGCTGTACAGTTTCGAGTTACTTAGCCAAAGGTAATGTACCCTAAAGCTTTTTGATTGTGCTACTACCTTAGCGTGCATAAATAAATTCATGTTACATCACCTTTCCCAGGCTTTCAACTCTTCCTCTGAGTGCCAGAAGTTGCAGTGCACATCAAATTGACAATATCCAGTGTCTTCAACATTCTTGCATTTCTGAAACGGTGGCCATGCCCCTTTGGGAGGTTGTTTCCTAGGCTCTTCTCTCACCCTGGTTTGAAACCAGACATGTAGTTCCTCCTCAGAATGAGCGAAAGTGCATTTCAAACCTTTTGGGCAAGGTGCTGCATTCTTGCAGATGTCATAATGAGCAAGGGGGGGAATTTCAGGCCTTGGTCGTATAGATACCTCTTCACGTTCTTGGATAGTACTGAAATGTGCATACAAAGAAAGGCAATGGTTAGTGTGTGGTACCACTCATGTTTGCATGCGTTACAAATTTTCATCTAACACTATAGAACAAGAAAGTTCTAATCGGGCCTAAAGAACAGTTAGGCCAGCAAGATGGTAATAACCGTCTGCATCCATGCAGCCCACAACTGCACTCCGCCTAATTGAAACTATCAGATTAGTTGACATTAATTGCCTAGCAATAACAATGATTCATGCATGGTTTTGAGTTTTTCTTGCAGTTTTACTGGTAGTAAAAACTGTCAGCAATTTAGGGCTGAAACTGCATTAGTTGATTTAAGCACCCAGTTGCCAAGAAGTGACTCTAATTACTGAAGAGATGGATGCATTACAAAATGGCACATACATAGAGATAAAATATATAGCACTATGCAGATACATTGTGTCTGGATCTAGAGGAGTTGCACAGAACAACCAAGGGGGTGCCAACATAGTCCAGTTATCAATAAAGAAATCTCAAGTTTGGGCTAATTGCACAATGTGCTATTTACAATACAGTGTACCTTTTCCAGGCTTCTATCTCCTCCTTTGAGTGCGGGAAGTTACAGTGGACATCATGAGGACAGTATCCATTACTCTCAGCAACTTTGCACATCTGATATGGCGGTCTTGCCCCCTTGGTAGGATGCAACCTGGGTTCTTCTTCCACCCTGCTTAGAAACCAGCGATGTAACTCCTCTTCAGAATGAGCAAAGGTGCATTCCGTCCCATTTGGACAAGGTGCCCTGTTCTTGCAGATGTCATAACAAGCAGAGGGCTCTATTTCAGGCCTTGATCGAATAGGCACCTTTTCACTTTCCGGCATATTTCTGAAAACATACCAAGCACACCAATGATTATGTTACAATAAAATCTGTTTGTATGCATTATACAATTGGAAATGCAGCATTGCTGATGGCCTGAAAGATACATCGCAATACAATAGACTGTTGGGTTTGCAAGAGTTTCAAGTCTGCTGAGTAGCCAGTCATCCAGGGAAAGCACCCCTACCAAAATGTTTGCTGACTGCTTTTTGATCTATATAACATTCTGAATGAGGATGTACTTGTTACTTTGTGCCTGGATGAAAAGCATGCTGGCTACAAGGCTACCCTATGAGGTAATGCCGTGATTCACTTGTCTGCCATTATTGGCCAATGGGCCATTGTACCTCGCAGGAGAACAGTTAGGTAAGCTTCCTACTAGAATACTATTACTTAAAAACATGTTCTAGAAACACTTTCCTTCCTTGGATACATGGTGAAATATAAAGAAAGATGATTTTGAGCCTAGCAAACAGAGAGCGTCGAGTGCGTGGCCATTTTACAATGTCCGTCCGTGATAATTGGAGCTGTATCTTGCCAAGAATAGAAGAGATGTTCCTTAGGCTTTTTTAGTATCAATCTATTATCACATACTTATGACTACATCTTGTTTGATTTAATTACGGCGAAATGCCCTAAGAGACAATTTAAAACTTTGTAAAGAACGACATGAGCGCCACCATCTGCAATGACAGAAATATGCATACTAGCAGAGAATTTGGCGAGCTACAGTGTCCAATGCCTGCCCCCGGTGCCCTCAGCAACCATGTTACTGCTAGTACAGCTAAAAATGGATGATTATCAGTTAAAATTCGACCGTGGAATGACAGCCAATTAAGTCCAGTCTGCTGAGAAACAAGTATTTCGAGTTAAAAACTGGTGGGACTCCACCCCAACTCGAAATACTTGCTTCCTCCAGTCGCTGCTGTGTTATCAATGTAATAGTAGCTATTGCACTTAATTTTGTGTAATTCACACTTCAACACACTTGTGAACACATTTCATAGGCAAGAATGAACACAAATGATTGAAGCGGACATGAATAGAGTCAGTAAGTTAGCTTACCATATACAAAGTTTGCACATTCTCGGAGTTGCCAAAATCACAATCAAGTACACACACACACACAGAAACACACACACGCACGCATGCACGTACACACACACACACACACACACACACACACACACACACACACACACACAGAAATAGCTACGCTAAACACACACGTGTAAGCATACGTACATGCTCTCTAAAAGACATGGATGAGAGGAGAGGGACATGAATGGAGAGCATACAGGTAGCTGCAAGTGCTTTACAGCACACCTGCAGCGGTTAGGGTTCTGTTGTAGCTGAAGGCAGTTTGCTCGACTGCACTAAGCGCACCAGGAAAGATTGAAGGGTAACTGTGCCTGCTTAGACTATAAAAGCTAGAGACCGTTGCCAAATGGTTTTGTACAGAATTTGTGTGGCTCATCAAGTTCTACGTCACTTCTATCACTTCTCTGAGACTCAGACAGGGAACTGAAGTACTTAAACGGGGTGGCCGTGATTGAAAGTGGCGTGTGAACCAAGTCGCCGAACTGCTGGGTGTTATCCCGCTGCCTCTTGCACGCCTTTAGACCAGAGGTAGTGTGGTTGCCTGTTCTACAACATTTGAAGGCAGAAGACGCCTATGCTCTGCATGGAGGGACATTTGGAAGCCGGTTTCAGAGTCTTTCCCTCGGTTTTTCCAGTATGAGAGAGGCAAACAAACTGGCTGACAATACATATTCCCTATCTTCAATACTTCCGTTGATACATTATTATATAAATGCAAGCACACCTATACTGCTGCAGTTTACATATTATATTAACATACATACATACTGACATACCACCGGAAGCGTAACAAGAAGCCATAAAACAAAATGTCAAAACGAAAACAATATAGGGGTTGCTAAAAAGTGGAAATGGAAGGATAACTCTCTTCGAATCGCAAGACGGATGACGTCAACCCCACTATAACCTGACCCCCAGTGCTCTCAACAACCACAGCGAGTTTGACAACGATGGAGCAGAAACGCACGTACGTTTCGCAGACACACAGACAGACACTTTTGGCTTTATATATTAGATTACACAACTACGCAGTGCAAGTTACAATATTGCAGCCACCACCACCTGTGCCAGCAGAGTATCTGCGCCAGTTGGTCATAGAAAAAGACCACCACCAGTGCAAGTTACAGTAGCCACCACCACATGTGCCAGTAGAGTATCTGCACTAGTCTTTTTCTATGACCAACTGGCACAGATACTCTGCTGGCACAGGTGGTGGTGGATGCGATATTGTAACTTGCACTGTGTGGTGGTGGTGGTGTTTTTCTAGAGCAATGGCGCATATACTGAATGCATGCATCGTAACTTGCACTGTGAGGAGGTAGTAGTAGTATGTGGTAGCAACGCCTGATGTGGTTGTCTGTTTCTTGCAGCTCTAGCACACAATATACTGGTGTGCTCACTGCAACTTCCACTGTGGTGGTGGTGATGGCGGTTGTATTTGTCTATGTGGTGGTATAGTAGCTGGATATTGTGGCTGGATAGTTGTGAGCAAATACACATGTGGGTGCTGCTCTGCTCCAGCAAAGCGGCAAAAGCCTACAAATTGGTGTCAAAAAGTGATTGTTCAAAACATCGCCTCCATTTTGTGACTAATTAAGCAATCCTGCTAATGACATGAGCAAATTGGCCATCTAACTATTTCCACTTAGTATCACGACTTAGCGGGGCTGGGTTGGTGGGATATGCAATGAACCTCACTTTTCTCGGCCATTTTGCAACTAATTAAGAAATCCTGCTAATGACCTGAACAGTTGGATTATCTGGCTAGGTCCACCAAGAGTCATGACTGAGCGGGACTGGCTGGTTGAATAAATCATACGCCTCACATATGTCAGCCATTTTGAGACTAATTAAGAAATTCCGCTAATAACACAGGAAGGTGGACCACTTGAACGTCTCCACCAAGTTTCACGTCTCACTGAGCTCAGTTACATTAATATACAAGATACCACTATGCATCAATATCAATGCACCATACAATAAGTGTTCTCCTAGGCATATTTATATTAGCATTTGGCAGGCTGCTTGTAGAACAAAGACCTAATTAAAAATTAAGTCTCATTTAAAAGTCTTAAAATCTTCCATACTTGAAAGCCATACCTAACACATGTTCTTGAGGGTTGCCAAACTTCCTGGGAATTATTTCTTTATATTATATTATATTAAATTATGTACTTTAGATTAGTGCTGTATATTGTAACTTGCACTGTATGTTCATGCAAACATGAAGCATACAAATACCTAAAAGTGAAAACCATACAGGGGCTTCAGCACCCTAAACAGGGAGGGGGTAGGAGTGAGAAGTTCACACACAAATGATTGCATTTTGAAGATGATGTAGGCACGGTCAGGGAGTTAATTTGTTTGAACAGCGAAAACAGGGGTATATACAACTTCTACCATCCAACTGGCCAGCCCAGGCCGCTTTCCTAGTGTATATGATCATCATGGCATCATATGTAGTGCGCTGGTCAACGTGCACGTGTTCTGGGTCAAATGCATGGAATTGTCTTCTACATGGACATCGTCGTCTGACTACAGTAGCTAAATCAAAGTCAGCTGCTACTTAAGCAACTGTGGCAGTGATCTTCATCAGAAATACAACTAGGAAGGTAATTTCAACTGCAGAAGACAATTTCACTTACCCCAAGCTGGGTCTAAATAAATAAAAATAACAATATTCATAGTATTCAGCTAGGAACCAAAAGAAAGCTGAATTGCACATTGAAAACTCACTTTAGCCTTGGCCATTCTCTTGACAGCTGGCTGAGCAGTACCCCCTCAGCATGTTGTGATTGTGTTCTGTGCTCGGCAACACTACAACAAGATGGATATGTAACAAGCCACTAGTTCATTCATTCCTTTGCTTGTCAAAGGAGAAGGTCACTACACATGTATGGATGAGATGACATGGTATAGTACTTACTTCACTTGTGTGTAATCTTCATTGGCCAATTGTGGCATATACTTGTCTAAAGTGGTACGCGGTCTGTGCTCAACTTTCTGCCAGGCATCCAGCTCTTCTTTGGAGTGCGGGAAGTGACAGTGCACATCGCGTTGACAGTAGCCACATTTCTCAACATTTGCACACATTTTGTATTCTGGTGCCACCCCTGCTGGATGTTCTTGCCTTGGTTCTTCTATTACCCTGCTCTGAAACCAGTGACATAACTCTTCTTTAGAGTGAGCAAAAGTGCAGCCCGTGCCATGTGGACAAGGTGACTTGTTCTTGCAGAGCTCATAGTGAACAAGGGGGCTGATTATAGGTCTTGGTCGAATAGACGCCTCTGTGCTTTCCTGGATAAGGCGGCGTTCACACTACGGTAGAAATGACGGCGACGGCGACGGTACGGTCACTTTTCGTCGTTCACACTTCACGTTACGTAACGTGGCCGTGACCGTGGGCGTGAACGTCACCGTGGCAATGGCCGCCACGGTGACGGTTACGATGACGGCAGTCGAAGGTGTTATTCAGCGAAGAAGCGAGCGATGGCAGCTAAGGGCAAGAAGCCAAGAGTACAATGGGATTCGGAAGTCGAAAGAAAGCTTATCGACATCTGGGCGGACATCCTCGAAGAATTTGGCGGCAAAACGATCAAGAGGAAGAAGAAAGAGGCAATCGCGACCACCCGCCTGAACGTTTATGTGTCTGAGGAGCTCAGCAGAGCTGAGAAATACACGGAGAAGGAAGTTTGCAACAAGATTGACAGCATCTTGAGGAAAGGAAAGAGTACGTACGTAAATTACCAGAAGAAGGGGGAGACAGGAAAAGAATATACGCAGGAAGAAGCCGATTTGGATTTGGAAGCTGCAGAAGCCCACTGGCCTAACTTTAAGACGTTCTATGAACGTTTCAAGGATCATCCTGCGTTGGGCCCAGGATCGGTGGATGACACAGCAGTGACCCCCATTGCCACAAGAGAAGAGGTTGTGGAGCTGGAAGGAGACGTTTCCACACCAAGCAGTTCTAGATGCCCAAGCAGGCAGTCAAACAAAAGCATCGGAGCTGATAGTGATAGTGAAGAGGAGGAAGATGAAATTCCTATTCCTGCTAAGAAGGCCAAAGGCGAGGAAACGCCACTTGTTGCCAGGGTTGGGAAGAAGAAGGGCAAGCAGACAGGAGCAACACAGTTCCTTGTAGCATTTGGTGAGCTGCAGGAACAGACTCAGATGAAACAGCAGGAGCATGAGCGCAAGATGCAGCAAGAGTCTATGGCCTTCCAGCAGAAAATGGAGCAGGATAGGATAAAGTTCGAGGCAGAACTTTCAACAAGTCTGCAGCAGCAGAGCAGCCAGTTTCAAGCTAACTTGATGCAGCAAAACCAACTTTTTCAAGCTGAGTTATTCAAGAAATTGTTCGAAAAAAAGGACGACTAGCTAGGTAATTTCAGACTATAATTGTGCTGTCTTCAAGCTTTTTATTGAAACACTTATATATTACATTATTATTATTACAAGGCTTATTACTATTGCTTATATTCATGTGCACTTTAAGTTCTGCATTGTTGATGTAGCTATATATACCATGTAGTGGAAGTTGTTCATCAAATAATCACTGTGGGGCTGGCCTGGTGCGATGAATATGTCTTGCAAGAGCTTCTCGAACACTGGCTGCTGATCCAATTACTGCAGTCACTTGTAAATTGGGTGGTGTGGTGTCAACGTAGACACTTTCATCAGGAAGCCAACCAGGCTCAAATGGGCATTGGTGTCTTTCACAAACATTGTGCAAGGCACAACAGACCACTGCCACATGCCGTACAAACACTGGGTCCTTTATTGTGCATTTTCCATCCATAATTTTCCATCGCCCCTTCAACCTGCCAAATGCTTGCTCCACTACTCTCCTTGTACGTATCAGACTGTAGTTGAAGCTGCGTCTGTAGGCTGGTTGGCCCACATCATAGCACTTCATACAAGATGCTGAGAGGGGAAAAGCAGAGTCTGCTACAAGGAATGGTTTGATGTTCACTCCTGCAATGGACCTTGTAGGATGTGCCAGCCACTCGCCACTTGCAATCTTCTGGTGCATGATGCTGTTCCGATACGCATAGGAGTCACCTACTGAACCAGGCCTACCAGCATTGACATAGGTGAAAATCCCCCTTGCATCTACACAGGCTAGGACAATGATGGCAATGAACTTCTTATAGCAGAAGTAGGTGTCCCCAAACTCTGATGGCTTTTTCATAGGCATGAATGTACCGTCCAAAGCACCACCACAGCATGGCAACCCACACAAGGCTTCGAAATCTATCATTACACGATCCAACTCTTGTCCAGTGGGGAATAGAATTACCTCTGGAACAAGTCTCTCCCGAAGAATAGTGATGCCTTCATGTACTACCACTGCAACCGTGGACTTTCCAATAGCATACATAGCTGCCAGTTCAGAGAAGCTGCTGGCTTGAGCTAGCCAGTGCAAAAGAATGGCCATTCTCTTTGCTGGGACAAGTGGTCGTCGCAATTGAGTAGTTTCCTTTCTGAAATGCTTGCCAAACGTTTGGCAGAGATACCAGAAGGTATCTTTTGACATCCTGAAATGTTGTAGGTAACAATTCTCCTCCCAGTCAGGGTAAATCTTCCCCATGTTCCGCCACAAGAGACACACATCCTTCTCCCAGAAGCCCTGCTCTCGAGGTGCTGCCCAAAATCTCCTCGGAGCTCGTAGAGAGCGAACCATGTCCTGAAAGGGAGGCAGAACCAAGAGCGACGACCAAGAAAGCAGACGCGACAACGATCCGCGGCTGCTGGGTGGACGGCGCTGGTCCAAAACGTTGTAGGAGAGTCTGCGAAGACGAATTCTTCGAGCGCGGTAGGCGCTAGACGGCTGCGCTAGCGAGAAAAGGTTGATCCACATGAGCACAATATCCACGGTAGCCATGTTTCCTTCATTTACTACGGATAGGTGTGAACGGTTTGGTTTTCTACCGTCACCGTCGCCGCTACCGTCGCCGTCATTTCTACCGTAGTGTGAACGCCGCCTAATACTGAAAATAGACACAGCACACTTAAGCAATGGATAACCACAACTGTACGCCAAAACACTCAGGTGATAAATAATGACTCATGACGTAGGTCGAACCAGAGCCACAACATTGAGCTTTCCAAATAATGACTCATGACGTAGGTCGAACCAGAGCCACAACATTGAGCTTTCCATGCATGGAGCAGAGAAACTTAATCCTCGGTATAACATTTCACTTTTTGATTGACATTTTTTGCCATAGAGAAATCAGGCAGATTTGGTCCCAACATTTCTCAAGCAGCTGCAAACAGATTGCCACCAAACGTTCCCAGCGATACGATGCCATGCTGTAGGGTGCACCAAAAGTGTCGGCATTCTCCAATAGCCTACAGCCGAGGAGAGAATGGCGCAACAGTTTTTGTGCAAATTTCACCCGCCAACTTCCAGCGTATGAGATCAGTTTGGTGACAATTACAATATGGCATAGAGCGTCACAAGGGACAGGGATTCGGTGTTCGGGGGCAAATTTAGGGCTTGCCGAAGGCGAACATTGCATGCGCAGCTAAATACATATAATCACGAATCTGTTTAATTACTCCTGTGAGTGTTTCTGAATTTCAATTTATTTACAGTAAGAAAGTGCCAATCAATTAATGGTTCGTGCCAAACTATGGGTCCTTGACAATCACTTTTGCAAGAATTATGATAGTTGGCTGTACAGTTTCGAGTTACTTAGCCAAAGGTAATGTACCCTAAAGCTTTTAGAGTGTGCTACTACCTTAGCGTGCATAAATAAATTCATGTTACATCACCTTTCCCAGGCTTTCAACTCTTCCTCTGAGTGCCAGAAGTTGCAGTGCACATCAAATTGACAATATCCAGTGTCTTCAACATTCTTGCATTTCTGAAACGGTGGCCATGCCCCTTTGGGAGGTTGTTTCCTAGGCTCTTCTCTCACCCTGGTTTGAAACCAGACATGTAGTTCCTCCTCAGAATGAGCGAAGGTGCATTTCAAACCATTTGGGCAAGGTGCTGCATTCTTGCAGATGTCATAGTGAGCAAAGGGGTGAATTTCAGGCCTTGGTCGTATAGATACCTCTTCACGTTCTTGGATAGTACTGAAATGTGCCATACAAAGAAAGACAATGGTTAGTGTGTGGTACCACTCATGTTTGCATGCGTTACAAATTTTCATCTAGCACTATAGAACAAGAAAGTTCAAGTCGGGCCTAGAGAACAGTTAGGCCAGCAAGATGGTAATAAACGTCTGCACCCATGCAGCCTACAACTGCTCTCTGCCTAAACAATTGAAATTATCATATAAGTTGACATTAAATGCCTTGTAATGACAATGATTCATGCATGGCTTTGAGTTTTCTTGTACTTTTACTGTTAGTAAAACTATCAGCAGTTTAGGGCTGAAACTGGTCCAGGATTAGTTGTTTTAAGCACCAAATTACCAAATGGTGACTCTAATTACTGAAGAGGTGGATGCATTAGAAAATGGCACATACATAGAGAGAAAATATATAGCACTATGTAGGTACATTGTGTCTGGATCTAGAGGAGCTGCACAGAACAACCAAGGAGGTGCCAACATAGTCCAGTTATCAATAAAGAAATCTCAATTTTGAGCTAATTGCACAATGTGCTATTTACAATACAGTGTACCTTTCCCAGACTTCTATCTCCTCCTTTGAGTGCGGGAAGTTACAGTGGACATCATGAGGACAGTATCCATTACTCTCAGCAACTTTGCACATCTGATATGGCGGTCTTGCCCCCTTTGTAGGATGCAACCTGGGTTCTTCTTTCACCCTGCTTTGAAACCAGTGATGCAACTCTTCTTTCGAGTGAGCAAAGGTGCAGCTCGACCCATCTTCACAAGGTACTATCTTCATGCAGCGCTCATACTTCTTATCTGGTGATATTGACGGTCTCCGCCGAATTGCTTCACCAGCTTGGGTATAGTTAACTGTGGATCCATACTTTGTCACGCACTTTACTGGATCTGCATGTGGCGCGGGGAGTAGCATTTTTAGCCATTAAAATATTATAGGGCTAGAATACAACTCTTAAGATGTATAGGCCATGACAGCAGAACCATTTCATATTACAACATACCTTCTTCTCCTTCGACTTAGCTATAGCTACATAGCTAAGGCTAAATGGTGAGCAATGCTGGAAGCAGAGCAACCAAACTTAAGCTTCCTTGCGCATAAGGGCCTATTCATAGTCCGAGTAAGGATCTTATTTACACCGAATCCAAGCCGAAGACGTTTTATAAATTTAATACAGTATAATATTATTATAATGTTACTGGCTGCAATGCTCGCCTTCGGCAAAGCCCTAACTTTTCGCTCCGTACTTAGGGGTCCAAAATGGCGGACGGTCAATTCATGGGATTACGCCATGCCGTGGTCCTCGGAAGCAGCTTATTTGCGCACTCCGGACCTCTTAGATTGAGAGGTGGCACAGCGGTTGGGAACGCTTGAGCGTGATTCATCAGCGCTCTCAGGAGTTCGCTTTTGTACTGGCAGCATAGGAGAGTGCGCGGAGAACCGTATACTTCATTCGTAGATGAAGAAACCTACCACCTGCCGACTTAGATTCGTAGATCCAAGACGGCAGGCGGGCAGTTTAAGTTTTTTGCTGCGCGCTCCTCGGCGGCAGCTTCTTCATGTACTTCAACCCATTAGATCGAGGCCGAATATGGCGTCCGTAATCTGGGAAAGTGTGGTCTTGATTGATGGCCGCTCGCAGGAAGACTTCGCGAACAGCTGTTTTGCACTTCTCGGTATGATATTCATGGTTTGGGAGCATGCAGCTGTGGTCGCCATTTTTTATTGTATAATAATTTTATGGCTAGATCAGTATTGCCGGCTGTGTAGTATGTCTGCGCATAGTGCAATTACACGGATGTATATTGGTGACTATGTGCAAACCATGTCTTTATATACACTTCGTAGCATGACATTCTATAAATAATGGAGCTAAGCCCGAGTATCCAACTTTGTATTCTTTCGTATTCTTAAGGCGTTCTGTATTCTTGGCTGCATTCCGTATCCTTAGCAGCGTTTAGGGGTTTGCGCTGCACATTCGGTGACCTCCTTTCGTCGGCACTGCACCCTAATTCAGTTCAAAACAATGGGATCGCGAAAACGGCAACGTTTGGCTCTGGCACGGAGGGAAAAGGGAAGAAGATACAGGGAAGCAGCCATTTTTTTTGGATACCGAAGTCATTTTAGGTTGCCAACTGTGGTGCGAAATGTCTCCCAAGTTCAGGGATTGAATTGTCGCAACTGCCGAATGAAACCAGCTACGTGCAATGCAAGTGCAGAGCAGAAGAGCAAGGATTCTCAATGGCAATCTTTCCTCATTGACCACATTTCCCATGGAAGGATTTGGTACACACTTACCAACAAGATATGCTGCTACGGAAAGGATAGGGACTATGAGACGATCAGCAACAAGAGTGAGGGGAAAGTGAAGCTTCTGACCAGCGTTGAAATCACATGCAACAATATGGACATGACATGATCGCGTCAGGTTCCTTCTCAGTGCATTTCTTCTACAGCCAACAATATGCAAAGCTGCACGAATGAGACTGTGCTCCTTAGGAACATCCCACCAAGGTCAACACTTGCTACAGCAAAGACAAGAGCAAGCATCATAGTATGGGCATTAACTTGCTCTGTTGTGAGACATGCATGTGCATGACCACGTGATTCATTGATCCCTGTTTTGTTCTGTTAAGTGCATATGCATGCATGCTACCAGATGACATTAGCACACTGTCATGATAACACACTCTGGCGATGCTAGACCGGTGCCGAGTAGCCGTCGTGGAAGTGCGGTCGTGGGGGCACCAGAGTAGGGAAGCCCGCCGAAGGCGGGCTTTCACTGCTAGTATAAATAATGCCGCTTCATCTCAAGGCTTAATAATCTTCAGGAAAGAGGCCATAAATGTGGGGAAAAGTGATGATGGCAAGAAGAAATCATCCTTGCTCACAAAATTTTCAGACTAACATGTGAACAGAAGCAAGTAGTCCAAAGTTGTGCACAGAAACCGACGTGGTACTACTCTGGCCATAACCCTCTAACATGGTTCAGTACTACGCCAAACAGTACCCCAGTAACTCCAGCACTTCCCACCATGGCCAGGGAGCAGGAAGCTGCCAAGACAGGCACATATTACTTGCACAGGACAACAGTACACAGGCAACCACTAGTCAGCAACCAAGAAGGAGCAATCACCAGCGACACCAGCCTGAGCACTATGGTGTAGATGAGTAGTGCTTCCGGAGAAAGTCAGAGTTAAGGAGGGGAGGGTGTTGTGAGCAACCTTGCCAGTCCTGCCTTGCCTAATCAATGATTTGAGCAACTGTCTACTTTGTACGCTTACGGTGCCTGCGAACACAACAATATACTGTATATTGTTCCACTACAAGTTGTACAAGCTTCTGTAAATCAATAGCCAAATGGTACAGTAGTGAAACAACATACATAAACAGCACTGACTGGAGATGGTCTACATGTGTTATTCTGTCTTGTGTAATTCTTTTGTATCAGAAATCTGCTGCCTGATTCATTAATCCTTTTCACTAACTTTCTGCTACTGCTTGCAATTACCTTCAATCTCCATAATTATTCAGAATTTGACTGGTTAAATTTGCAAAGCGTAATGTTTAGCAAAACATTTGTACACATGTGATAACTTCCTCATCTGTATCCATTAGGATATTCAGATGGCAATAGCAGGTATTCATTCCATGTTGATCTTTTCAAATCGCTGTGGCAAGTATTTATTCTATATAACACACAAACATTGCAGTTCAATTAGCTCACTTTTGCCTCTTTCCACTACATGAGCATTGCCTCCCTTTGCTATGGCTTCAGCTTCAAGCTTGTCCAGACATTTCTCAGTTTCAAATTTGTCCAGACGTTTCTCAGCTTCAAGTTTCTCCAGACGTTTTTTAGCTTCAAGTGTGTCCAGACGTTTCTGCATTGACATTCTCTCTTGTGTTGCGTTCATCTGCAAGAAATTGTTGAAACATACTGCAATGTAGAAATGGCCATTTTGAGTGCATGCCCAAGCAAGGACACACAGTGTTAGTCAGTGTTAGAGTATACAATTATAATTATGTGCAAGCTAGTCTAAAACACTGTTAGTGTGAAAGAATAATGGGAATCTACGCGCTGTATGTAGCTATAATATGCGCAATGAATTGCAGCACATTTACTCCCTCGTCCGCACAATAGCAACCACTGCCCCCAATCACCATGGCAACCCAGCCATCCGCGCACACACCTTGGAGCTACATAAAGGTTTGTGTTGGGTTGCTATGCAATCACCACATCTTGCTTCTAACATTATTGTGACTCTTCTGATCATTTGGCTGAACCACAACATTATACATAGCTTGTCAATTGGGTGTAGGTTGCTGTTTGCAATGGTTATATGTATAGGCAGGGGTCTAATGGATAGTGTAAAGTTGGTATTGAGTTCAAAGACAGGCCTGCATGCACTGTAAAGACGGTGGTGGCTTCATAGGGCTAGTTAAATGCAGGGGTTTTAGTTTTAGCATGCTGACAGCTGAATCCAGTGCCCTGGGTTTGAATCCTCTCTGCTTCACCTTCTTTTCACCATTTGCCATTTCAATGATCTACTGACAATAGTGGCCCAGATTGTGTCTTTACAAACTCAATCACTTTCAGTCATCAGAGACTAATTGTCTGGAATCTCATCTATTGGACTCCCTAGCTTCTGGGATCTATATGGTTTGAATTTACCATTCTCCATACATTTTACTATGACTTGCATGCGAGCACAGGAGACTGTGCCCCTATTTTTGTACTACTACAAGCATTTAGTAGCTTATATATTATTATTTTCTTAAACTGTGAAATGATGTAATCCATATAATTATTGCTTTGCATACATTTTGTTAATAATATAGTGCATCATTCAAGTATAAACTTGTTGGAGATGTGTAACTACAGAAAATAGCTATCCCAAGAGCACATGTATTCATTATGTGCTCCTGGCTATCCACATGCATGTGCACATTCCTTCTCAGCATGGGGCCAACTAGCAAAACTATGAATAAATCAGTGGGGTCACAATAGGAATACTTGATAAAGTCATCAGACTGAAAATGTGGACTTGGTTCTCCATCTCCCCACAGCCACACAGCTGGCATAATCTCTCCTTAAATTGAATGTCCATGTATCTCACAGCTTCAACAGCACACCTGGACATTTGGGAATCCTCTAGCAGCTGTAGGTGGGACACTAGTAGCTACTTGGACAAACATCACACTGTTGAAACCCTCACACATGCACTGTCATTCCACTCTGTTAGACAGGCAGACAGATCACTTTATAATGATGTTCAGGAATAGAAGAGCATTTGCAGCCCTACTGCACCATCTCAGTGTGCTGGGGTGAAGCCAGATTGAGAATACGACATACTTAACCAAGCTGGCAGAGAAGGCACTCCAGTGAGAAATAAGCTATAAAACAATATAATGGGACACACACTAAAAGAACTCATTCATTGGCACAGGTTGAGGTGGAGGTGGTATCACAAGAGGTACCACCTATGCATGTACAACAATACTACAAAGTAGAGGAAAGGAAAGAAAGATAGCTGTTGGCAGCAGCAGTGGACATGGCTTATTGGCACATACATAGCTACAGGGGCAGCTTGAGATTAGATATATATTTCATATTTTGTCAGTTTCTCATTGCAAGAGTTATGTAGTTCCGATGGTTCACATTCTAGTCTTTTTGTCTGTATCCACACAATATTAATGTAATTTCCCTATTATACCTGTCAGAAATATTGAGAGTAAAAGTGAACCCCACAAATTCCCTCTCCACCAACTTACCACTTCCATTTTAATGTCATCCTGCTCAGATTGGATTGCTTGAGGACCCTTTCTAATGCCTGTAAACTTTGCAGGTTTCACAGCTGGTCTGTTCTCTTCAGCTGCCACATCAAAGAGCTGATGAAGGGATCTAACTGATGGTGCAGGGGCCTAGTTGAGGAATGATAGTAACAAAGATCATTGCACATTCATGTTATACAGTGTGTCTCCCTGCATATCTCAATATATGACACCAACAGAAAATTCTCTAATTTAGTGTGCCGAATACAGCATATCCGAATGTACACATGATGCCAAATATATTTGATTAAGTTTTAGACCTATGCCTTGTGCTATAGCACCACACACCATTACCCTCATCACACAAGCTATCTTATTGTGGTTCTTTTACCTTGCTTTGCTCCTCCTGAACCAGCAACAGATGCTTCATCACCTGTCCTTTGATGTCATTGCTAACTCCACGCCCACATGTCTCTGCAACAGCTTCCAGTACTTGCTTCCAGCTGCACTTACCACCCTGTTGATGTCCTCCACCATGCAGCCATTTTGTGAACATTTCAACACAGGTGCGCTTCAAATCTTCCTTATGCTCCCTCTCAATAGTCTTCATTGTAGCTACAGGAACTTCAAGAGATATACCCAAAAAGTACCAGTTGGGAGCAACAGTTGGGACTACAGTCAAGGTGAGCTGCTTTATGGTTGGGCACTGCTGTAGGAAGGAGGCATCTGTAGCAATTAACAATGAAAGGAAAGGCAGCTGAAATGATCCTTTGATGGTGATTACACAAGACTCCTACGCTATGCTTTGTATGTGCCCTGGGATGACTTCACAAGAAATTGAGAGATCAAGCATTAACTACCATTCACTGGGCATAGCTACAAAATAAAATAATATGCTCCCCATCCACTTTGTGAGCTATTATTCTGGGATGCTATCATGCATGGGGAGGTTCAGAGGGGGCCAAGCCCATATGACCTTTGTAGCAGTGTACTGACATCACACGACATCACTGGACATCACGCAAGTGATGACACTACCACCGCATGGCACGACTTGGGAGAGAACTAGATTTTTAGGAACAGTTTAGTTAGTTGCGTTAGGGCGCCTCTTGTGTAGCCTTCCATCATACATTGTGTAGCCTCGATTTGTTGTCTAACAACCTGATACGACCTTAGCTGTACCTTTATAAAGATGACAATAGGCAACACAAACCTGACAAAAGAAGAGCTGAGAGCATTAGCCCAAGACAGAGATCAATGTTTCCTACTTTGTAGTCACTAGCAACAGCATAGCTTTTACATGTACGTTTAAATTGTCTATGCTTCACCTTGTCGATGAGTGGTTGATTGAAACAATACAATAATATGAGTGGGTAGGCAGTTGAATTTGGACAGATGGACTAGCTAAATTAGTTACAAACTTTGTGACAAGCTTAGAGGGATAGAGCATCTGTTCTGAGTGAGAGCAGAGTACCTAAAACTAATATTCAGTTAGCTAGGTGTCTTCGTTTGCACCTGTGTTCGTGACCTGTGCTAATGGCAATCAAGCTAACAAATGCACAATTTCAAGCCAGTTGAAACGGAAGAGTGACTTACAGTATAGAAAATCGTCCCCCTCTATGCAGATGCCTAATTCATCATGGTAAGAAGGAATGGTTTCAGGCAATGTGCATTAGTATGGGCCTGGTCATTGAGCGGGCTATTAAACCTGGCAAACCTCATCACTATGTTTTCTTGATGGGTTTCGATCCAGAATGTAATCCAGCGTGCACACTGCATGCAGAGGGGGGATGCAGATGCCTTCATGCAGACAGCTTTTCCTCTGTACATCTTTCAGTGGGTCACTCTGGCCATGTAAAGTAAATTCTTCTCCATGGTTAGTCCAATAGATATTAGCATCACTGCAACGAACAAGCATACTTAATAGGGTTTTCTTCTAAGCCTTTCTTCAAGGTTTTCTGAAAATGATCTCCTTTCCCTCCTCTCTTTCTGTAGGCCTACCAGGAAATTATCTGGGTCTACATCTGTATCTTTGGAGTATGCATACACATCTTTCAGGGTATTCAGAATTGCGTCCAATTCCTTCACTGCCTTGTCATGGTCCTCACCTTCAGGCAGGTCAAATGTAATGATGTAGACACAGTAGATAGGCGTGATTAGTAGCGGGAGGGGGTACAAGTCTAGGGAGGGGATATTGATACGCAGCAACACATGTCCCTTGTCTGGTAACTTCCCATTACATTCATTCATGTCTAAGCATTGGGTCTTCCCAGACAGCACATGAACATACTGCATCCAAGGCTGGTTTTCAGATCTCTGCTCCATCCTCTCCTGTGATCCATTTATTATGCATTTGGTAAGTTTGAAGTCAGTGTCTACTTCCATATGTGCATCAGCCTGAAGAGCAATTTTAGGCTCTGTAGAGGACAAAAGGAAGTAGCTGCCAATGAACTTTGAACAGTGGCTGCTGGTGGTGACCAGTGACCCGGCTGCTAAAAGGGTCGGCTACAGATCTGGATTGTCTTTCGAACGTTCAACAAGTTTGAAGTGAATCCGTGCTTCTATCAGCGAGAAATCATCAGTGAAATGACATCCCCTCGCCATTTTATTTGTATACGCAGGATACAAAATAGCAAGAAAAAATGGCGGCACCTCGTTCACTCCTGTCTAGTTTCGTCTTATTTTCCGTCGTACTGTTGTTTGTTAACATTATAACAGCAGTCAACTTGTAAAGTAGTGGTATAGAGCCCAACAGAAGATGGATACTGACATTTCCAGCTACGACAAACACATTTAGAGAACAGCCAGTGGACTTCGAAAATAGGCGTTCAAGGCCGACTTTTTGCATCGAAAGTTACAAGTTGTGCTGCTAATTATGTTAGTGGTATGCACAGTTGTTCAAAATCCTCATCAATATTGTTGAATACCACTTTTCAACCCTTGAAAGTTGACTATTTTCAGCGGCCATTTTCCCAAAAATACTGATTGGTCCTAAGGTGCAATTTCTACTGGCGACCCTCACATATATAGATATGCGCAGCCATTTTAAATATCAGCACTGGGGGTGTAGAGCGAATTTTAAACTTCGGTACTATAGGATTAAGAGATAGATTCATGATCGAAGTGAGTGAAAACAAGTATTTCGAGTTAAAAAACTTGTGGGGCCGCCAACCCCAACTCAAAATACTTGCTCTTTCCGGTCACTGCTGTGTATCAATTTATAGTAGCTATTGCAACTAGTTTTGTGTAATTCATCAACACAGTTGTGAACACACTTTATAGGCAAGAATGAACACAAATGATTGAAGTTGACATGAATAGAGTCAAGACATATGGACACACATTTGCACAACGGCACATACATTAACTTACATACCTTATACACGGTATGCACTTTCTCAGAGTTGCCAAAAACACAATCTACTACACACACACACACACACACACACACACACACACACACACACACACACACACACACACACACACACACACCGCTGCTTCCTGTACGTATTCAGACCAGAGGTGGTGTGGTTGTCTGTTCTACAACTTTCAAAGGCAGAAGATGCCTATGCCGTGCAGAGGGACGTTTCAAAGTCCTTCTCTCGGTGTTTTCGGCGTGAGAGAGGCAAACAAAATGGCCAACCATATAAATTTCCTATCTTGAATACTTCCGTCGATACATAATTATATAAATGCTGGCACAGTTATACTACCGCAGTTTACGTATTGTATAAACCGACTTAGACCATGATGCAACAAATTGCTGTAATTTGATTGGTTCAACAGAGGAGTTCTAAATCACTTATAGATCCTGTTACCATGGTAACGGGCGTTCTAAGCGATGTTTCACGTACACTTTCTCTTGTATTTCACGCGGGATCTAAATCATTTAGATACCAGGTGTCTAAATTCTGTAGATCCCTGCAACTGAACAGAACTGCAGCTGTGATAACAATTGTAGCGCCATAACATACGATAAGATGCACAGGTCGTCCGGCTTGTTTCGTCGATAAACAGGGTACAGCAACAATCCAGCTACAAACCAGAGCTAAGAAATTGGGACTTGAAGCAGCTGGTTACAAGCTACGCGGGGAACAGGCTTTGGTAGCTACGTACATGGCTCTGGGAAACACTGCTGACATTGCTGACAGTGAGTAAGCTTAGGATTAGCTGACGCACCGCATCTACTGCGGACCTGTAGGAAATGTCTGCTGCGAGATGAACAAACCAAATTGAGAGCCGAATCACACAACGTTTTCTCCGCCATTGTCAGGAGTAGCTAACTACTTCCGTTAGGCACGTGATGACGCAAGGACGAGTACGTAAACTGATTCGCTGCCGGCTCCATACCCAATCATTTGGGATCTACAGCACTTTGGCAGCACTTGGCATTCAGGCGCTTCGCGCCCTCATGCCTCGTGCTCTAAATCTCAGAGACACCTCTTGGTCAGCATTTACTATTACATAGATCCCGTTACCATGGTAACGGGCCTCTTTTTGCGATCTCTAAATCTCGTAGACACCCCAGCTGTACCTTTGTGTCATGACTTCTATTTTGTCTAGCTGGGCTCTAACTAAGGCTAACTAAGGGTCGTTCGTGCTGGGAATTTTATAGGAATTTTATAGCAGAGAACTGCAGCTGTTTATTAAAATACGCCACAACATACAATGTACAGGTTGCCCAGCTTACTTGTTTCGTCGAGTAACAGGGTAAAGCAAAAATCTGGGCTACGAACCAGAGCCGAGTAACAAACTGGTTTACGAGCTGGGAGCAGGCTTTGTGTACACCGCTCCTGGAAATGCTGTGGCTGACATGGCTGACAGTGAGTAAGCTTACACTAAGCTGTCGCGCCGCATCTACTGCCGACCTGTAAGAACCATCTGCTCTGAGATGACCAGCCCAAGTTGAGACCCGAATCAACGACGTTTTCTCAGCCATTGTCAGTAATAGCAAACTACTTCCGGTATGACACAAGTACGAGTAAGTAAACTGATTCGCTGCCCCTCCTTGACCCATCATTGGGATCTATAACACTTAAATGCTGACCAATCAGTGTCTCTGAGATTTAGAGCACGAGGCACGAGGGCGCGGAGCGCCTGAGTGCGAAGTGGTCTAAATCTTCAGAGACACCTCTTGGTCAGCATTTAACTATTACATACCACCTCTGATTCAACATACCACCTCTGGTAGCTTCTGGCGCTTTAAGGCAAACTTTCGACAACGTAGCTGCGACAAGCTTTGAGCAAAATTAACTTTAGCAACGTTCTGTAGGTACTTCATGGCAGCTGGGCTACACAGGGTCGTTTCCGCGCAGTTTACACTGCCGTTTGACTACTCAGCTACCTTTTCATCATCATTCCTCAAATGTGATTTGGAGGAGAAATAAGAGGAAATACCAAAACTAATTTTTCGCCCGCGCGGAAGCCCCATTGTTCACATAGGACATAACCCACATGCGTATTATATTCAGGTCAGTCAGTAAATAGTAGTATTGCACAATCAGTAAAATGCTTCCACATGCACCTCCAAACCCGAATCTTGAACAACAGGTTTTGTTGGATATAGATCTGAACGAAAATGCTGTGGACTCATTGTATATCCTCTTGTAACATGACCTGAGCACTTACTAGCCAAATCAAAGATTAAAAATGTGAGACAGGGCTGAGCATCTATGGGGGCCTATCCCCCCCCCTTATGAAATCTGGGAGAGCCATGGCCTCCTTGGTCCCCCTGCTTCCTACCCTATGCATTTCAGTGGACATCCCTTATACCACCATGTTTGGAAGTGAATGAACATGCATCTGTCTAGACCAAGGGCACCCCTGTTAATCTGCTACAGCTAGTATTCATGTTAACAGGAGTACCTATCTGTAGGTATCAAACTTCATCTGCAGAGGACAAGTACACAGGTCTATCAAGTGATAGTGAACCTGATATGGCATCTAGTTGGCAAGTTACTTGCTTGATGTAAGGAAGTTGCTGTACCATTCACTTAAGCACACTTGGAGGGCTACAGTACTCTCTTCATTCACGCTGGGGCAGAGAATACCTGTTCCCTTTGTAAGCACACAGAAACGCTGTCACAAACATGAGTAGAGTGATGATGTGTCGTATTATCACTCACAGTTCCTTCACTGAGAGCTGTCTCGTCCTTAAAGTGTCACTGAAGCGAAATTTTTTATTTCATTTTTAAGTATTACAAACCTTCCTAAGAGAAACTGCCTATCCTTTGTGTTGACGAAAATGGCTCCTTCATACCGTTTTTGACGATTTACGCTTGCTGCCCAGCACCAAAAACTAGCGACCATTCTTGTGCAATAATCGTGACGTCAGAAAATGTCCTTGGGTTTGCAAATGGAAAGTTTATACAGTGCAAGTTGCAAAATACAAGGGTATTGAAGCCATAAAATAATGTAATATAATATAATATAATATAATGTTTGGAGACTTTGGGCACCCTGTGGCACAGACCATTGGTAAGATGGTAAACCTGAGGGAAATTTAACGATTTTAAATATGACAGAATTTTTAATTAGGCCTTTGTTCATGTGCAAGGTGGCGCCAAGTTGCAAATATAAAATGCCATAGCCCCATATCATTACTATAGCACATTTATACTGATAGTGGGTGTTATAATAATTTAATATAAAAATCCGGCAAATGCTCACAAAACTTTGTAGGCAAGTGCAAGTGGTCGATGAGGTTGTGCACTCAGCAGGGATTAGTAATTATAGACTCTGCTGTTCAATTAGAAGGCTGACAATCTAGTGTGACATCATGGAACGGTGACGTTTTATTGTGATGTCACGCAAACGTCACACCCTAGTCGATCCAAAATATAGCGTTCGTTTCGTGACGTCACCTTTCGCACCTCAGACCTCCTTGAAGCACCTGGCAGGAAGAAAGGGCCGCCGCACACGCTTCTCTTTGGCACCCATTGCCAGGAACTGTGTGCAAGCACCAAGGCCACCTCAGAATTTGGAGGTTACGCGAGAGTGAGAGAGTTTCCAGACGATTCTGAGTGCCTACTGCACGAAGACAGCGAATCAGTGGGTACTGGGAAGACGCACGGCCTTTGTGGAGGCAGAGCCTTGAGGAAGTGCTCCGAGAAACACTGCCGTAGTGCCAGCGGCGTACTCTTCAACCATTAGTCAAACGTGGGACGTTTCCACCCGGACGTGTATACAGTAAGCAGGAGCGGGCTCGCGCAAGTTGGCCTGCCGCGAGTCAGTGCACTCGACTGGATGAAGGCTCTTCTGGGTTAAGGCTGTGCTGTGCTTGCCTGATTCAGTGAAAGAAATAAACTCCCATGCGGCTCATTGTGTATGTCCCTGTACACTACAGCTTTCCGTAGTGTGTATTGCACCATAGACTTTAGCTATGGTGGCATTTCACATGCATAAATATAGCCATATGCATTGACACCATACACTTCCAGTCCAGGGCAGAACACGGTTCACATATAGTGCCCAAGTGCAAGTTGCATACCTGTTGCTGCATCCTGCTCCAACTTGTGCTGTTCAACTAGCACCAACACTGTACTTGCATTCATAGTGGTCCCCCACTGCATGCCAATCGATGCTGGTGCCCGGTGCCCCTGACCTTCAGCAACTTGCGCTGGTGGTGTTTTTCCTTCCTTCAACTAGCGCAAACACTCTACTTTCACTCGGGGTGGTTACTCTCAGCAACTTGCACTGGTGGCCTTGTTCATAGAAGCATTGGCGCATATACTGCATGCACAGATTGCAACTTGCACTGTATGGTGGTGGTGGTGGTGGTGGTGTTTACATTGCCAAGATATAGCTGAAAACGTTGTCAAGCACGGTGGAAGGTACTGCGTAGCCGGTGGGCCGAATAATGTTAGCTGCAAGAACACCAGCTATACCCCTGGCATTTCAATGCACCGCTTCCCAAAAGATGTCCGTTTACGGAGACTGTGGACGATGCGTCTAGCATCATCGGGCCAACTTCGAACCATCGGAATGCTCTGCTCTCTGTTCCGCAAATTTCGTGCAGACTTGCTTCCAGCGCAAGATATCTTTGGGAGATGAAGCAGCCGATAAAACGCCTCGTACCCTTCTGAAGCAGGGATCTGTGCCGAACGTCGACAGTAGCTCCACCGACAGAAGACCAGCTATCTTATACGGATCGCGAACGGAGAGGAGAACGAAGACACACAAAGCACGTAAGACACAGTGGAAGCCTCTCCCACATGTAATAATGACACTGTGATGTCTCGGCTCTTTCGTATCTGTCCTGCAGGATTCCTGGAGAGAGCCCATCTGCGTCAAGTCGTTTTCCATGGTATCTTCCCCGGCCAATAGTTCATCTTGATAGGGTCTAATGAGCGACGAGTACTCGGCAAGATCTTCTTCAGACATCTCTCCATCGGATGTATATAACAGAGGAAGAGGAGGAAACAACGCTTTCTTCACCCACAGAGCTCAGAATCCCACGTTGAGCTATGCTTCAACATAGCTACACCCTTCGGCGGTTTGCATACCCAGTAGCGTCACTAAACGAAGGCCTACAAAGCCGAAACGCTCTACAGTCCGTTGTGATGACTTATGCTATGTACCTGCCCAATATCAAGTCGCCTCGAGGATCAAAGATTGAATAACGATGCAATGAACTTCTGTAATAATACATTGTAAATATACAATGTGTGATTAAAATGGCGTCAGAGCGGGAACTACGGGGCAAGAAGACTGCCTGGAACGCTTCAGAAACAGTTCCTATCAATGATTCGAATGTTCCTACCAGGGATTCAAATGCTAAGGAGTGTGCGATCAACGATGATGTATCAGAGGAGAAAGATTTAGTGCGATGCTTTTGCGGAAATGATCAGGACTTCGGAGGGATGGCTTGTTGCGACTTATGTTCTGGGTGGTTCCACTTTCGTTGCATGCGGTTCAAAGAGGGCGTAGATCTGTTGGCAAAGAAAGATTTTGTGTGCTGCTTCTGTCTCGCGTCCAAAACCTTGTCGCTGTTACGAGAGGTCGCATGTGGGTTATGGCACTATGTAAACAATGGGGCGTGTTCACGGCCGATTTTTTACCTCCGTATAATTGCTTATATCTCCTGCAAGCTTTGTTCAATTGACGTCAGTCGAGTAGCAGAAGGAAGAACAACTTCAGCTCTCTAGTCTACGTACGATATCTGCTGATGGCGCCTTGCCTCGCTGAGCAATGTCGCTGCTAACGAAGTCATCAAATTAGCGGGAAATATCTTTCTGGCTATTGGAGGAATGTCTAAACGGAGCAAAACGAACATTAATCTGTTCATACACATGCGATCTAACTTTTGCATGCATGCATTGTTGTTAAACTAATCCTATCCAAAGTTACAGCAAGAAAACTAACTTTCGTTTCTCTTTGGCCAACTTCTGCGCCTTGTAACTCCTCACAGGAAGCGAGCACGATCAATGCATGCATGGAAAAGTTAGATCATTTCCTTAGCATGCGAAACGAGCCATCAACGTGCCTCTACCTGGCAATACCGATAGCCAGAAAGATATTTTTGCGAACAACCGTAACAGCCTGCCTTCAGGGGCAATGTCTCGTGACGTCCTTGTGATATTTTCAAAAAATGGCTGATGGCATTATAGCGCATCGCGCGGTTAGGCATTTTCGCTCGAACGATTAGATCATATCTACTCGGTAAGGCTTGGTTTCGTCCTTAGGTACATACCTAGCTGCCAGATACGACGTTCTAGGACAATTTCTTTCCTATAATAATCACAGATCATGCGCACATCACATGACATTGCGCAAGTAGCAATGGTAGCAGAGCAATTCACACCTTTATGTTATGATTTGCCTTATGTAAACAAAAACTGCCATAACCTACAAGCGGTGGAGTCATTGAAGAAAGAGGTGAAGGAATTACGCGAGAGCAGCTCAAAGGAAGAAGGCGAGATGCCGACCTGTACGACTGATGGCAAGCCTGGGAGTTCACTTGGTGAGCCGATTACCATGAAAGGTAAGCCCTCGTACAGTGCAGTTGTGATGGGACCAGGTGAGAAGAAACATCCAGTACCTCACATGAAGGAGAATCCCAGGAAGCCCAAGTCGCTCGTCCGAGGCACAGCGAAGGGGAAGAAGGTGGTGCCTAAGAAGGCCCAAGCTGAAAGAAAGAGTGTTCCTGGATCTACAGTAAAGGCACAACAGTTTGTGGGCAGAAGGAAGCTGTGGGGAACCAAGCGAAAGGATACAGAGGAGGATGTCAATACAGTTTTGGTGAGCAGGGTGCCTGAGGCTGCCTCAATTGAGGTTAAACGTGTGTTCAAGAGTGAAAAGGGACGTTTCAGGTGGTGGTTTTGGGTGTTGGGGGAAGAGAGTGTGTTGAAGTTAGTAGATGGAGGTAGCTATGGTGACTTCTAGAAAATTGAGAAGGAAGCACCTTTTTAGAGTCAGTGGTGGTGTGAGTTCTAGGTCGTTAGCAGAGGAGCAGGAGGCAGTGCGGGGCAATGGCTCGAGTGTTGGAGAGAGTAGTGGTGCAGCTAAAGGGGGTAGTAATGTGAACTCAGCTGGTGAGGTTCTGGTGTCTATGTTATGCTGGAATGTGGCTGGATGGGCCAAGGGGGGTCAAGGTAGAAAGGATAGGTCTGTGAAAAGTAAAGACTTTAGGGCCAAAGTTATTAACTTCTTTCAACCAGATGTTGCATGTTTGGTGGAAACATGGCTAAAGGACGATGAGAAGGTGGATTATGATGGATATTGCTGTTTTGGGCACAACAGATCGTGCTTAAGTGAGAGGGTCAGGTGGTGTATGTGTGTTTGTCAAGTCCTCCTGGTGCAAGTGGTGGTCAGTGGTCATTGTGGATGTGGTAATTGAGGATGTGTTGTGGGTAAAGTTTGAGAACAAGGACTCCCATGATATGTTTTTTGTAGCCGTGTGTTACTTTCCACCAGTGGGCTCTAGTCGTGAAGTAAACACTGAGGAACGATTTCAAGTTTTGACTGAACAGATTCACAGGTTTCAGCTAGAAGGTAAGGTGGTGGTATGTGGTGATTTTAATGCCAGATGTGGCAACTTGAAGGATCATGCCGGTGATATGGAGTGGGTGAGTGACAGAATCAGTGTAGATGTGGTGAAGAATGGTCAAGGGAAATTGCTGGTGGAGTGTTTGCTGAGTGCAGGGCTTTGTTTTGTGAATGGACGCAAAGGCAGGGATGATTTCACGTGTATCTCAAGTAGAGGTTGCTCTGTGGTGGATTATTGCCTTGTTCCTGCAGAGGAGCTGGAGTCTATTACTAACTTCATGGTAAAGACTATGTCCCAGTGCGAGGCAGCTCTGTGTTGCAACGAAGAGGGATACCGTATGCCTGATCACTCGGTTCTTGCTTGGGACTTGGTGGTAGGGAAGTGTGCCAGTGATTCATGCCAAGGTGCTAGCAAGGGAAGTGATAGTCAGAGGAGGTCAACCAAGTATGTAGTCCCGGAAGGATACATGACCAATGACACTGATTTCATTCAGAGCATTATTGATGGTCTGAAGGCTGTCGCAGGTGATCAGAGAGCTTGATGCAGTGTATAGCGAGCTAGTCAAAGGAATGAAGACGAGGTTGAAAGAGGTGAACAACACCAGACGGGAGAAAGATCAACCATGGTTCACTAAAGAACTTGCAGGGTTGAGGAAGGTCATGCATCAATGTGAGAAAAAGTGGTTGAGAAGTGTTAGTGACGAAGACCGTAGGACCTTCAGGAGAGAGTATATCCGGTCAAGACAGTCCTACTCAAGGGCAGTGAAGCGGGCGAAGAGATCGTTCCAAACACAGAAGCGCCGTCAGCTTGAAGCAGAGTTGGGAAACCCAAAGAAGTTTTGGAGGTCCATAAAACAGCTGAACATTAGCCAGACTAAGAAAAAGTGTAACTTGAGGGAGGTTCTTGATCAGGAAGGGAACATAAGGCGTAATGAAGAAGCAATGGACGTGTGGTGCAATCATTTTAGTAGACTGTTGGGGGGTGTGGATGAAAGCTCTTGTGGAGAGAGGGGTAATGGAGTTGAGGAGTCAACCCATGGTAAGCAGGATAGCTTGGACTTCAGTGACCGCCTCTGCGCAACTATCTCAGCAGAAGAAGTGCAATGGGCATTGGAAAGAGTGAGGAAGGATGCTGCTCCAGGGCAAGATGGAATTGCTGTAGAGATGATGAAGGCTGACTGTCTTCTTGAAGTTTGGCTGGTGCTGTTCCAAGTCTGCTGGGAGTATGGTCTTGTTCCATCTACATGGAAGGAGAGCTTAGTTGTACCAGTACCTAAGAAGCAGTCTAAGGGGGCGTGTGACGTGAACAACTTCTGCGGAGTCTCACTGACTTCTATTGTGAGTAAGGTCCTATGTATGGTTTTGAACAACCGTCTGTCAAGTGTAGCCGAAGAGGAAGGTCTGATTGCAGAGGAGCAAGGAAGTTTCAGGAAGTAGAGGGGGTGCAGGGACCAGGTGTTGACGTTGGTCCTGTTGGGACAGATGGAAATGGTGAAGAAGGCAAATGGGATGATGATTGCATTTATAGATTTCTCTAAGGCATATGACAAAGTGGACAGGAGGAAATTGTGGAGGTGCCTTGAGGGGTTGGGGATAAATGGCAAGTTCTTGCATTTCTTGAAGGCCCTTTATGAGGGAACCACCTGCTGTGTCAAGTGGGAGATGAACAGAGTGAGGAGCTCAATGCTGGTCTTCGCCAGGGCTGTGTCCTCTCTCCCTTGTTATTCTCCCTTTACATTAATGGTGTAGTGTCCAGACTGAGGGAGGATAGCTGTGGTGTGGAGTGTGGTGGCGACACCATACCAGGTCTCCTCTTTGCAGATGACACCACCCTGGTGGCCTCAGACGAAGAGGAATTAAGAAAGAGTCTAGATGTACTTGTGCAGTGGTGTGAGGATTGGGGGATCAGGATTAACGTTGCCAAGTGTGGTATCATGCACATCAGAAAGAAGAAAGTGATGAGAAATGAGATAAGATACATGATTGACGGTGAGGAGATTCCAATGGTGAGCTGCTACAAGTACTTGGGGTGTGCGATAGATGAGCACTTGGACCTTAAGGAGATGATACAAGATAGTAGTGGCAGGAAAGAAGGCCTTGGGGGCTTGGTTTCAGCGGTGCTGAGTAGAAGTTGGAGATATAGGCATTGGACGTTCAAGAAGCTGATGAGTTCGCTGGTGGAGTCCTCAATACTATATGGTAGTGAGATTTGGGGGTGCTCTTGGAACTTAGAAGCAGTGGACCAGATACAACTGAGGGCATGTCGGATGTTCTTCGGTGTTGGAACCCTGCACCCTAGAGTGTCACTGTTATTTAGAAATGGGGGATTTGCCAATGGTGTGGTTGGCAAGAATGCAATGCACCCTCTTTTGGTTCAAAGTGCTGGCAAGCAAAGTGTATGAGGGGAGAATACTGAGGAGAGTGGCAGTGGAGGCAGTAAAATATGGCAAGGGCAGTTGGATGCAGAAGATGCTGAGTTGTTTTAGGGAATTTGGTTGGCAGGAGGTGAGTGCTGAGCAGGTACAGAACATGTCAGAGGCGGAGTTGAAAGGAATGCTGGAGAGTGTTGCATGGAGGAGAGTGAGGGCAGAATGGAGCAAGGATTTGGAGATGAAACTGAAGTTGTCGATGCTGAGGATTGTCGAGTGTGGTGAGGAGTCTTCTTGTGCAGATGTGAAGGCAAAGAGGGAGAGGAGGGTTTATCTGAAGCTAAGGGGAGGCACAGCGGCTTTTCAGGTGGAGACAGGCAGGTGGCAGGGAGTGAAGAGAGAGGATAGGCTGTGCAAGGAGTGTACCAGTAATGAAGTGGAAGATGTGACGCATTGGCTTCTGAGATGTCCAGCGTGGAACAGCCTTCGACAGCCATTGTTGCCTGAAGTCCGATCACACACAGAAGACGCAGAAGGCACAGCTCACCTATTGTCCCTTGCTTGTAGGAGCTACAACATTTTGTCCACTATTATGTCAATGTGGTATGCTCGGTTTGGCAAGTTTGAATTGAGACTCTATGTGTTGTTCCATCTCTTTCCCGCTCCTGATGTAGTCACAATGGTACAGCACTTTTTCCTGTTAGCTATGGCACATGTCCTGATTAACTCATCAACTGACTATTTACATGATGTTTCTTATGTTTGTGTGTGCTACATTGGACCACAGTGAGTCCTAGTGCCGCCATGTGGCATGGTGCACGTTAATAATAATGGAATTGAATTGAATATACACACCGGGGACCTTTGCAAACCCAGTGACGTCACGGGGGTGTGGCACTGTCGCCAGTTTTTGGTGCTGGGTAGCAAGTGTAAATCGTCAAAAACGATATGAAGGAGCCATTTTCATCAACTCAAAGGATAAGGCAGTTTCTCTTAGGAAGGTTTGTACTACTTAAAAATGAAATAAACAAGTATTTCGAGTTAAAAAACTCGTGGGGCGCCAGGGCGCCCCTGAACCTCGAACTACTTGCTAGCAATTTTCCCATGTACGTTCAGTAAATCAGATAGTTGGGGGTACAGTATTGTTGTTGGCCTGAAAGATACATCAAGACACACTAGACTGTTGAGTTTGCAAGAGTTTCAAGTCTCCAGAGCAGCCAGTCATATCCAGTGAAAGCATCCCTACCAAACTGTCAAATGTTTGCCTACTGCTTTTTGATCTATATGACATTCTGAATGAGCAATTGTTACTTGCACTGTGTGGTGGTGGTGGTGTTTTTTCTAGAGCAATGGCGCATATACTGAATGCATGCATTGTACTGGCACCATGTGGTGGTGGTGGTATATATATATATATATATATACGAACATGAAGCCATACGAAGACCTAAATCTGAAAACAATATAGGGGCGCCTTCGGCGCCCCAAAAATTTCGCTTCGGTGGCACTTTAAAAGACTTCAACAAAGCGCGATTCACTGGTTAAGTGCTAGATCTCGCGTGGATAGTACATAAACTGCTGCAAATGCAGAAAGCAGAGCTTTGTCCCAGTCCAATCTACTGCCAACTGGTAAGGTTTGCTTTTTGGCTTGCTAGCTGGCTATGGCTAAAAGTAAAAGTCAGTCACTTTCAACTGCAAATTATGAAAGCTCTCATTTCTAACTGATGCTCACATGTACATGTACTTGGTACAGTTCCAACCCCTCTTGTTTCTGAACACTTCTGCGGCCTGTACATAAGGTGTGTTCTTTCTTGGAGATTCAATATGTATATTATATCTCTAGCTACTTGGATTTCCTAACAATTCGGAATATAAAATTTGTATCTCATGGCATACCATACCTTGAAGGTCTGCTTGTGGTTCATAAAGTGAGTCAGCCTGTGGTCAGGTACAGGAGAAGTGTCAGTCAAATATGAAAAGACATTTTGATTAGCTAGCTACAGCTTTGGATCAATTAAGGTATATACTTGATCGCATGCTCATGATCACTTTCTTCAAATGAAAGAGGTGTAAATTAGCACTAGGGTAAGTTAAACACCTTCTCTGACACATCTGCCCTTCAGTGTCTCAGTTTCTTTTATAAGTGCTGCCCATTCTCTCTGGAATGGACTATCATTGCAATGGTGATGTTTCCAACGACTTATTGACACCATCAGCTCAGCAGAGATGTCCAATTTACATCCTATACAGTTGCATTAATCGGCCATGCTTTTTCACAAGTTGCAAACAGGATCAATGTAGTCAATATCAGCAATACTAAGGTATTGCTATGAATAGCTATTTGAAATTAGAGACAATGCAGCCTTAAAATACCAAATGTTGACTGGCAATAAGGCTGCCATGCAGTGGGACATGTTACAAGTAGTGGTTATAGAGCTCGGCCAATAGAATAACTGTATACAACTAAATATTCAGATGAACCCAATCACTGTGTATGTACCTTTGCAGACAATCTTGCCCTAGTGCTGTATCTGCGTCTGAATCTTCCAGGTCTGTACTCCTCCACTTCCATCACAGTGGCCATCTTTGCAGACTGATGCAAAAACCAATGATTGCAGGACTCCCGATCTTCCTCCTGGACGCAGTTTGCCAGCCAGTGATGATGATAATGGATGAATCGTTGCAGACGATGGGCAGGGGCTGCAGCCTGTGTGGGAAGAGGGTAACGACTGCACTGAAGATACGCACACAATTTGCAGGAATTTTTATGAAAGCAGAAGTGAAGCGATGTGAAGAAAGCATTAATGGACAGGAAGAGGAAGTACAGAACCAGTGTGAAGTGGAAGAATGCGAAGAAAATAACAGCTCCTGGAGCCACACAGTTACACTATTGCTAATGGCACACACATAGCTCATCCACAATGATTGAAGCACCGTCCCCATTCAGACATACTCACCCATCTGCCTATCTCCAGGGTTCTCTTCCGGCACATCCACTCTGTGCCACTAACTGCCTTTGTAATATTGGTCTTAGGGTCTCTCCTGAACGTCACCTCGCCATCCATTTCAAAACTGGCCTCTGACAGATCCATGGGAATGGTTACATCATGACTTTCATCCAAAGCTGTCAGCCACAAGCGGTGACGAGTCCTACATAGCAGGACAGACTCAAAGCCATGCGGAAGTATGAGTGAGATATCACAATGTACACCACGCATGCAGGGGCACACATGCAGACTTATAAGGTACTACTATAGCATGCTCGATACACCTCAAGGGTCCAAGGTACAAAAAATTGAATGAAGCATAAAGTAGCCAGTAGGCATGTACGTACTACAGTGTGAACAGCCTGATTAATACTCCAATGGTTAAAAACACTAAGGTTGAACAAATATCGCACCTTTTGGAGAGCTCTGGCTCCTTTGCAATAGAAGATGCAGTGCCTACAGCTTCATCTGACACCGCACCCTCACCATCCTCCTTCAAAAGTTTCACTTTAGTGAGTTCTTCGATCTCAGAATCCATCTCTAGAACTGATTCTGTAGTCTCCAGTGGCTTAATTCTGTCATCCAGATGCAACTTCTCAGTTTTGCAAACTGAGAGCTGATGAGAAGCATCTTCCTGTCGTAGGCACTAAACGACATGATTAAAGAATAGTATCAGCAAAACTGCATATATATATAATGTCAACAGTACATACGTAAGAGTGTGCAACCACATATCATCATGCATATAACAGCATTTCCCTAAAATGATGTAGCTAATATGTCACTTGTGGACACGCAACAATGACAGAAGGAAAGCAGTCTCCCTAACGTCGTCTAGATCTAACACGACTCACAGTCAGGTTGTGCGCTGACTATTGCATACATGTGAGGCTGTCTGACTCTCGGTCACATTCCATCTAGCATTTCTCTGCTATTGTAAGCTGAGCCATTCTGACCCAGCCTGCTAGCTGCTAAGTATACAAGTGCAAATGTATATCCACAGTGAGGAAGCTTCCAGAAGCAGTGCTCTTCACAACAGCCTTGCCCTACATTTTCTCTAAGGCAAGGTAGGCAAACAACTAAAAGCTGAAGCACTTACAAGCTAGTTTTTGCTGAAAAAACTTCGCCCATGTGCAAACAGTGGTTACCAGGTCGTCTTTTCCTCCACTGCACTAATTAAGATGGCCTGGAAACGAGGCTAACATGTGGCATGCTACCACATCATTTTAAGAAAATGCCATTGTATATAACACAGTAGCACATGCCCTCTCATATCGCTCATGTACTGTTGATCATGACAGATGAATATAAAATTATGCTTACCTTTTCTTTCAATGATAGGAGTCGTTCTTTAAGCTTTCCTATCTCTCCTTTTTGGTCTGTTTCCACTTTCTGGCTAGCTTTAAGCTTTGTCTGAAGAGCAACATTATTCATGAAAAGCTTTGCTACCTTCTGCTCCAAATCCTTCACTCTGTCCTCCTGTTTGGGTACCACAGAACGTGATTCATCACATGAAGCATCATCAGCCTCAATGGGAGTAATAGCATTGTCAGGCTGCGTATACAATACGTAAAACAGAAAAGGTACCAGTTAATGATGCAGAGCAATTGCTGGACTGGCTGCACAGACTAGGCACTTACACATGAGTGAGACTAAAATAAATGCTATTATCTGCATTGCTGCTATAGTAAGTGTTAATTTCCCGAGGCACACTTTGAAATACTGTAAAGCAGTCAATGTGGCTGGATGCTCACAGTAACAGAACCAAGAGAATTGCACTTGCATTCACTAAGGATATCGGGCGGGCAGCCTAGGCTCCTAACCAAGGACATGTTGGTTTAGCAGATTAGCTAGCCAGCTAGGTGACAAAGTACAATGGGTTGCCTGTCTTAGCTTCAACACTTGGGCCAGGCCTTGACCTGCGGCAGATGGGGGTGCTTTCTTCCATTGCAAAGTTGAAAAAAACACTATTTACAGCACATAGCAAGTGTAACTATCCCATCATCGGATACACCGATTAATTTAACGGGCCTAAAGTAGTACGTTGTACGTATATAGCTACTTGCTGAATTCAAAGTGATCAAAACAGAGAGTGCATGCATAACTAACTACTTCTGGGGAAGGTTCCATTCCTTTGCTGTCTGCGGTACTGGACACAGGATCCTCTGCATTTGTGAAAGAAAACAGAATGAATGTTATCAGCAAAGAATGTACAGATCATCACAAGAACCCTTATGCTATTCAAGCCTAGGTCAAATTTCTGTATAGCTAGAGTGTATAGCCTGCATGCCAGACTACAACCATGGGACAGCCAGGTAGGTCCTGGCCCTAACTGTGCTGACTCTGGACAGCTAGTACCTCAACTCTAGAACCATATGCAAACAAACTCAGAAATGGTAAGTGGAAACAAAAAGAGGCCGTGTGCCTGTTCTACAACTTTTGAAGACCGAAAGATGCATAGGCCATTTACGCTGGAGCAAAGTGGGTAAAAACTAGACTTTGAGTTTAATTTAAATAAAGTGGTTTAGCAAATGCCTACACACACAGAGTTAAAATTTGCCTAAAGAGTACTGAGCAGCTGTGAGTTACATGCGTACTTCAAAAGGTGGCCTAGTGCGAGCAATTGGAAATGTTTCAGCCATTGTTAATGGCTGTATGACTGCACGACAGATGCAGCAAAGGAAGTCGTCGTCAAAGGGTGAGAGTTCGACAATTGCTTCAACCGCAACAGTTACTGCGCACTGCTAAACCAGTTTGAAGACGATTCCACATTCACATGCAGGCATACAGATTCAAAACCATTTTCAAACTACCTGGCATAGACGGTTTGGCTAAACTGCTTCTGAGTCACTTCAGACTGTGCTCACACTACACATTTTGGTGATCTGAGTCAGTTTTGAACCTATTTATACAATTAGTGAAAAAGACAGGTTAATTATACAGGTTAATAAGGAGTGTTCACGTAGCTAAAAAGGATGGTTCGAGTAAAACGTTTCAACCACGAGGGTCTTCATCAGTTACAAAAACTTGTAGTAAAATGTTTCAACCACGAGGGTCTTCATCAGTTACAAAAACTGATGAAGACCCTTGTGGTCGAAACGTTTTACTCGAACCATCCTTTTTAGCTACGTGAACGCTCATCAACGCCTCATAAACCTGCTGGACAACGTAACATGAGCCTCTACCACATTACCTATTTATACACTTAGTGAAAAAAGAGTAATGGTCTCAGACTGCAAGAAGCAATGTTTGGAAGCCAGGTTGGAAGTCCTTTCGGCATGAGAGAGCCAAACAACTAAACACAGTCATACAACTGCAGTCCTCAAATCATAGACACATATATACCGTAAACGTAGAAATTTTCACGGGTAATAAATTTCATGGAAGAGCCATTTGCATGCACAGATGAGTTATTTGTGTCAAAATATTTTTGCACAGTGCACAATTTGTGAAATTAGTTTTACCGAAATCATCCAATACACGAGAGTGGGCATCACTGCAGTTAACCCAGTGGTACGTTGAGTGGCAGTGTCGAGTCAAGACACGACCAGGCTTGGCTGAAGAGACAGAAATTCATCCATCTTCGTACCAAAGTACCCATATTCAGTATATTAAACTGCTCCTCTTCTTCAATGACTGCAAAACTAGAGTCCCTTGCACTTGCTTCTTGGCTTCCACAACGGCCAGTCTTGGGATTGCTGAGGAAAAGGGCCCCTTGCCGTCTGGTAAATCATCTCTACAAACTGGCTACTTGCCATACACAAGTGTGCTGCATTTCGTGGACTAAATTTCATGGTGTAACGGTGCCCACGAATAAAAAATTCCACCCCGAACGTTTTTAACCTTTACGGTATATACATACGTACATATATAAAATTACATAATGCATAATACCACCAAAAGCGTAACTTGAAGCAATACAAATCACTCATCCATTTATAAGTAGACTCTGATGTCACATATTACACTCATTTAAAATGGATACATACACATGGCTGCGAGACTAGTTGGATTCCATTTACTATGCACACATGTAAACAACATAGCTTGCCTTGTTCAAGCCATGGTTGCATAATTTTGCGATGAACAGTTTGGACTAGTAGTTGCTTCTGCAAAGGTATAGGCACAAGTCATGACATATGCACATCACATCATAAATTGTCACATATAGTAAACGTTCAGTAGCTGATACAGCACGAATACGTATTCAGGCACAGATTTCAAGACAAAGATATATACTGGCATAAACATACACATAAATACAACAACTGAGTATACTGAATTACCCAAACCACTGTAAGATGCATTCCACATTCAGGGCTGTAACAGAAATTTCATGGTACACTTAGTATTGTCAGTAATTTAGCATACTAATTAAGTAATAGTTAGACCATAGTTGGCAGAGCGTTAAAGGTCCACTGTCGCATTTTTTTTTAATTTTCATATTGATAGTGCTATGTGAAACATCTTCAATGATACCCATTTCAGTGTGCTCTGCCTCACGATGGGGGAGTTACGAGGGTGCAAAGTTGCAAAAAAGACCAATTATGCGTGGGCGTTTCCGGTGTTCCGGTCCTAACAATGCTAAAACGTCGTGACGTCACAGTAGGCTCCGGAATGTTTGCGCAAGTATGGAGGAGAATAGGCCAGTCAACGGACTGAACAAGAAATCGTTATCTCCTGCGAGTCTTTATCTTACGATGAAGGCGAAACTTCTTGAGACAATGAAGGAGATACCCCTGCTGCTTCTGAAGTAGAGCTGGGCATGCGGGTTGCGCAGCCGTACGGCACGACATCAATTTTGCGACACGACCAATAATACGGTGACGCCCGTTCTCAGCCCTACAAACGCCGATTCGCACCATTCTTGGACTGTTACAAGAGCATACGAAACAGAGATGGTACACTAGTCTAGAGATGATTTGTCACCTCCTACAAGGCGTAACAGCTGAAATACGAAGTGTGCCGAAGACATATTTCGGAGCACTCGGCACGTATTCTAGGTCACTGGCTCGCACATCGCGAGACGTAAGCATCTCTCTATTCCTACTTGCTAGGTAGCAGGGCACACACAAGCTCTGGTCACAGCAAAAGGTTCTGACTTCAGAGGAAAAACCGTCCCCTGCTCTCTACTGAGAACGGCTGCGCAGAACACCAGGAGGTGGGGGCATCGAAATGGCTGGGACGCCTTTTTCGTCATCCTAAAGCTACTTCTCACCCTTTCGTCCTTTGTAGCGATTTGTCGTCTTCTCGATTGGCTTTCTCTGTGCTAGGAAAGACTCTCCTGTAAGTTAAAGCGCCATTCGGGTTCTGACGGATGTACTAGAGTGAGCAAAGTGGTTGTTGCTAGAATATTTACACCAAGAAACAGCGAAATGGCAGGTAGGGCATCAGTCGCAATCCGAAAGGCGCTCTAACTTACGGGAGAGTCTTACCAAGCACAGAAAGACCCTGCCAACAGCTGCTGGCCACCGCTTCTTCAGACTATCGCTCTTCGTGAAATGAAGCAGCGACCGTTGCCTCCACCATAGATCTATGCCTCCACTGGCCCTACTACATCCTCCAGCAACACATTTGTGATGCATCGGGGCGAGTTCATCAGCAAGAGGGACGTGAATAGCCAGTCGGCGATTGTCTTCCCACACGGCGTGTGACACGTTCAAGCATAGACACAAGTGTACGGCAAGCCTACTGTGACGTCACAGCAAAATGGCGGATTTCTTCGGCCGATTTTCCGGAAGTGAGCCATTATCCCTCTACCAGGGAATTTCGAAGCGCTCTAACAGTGATTTTCGGTGGTTTTAGACGATAATCTATCATATAAGAGCAACTTGTGTAACCGTGACAGCACTCGAGGATGCTGCAATAAAGGTCAAGGTTACGTAATGCATGAGCCGAAGGTGACCTTTATTGGTCATCCGAGAGAGCTAAATTTAAACAATGCAATGTCTGCCAACATGGTCAAAATGTTTTAACGCTGATCACATGACATCCGACCAATGAGGTTCAGAGGCACCGTGTTCGAACGTGTGGCTAGTTACGAACATAATTATTCACTCAGTTCAATGGAAGAGATGTAGCGCTCCCTCAATTCGTAGTCGCGCGGAGTGCAACACTGCGGACAGCCACCAGACATCTTTCAGTTTCCAAGACTTTCCTAACCTTCAGGGTAAGCGTTCTACTAACTGTGCCATGTCTCCAGCTGACATCTCCAATTATGGCAGCAGCACCAAGTGCCCGGCCAGCAGTTTCGCTTTTCTGAGACAACAAAAGGCGACGCCATTTGCTCCATGTGCCCAACTCCAAAGCGGTGGACGTCTGTTTTGGCGTGGACGCAGAACAAGTATTTCGAGTTAAAAAACTCGTGGGGCGCCAGGGCGCCCCTGAACCTCGAACTACTTGCTAGCAATTTTCCCATGTACGTTCAGTAAATCAGATAGTTGGGGGTACAGTATTGTTGTTGGCCTGAAAGATACATCAAGACACACTAGACTGTTGGGTTTGGAAGAGTTTCAAGTCTCCAGAGCAGCCAGCCATATCCAGTGAAAGCATCCCTACCAAACTGTCAAATGTTTGCCTATTGCTTTTTGATCTATATGACATTCTGAATGAGAAATTGTTACTTTGTGCCTGGAGGAGGAGTGTGCTAGCTAAAAGGCTACCCTATGATGACTCTATGAGCGAATCATGGCTATAATTATGTGTCATGACTCGCTGGTCTCCCATTATTGCCCTACGGGTCACTAGACTTCTGTTGTATTTAGGGCTGTACCTCGCAGAAAAACAGTTAAGTAAGCTTCCTACCACAATACTATTACTTAAACATGTTCTAGAAATACTTTGCGTTCTTTGGATACACGGCGAAATCTAAAGAAAGATGGTTTTGAGGCTAGCAAACAGAAAGCGTCGAGCGCGCGGCCATTTTACAATGTCCGTCAGTGATAATTGGAGCTGTATCTCGCAGAAGAGACGTTCCTTAGGCTTTTTATTAGTATCACTCTATTAACACATGTTTATGACCACATTTCGTTCGATTCAAACACGGCGAAACGTCATTAGAGAGGATTTAAAGCTTTGTAAAGAACGACGTGAGCGCCGCCATTTGCAAAATGACAGAATATATATATATATATATATATATATATATATATACGAACATGAAGCCATACGAAGACCTAAATCTGAAAACAATATAGGGGCGCCTTTGGCGCCCCAAAAAGCTAGTGGTTGGCTTTTGCTCTTTGATACAGATGTGGAAAAGCTGGCGCTGACTGGCTTGTTATTCGAAAGAGTATCATTCAGTCAGAGCCGAGCTGCGAACATCTAGGCCTGGAACGTGTAGTTAAAAGTGTGCATTAACAACTTAATGTGCAATAAAATGTGCATTAAGTGATTTAGCCTTCAGTTATGTGACCCATTATAAAGGATCCAATTGGCTAGACATGATCAGCATTAATCTTATTATAATAAGCGTAACGCATAATTTCGCTGTTCGGGATATACTCATTCAGTTCTGGACAGGACGTCACGAAACACAGTAGGATTATGAAGAGGCATAGTGTAAGTAACTTCACTGAGCAGAAATTTGATTTGCATTTTGTCTGACGGTTGCCGCCATATCTAAGAGATAGGGGAAAAGATCGTGTTTGTTGTCCAGAAACTCGTCCTTCAATTTTCCACTAATCTTCACCAAACGTGGAAGAGTGTATGACGGCAATACGGGGGGTGACCTAAGGTGGTTGGCGCCTTCACCACTCAACTCCTTTAGAGAAAATAGATTAACATAAGTAAATTCTGTGCACACAGAGTTATACAAAGCGAGTCCACGGGAATGCTCCCAATTAAAGGGACAGTTTTGATTGGTTAAACACTCAAATTATGAACCGTAGACTGGGAACCCACCCAAAGGGCGGCCATTAAGCTAGTAGTATTACAACTGTAAAACACATGCATACAAATAAATGCACACACTTACTGTTATCTCAAGATCAACCAATACATACACCTGGTATGGGAGGACCTGTAGGTTTGACAAAAGAACATGCACGAACATAATTTGCAAAGGCAATCTCACAACCATGCACCAAGGATACAAGAAAATCAGAGTTCCTCATTTCCTTTTTTGTGTGCCACAGGTGCAAACTGAGTCTCGAGCGCCAGAACCCCCTATGGAAAGGTCTGGTACTATCGCAGACACTGACTTGTGTCCAGTACAAAATCCCGTACTAGCCAATCAGATTTGCCATTTGCTACGTATATGACATCAGCCATAATTTAAAGACTCATTGACAAAGTATATCATTGGGCATGCAGCAACTTCACTCGAGTACACTCTGAAAGCAGAGCAAGAACAGGCAGTACAAGCCAAACAATGTCAATTCAGGCAATCCATACTTCATTCACTGCACTACCACATTGTGCAAGAGTTAGCCATAATTACACAATGATTACATTCCTGTGGCACAAGTCGGCTTATGCAATAAGACCAGACCCTTTCTTAGGGAGGTCTGGCAAGCAAGACTAGGTGCAAACTAACAGAAAGACACCGAGAAAATAGGAACTAATTAATGGAGAACAATATATTGTAGTGTCAAAGTGCACCCTTCATTCAGAAGCCATATGCAGTGATTTGCAGAATGGTTGTCATTCGACCCATGACTCCGCTCTTAACTTTGACCTCACTTGGTGCCATAAGTATAGGTACCTAGCAAGTGCCAGTCAGGTACTACGATTACCAAGCAAAAAGTGAGGCCATAGCACACACAGTTCAGAGGTGAGTAGTCAGTTGAATGACATTTACAACAAGCACATCACAAGCCGCTGTATACAGTGTGCCCATTGTGCTGTGGAAGAAGATTCAATGAAGCATTCAGAGACCTAGCACTTCATAATTTATCACACACCTTTGTTGCACCCACAAAGTCCATGCCATTAGTCAGTCCACGGCGGAGTGCATCCTTGAAGTGCTGAGACAGCATTTGGGACACGTTTACCTCAAACAGGCCTACTCGCATCCTGGTAACGCTAAGCTCCCGAAAAGCCCAAAGTACGCTTGCTTCAACTGGGTACTGAATTAAGTTCTGCATATAGGCTTTGTCAATTATACAGACAACTGTGGTACTGTCACCAGACCGGGCCTCAATTACTCTGATCTTGCTCCGAGGGATGTTGAATGCCATGCAAAGAAGCAGGTGCAACATGTCTTTGCAATCCTTACACTTAAACTCAGCCAAATCCTTAGCCAAGGTTACCTCAACCTTGGGATCCTCTGGTGCAGCCTCAACTTGTTTTAAGGAATCTTTCAAACAAACTACTTCATCATAAACTTCTAAATACATATCATACCGGTCTAGAAGTCTCTTGGCTCGCATTTGTTCCTGTTCTGGAAGGCAGAATACCATTTTAACAAAAATGTCAGTGTCATCCCATTTCCCTGAGATATTTAACTTCTTAATCAGTTCTGCAACCGTGAGTGCTCTTGGCAAATCCTTTAAGTCTCCTTCAACAAGATCCAACTCAATAGCTGCCTCTACAGCCCTCACCATTTTCTTTGAGTACATCTCATTATGCTCTAGAATGTCCACCACTTGGTTAAAGGTGTTTAAATACAGCTCCTTGATCAGCCTGAGTGAATCAAACTTTTTATTCTTTCGAGCTTTCTTCCATGCCCTCTGCAGGTAGTGGTAATCTTTTTCATCCACACTCTCAAGGAATGCGTAAGAGACATCAGCTTTGTGGTCTGTAGATAAGACAGCACATCAATTATAGGGCTGCATAGGCATGGGCATTGTATTACACAATACATGATATATGCCCCTCACATCTAAAGTTACAAGGAAAAAACAATCAGAATACATTTTATGTGCAAAGAGGAATATCTATGTATGCCACTGTTTCACCATGCGTAGATTGTAAGTTCAGTTTTATTGCTATAGCATTCAAACAAGTTGCACGTGCCAAGAGCTGTGGTATGCATAATTACAGTTTAAGTGTCCAAGCCATTCAGAATTCTGAGTGAGTGAGGCAATACCTCAGGACAACTTAAGCCCTATCAGGGGATTTCAGCAGTCTGAGCTAACCAACCAGGCCGGGACAATTCACCCTTCCTCATCTTATAGGCTAGTTCAGAATGATGGAATGGCTCAACTACCGTATACAGTGAATCCTCGGTTATCCAAACCTCGATTATCAGGATCCTCGATTATCCAATCACAAAATTACCTTGCACGTGACATGTGGATTATGCAATTACTAGCAGGGCGCAAGCTTCTGCTTCGGCAAGTCGCACGACAGCGAGTCGGGCCCAGGCTGATTTGAAAAATCAGCGCTGTTAGCAACCGAGTGTAGCTGCTATAACGACGGCCGAGTAAATTCGATCATTGGACGAAAGCGAATCAAACCGCCCGATAACCGGAAGTCAATGAGCGATAATCAATACAATGGCAGTCAGCTGCGAACGAAAAACCAAAAATCTGAAGGATATCTCTACAGGAACTGCAAGACGGGTGATTTCAACTTGTGGAGGACACTTCTAGAGTTCCACTTTTAAATTTTAATCCCTGACAGTGTGTTGGCGTTCTGTTTCGTAGTTTTTGCACCAAAAGCCATGCCAGCCTGAAGTAAATCAATATAATTATATGTGTATACAACACTTGCACGTTGAGAAAACTCCATGCCCTCGCAGTCCGTAAACGAGGAGAGTCACTAAAGCAGAGGACCTTACTAGAGTTGCTACAAAAGTAAATGTATGTATGAACGCATGTATGTGTATTTGTACAATTAATGTTGTATAGTTGTTTGTAATTTCACTTATCTGAACTTTTCAGTTATCCAAACAAAATGTTTGTGGCATTTGACCAAAGGGGTTTGGATAACCAAGGATTCACTGTACATACAAACTTTCGCGGGACGTATATTTCGCGACAATTTTCCCAATTTTAATTTCGTAAATGGCTCCCTTTCTATGGACGATACCACCACCTAGAGTGGCTCAGGCATCGATGTATGCTTTGGTTCGTTTTACTGGCGCTTCATGGATCATTTCTGACCGTTTGCGGATGTCTCCGTTCCATCTAAGCAGTTGTGTTCGCAGGTATAACGTTTCCAAGGATGTCTGGTCTGCATTGGCAGGAGCAGTTCTCCAGCGTGAACGGGAAAACGGAACAGCAAAGATCCTTACGCGGTGGCAGTCCAGAAAGACGGCCTGACTGTGGGACATGTTACGCGCACCGGGTACCGTATCGCTGCCTTTGCTCTGTGCTTGTTCGGCGGTGGCTCGATAGTATGCACAATTACTGGAGCATCGATTACTCAAGCTGGCAAGTATTTGGTAAAGAAACTACGGTCTTAAAAGTAATCTTTGATCGTCTCCTTGGCAATTCCGCACAAAAGAAACGTTTCTTTGCTACACACTTACCCGTTTAAGGCCTTCTGTACGAGCAAATTGCCCTGGGAAATTCATGAAAATAACGTCCGGCAAAAATTGGCACACATACGGGAACCTTTGCAGGTGTGCTGCTAACTGCTGCCACTTAGAACCTGCATATACAAGGTACTATGGAATGACGGCAATTTTACTAACCTGAACGGGTGGGCCGATCCCTGCAGACACTTTATTAAGCCATTACAATGATCTTATTCAATTTGTATGTAAGATAGATGAGCTGGTTGTACTATGTCAAGTCTAATGCAAGTCATGGTGTTTTCTTGCACAATAAACATTCACAAGATTCAAAAAATGGATGCCATGCATATATTCATTAGCCTCGCGTAGCCAGTCCCTATTTTATCACCCCACGGAAAATAGAGCCTGGTAATATGCCCCACAACTTCCGCTGCAAAATCCCAACATTCCTGGAGGGTGAAAGGTGAGAATTTGTGTAAACTTGCGGCGACAGGTTCGTTATGTTGTGTAAATTCGCAGTAAAATGGCTGAAAGTACTCCTGCGTTCAGTGACAGCGATATTTCTGCAGCTATCAATCGCGCCTGTACGGAAGCTGGTATTCGGGAGCTCAAGCAGCACCAGAAGAACGCCATCATTTCCTTTGTGAAAGGTGTAGATGTTTTTGTCAGTCTGCCTACGGGCTACGGGAAGTCTCTCATCTAGCTATGCCCATTTACCTTCGATCTTCGACTTGATAGATTCCCGTAACACTCCTAATTCTGCACAGATGGTCTGGCACTTTTTCAAGCTGCACTGACAATCATAGCACAACAACGCTTTGGCTGGGAGCAATGCTCGCAACTCTTCTCTGGGAAATTCATCGCCTCCAAACTCCTCCAAAATTGTCAAATAGTCGTATCCAGCACTACCCATAAGTTGCACACGCTTGCTGACATTCTTCTTTACTTCTTGCTGGCACAGAGAACAAACGAACATCGTACGTACAGCCAGTGTGCCCATACATCGACAACGTCAAGGACGATCGAAGTGGTAGCCTCGGGCATAAACATGTACAGTCCCTGTTAATGTTATGAATAACAACATTCATTGTTATTTATAGCAAGAGTGCATGCCATGCATTCCACTGCAACAGTATTTTATATGGCATGTTACCAGGCCCTATGAAATAGGGACTGGCTACGCGAGGCTATATATTCATGTACATAAACAGCAAAACTATAATATGGCAAACGCTTTCATGCTGGCCACATAATATGTCAAAGAAAATGTACATGCAATGGTGTGTACATTCTCTTATGAAACGTGCTGTAGAATTTAACCATATGGGTACCATTTGTGTCACGGTGTGTGTACAGCCTTCCAACCATGCCCATGCAATCTAAAACTGAAGTCATCAGACTCCCATTTGCAATTCTGATCAAACTATGCCTTCTCATTACATTTGGCACAGCTTGATCTCTGCGACATTCAAATGCATCCATTGAAATTGTGAGGGGTATGCTAAAAGACTCGATGAGAGTTACAATTCAGTCCTTTTTAAGATCATAACCAAAAATATCCGCTGAGAACAAAGTGGCTTTAAAGTTAGCCAGTTGAACTTACCTTCTGTTGTCCCTTGTTCCATTGATTCCACCACTTCATCCTCCCAGTTGAGAACTGTTTCCTTGATGAACAAACTGATCTCAGAGCCCACCACCTTTTCCACCACTGGCAGTAGGCCATCCCATGTCCTTGAACAATTACCGCAGTTTGGCTTGCCATTCAGCCAGTTCTGCAGCATTTCCTTGCAACATTTCTCAAGGTCACCGTTGTGATTCTTCTCGATGTTGTCTAGTGCGAAGTACTTGGCTCCCAGCTTCATGCCAAGTTTATACCATGAACCAGCAATGCGAGGCAATATGTCATATAAAGCATTTAGTGTGGGCTTTTCACAGCCTACAGAAAAGTAATGGGGAAAACTGGTATGTATACAAATTGATGTTGAGGCGTTGTGGTATGGTTGCCATCAGCTACGTACATATGCGGATCAGGTGCATTATCCGGACCAAGGTGAATTTTGCAACTGTGAAGTCATAAGAACATGACCCTACCCTAACCCTAACCCTAACTGTAGCGAGCGCCCAAGGCAAAGCTGTTGTAGAGGCACCCAAACCAAGTTAAGTTGTTGTCGACGGTTGCAAAATTTGCCTTGGTCGGGATAATGCACCTGACCCCATGTCATCTGGTATCTAATGGTTGAGACAGTAGCTATCATGGCTTCATCAATGGCGCTGGCAGAGGCAACGTCAGGAGCGGTATACTGTACAGCTAAACAATGTACTGCATGCACCGACCTCAGGCCAATATGGCTAGACTAGTAGTATGAAAGCCACTCCAATAGCTACATGCCATTTCTTACCTTTTATCGCTCCTCTTGAAGCGTGCGTCACTTTAGCAGGCTGTAGAGATGAAGCAGGGTCAGCTCGAGGCTGACTATTCGCGTCATTCTGAGCTGCAAGAATAGGAAAACAAATAAAGGAATGCCTGAAGGTGCGCCAGTGATAACTATGCTATTAAAATGGATGATATCGCCAACTTCGCAAACATATCAACGCCCGTGGATATTGGGTCAATCACTCTATTCCCACACACAAGTGGAAGTACCATTCATTGGAATTCCACCGGGTGAGCCGTCATCATTCGAGTTTAGTCTTACATAGCCTAGATCGCTACTCTCTTCCATTGTGGATGACGTGCAATGATGTGGATGACTAGTCTCGTGACCCAGGGCCAGCCCGCCTAGTAACCTGGCCAATCCGCGCCACGCCGCAATGATGATAAATGGCGAATGGGGTTATGAGAGATCTATATAGACTGGCGCCATTCTCACAAGGTGGCATGAGGGGACGCCAGACGAGGATCTGGGTTATTCGAAACTACCTACACCTCGGCTTTGTCTCACTCATAACTGTACTCTCCTGTAACACTATAGCTACGTGTAGCCGTCTACGTAGCTAGCTAGCTACGAAGGGGGGACGACATCATTAAAACAGGGGTAATGGTGTGATAGAAAAGGGTTAGAACCTCGGACACAGGGTTACAGGTTGCTAAGCATGCAGTAGAAACTGCATTGCTAGGGAATGCCCTGGCAAGGTAAAGTACTAGCTAGCTAGCTAGCTAATTCTAATTCTTTTCTATTGTCTTGCGCACAAAATATGCTAGATCATACTCAATAGTTAGCTAGTGCCATCTGATCACAGCTTACTGTTGCATATGCCAGCCTAACCACTGCTAGATGTCTTAAGGCTCAATCATGCCTATTTTTCTGTGTGTGGCTGCTCGCTTGTGTGTCGCTGTGTGTGTGTGTGTGTGTGTGTGTGTGTGTGTGTGTGTGTGTGTGTGTGTGTGTGTGTGTGTGTGTGTGTGTGTGTGTGTGTGTGTGTGTGTGTGTGTGTGTGTGTATCTGTGTGTCTGTGTGTGTGTGTGTGTGTGTGTGTGTGTGTGTGTGTGTGCGTGCATGTGTGCATGTGTGTGCATGTGTGAGTGAGTGTGTAGCTAGCTAGCTAGCTATGAGTACTTATTTCTGTAGAGTAGCTTTCCACTCCTCTGCATCACAATCTTTAGCTAATATTGTTCAGTTTGTATTAGGAGCACCTCATCGTGCCTTCTTGACATGAAGTATACATGAGTGTGTCATATCGGGTCACGGCCTTTGCTGTCCAGCTTGTCTACTGATTGGTCAGCCATTGTATTGTGCTGCTGATAGCTACAGACTAGTACTGTACACCACACAATGGCATATAATTTGTCTAATATTACTGGGAGTTCCTCCTGCTGAACTCGAACTAAGCATGGCGCTCCTGCCTACAGTTATATATAAATATTATACACAAACGAAAAAGAAGGAAAAGTGAAAGATTCATGAAACTCTAGAGCAGAAAGGAAGTGGACATTAACTTCAAGTTGTCATGATTATTCTCTATTGTCTGTGTCTAGATCTAGCACTTCGTAAACACATCCACTGTATGTGCATGCTTGTGGATTATAGTAGATGTTATATATCACTAGTACTCCCATAGAACCTATGCGTATTCAATAATAATAACTTATACTTGTAGCCAAATACATGGGGTTGTGGCCCTGCACTGAATGTGTATCACATGGCTGGGAGTATACAGTATATTCCATGACATTAATTATATGCCATGAACTGTAATGGAATACATACATTAGTAGTATCTTTCCATAGGGTTGATATACAATACTCCATATCATTATTTTGCAAAGTTTGCATGTTAAAGTTGCTGGAGACAGATGATATTGGCTACATAGATATAGCTCCAAACAATAACAGAATGCAGTTAGTAATAACTAAATGATAGTATAGTTTGTAAACAGTATAATAAACAGTTGTTCATGCCTGATTATCTAAACTCAATGTGGTACTCTGGATAGGTCTGAGAGTCATAGAAGATTACATACATATTTGGATTGTGTACATGATCCACTACTGAGTCATACAGAACTGCCTTGTTGTTGGGGTCTTTTGGAGGAGGCACTTTTAAATCACCACTTCCTTTGGTATACTCCCCAGTCAACACCCGAGCCAGGTACATGTGCTTGTGACCATTGCGATCAGGGGCAGAATACGTGTTGCTTGCAGAGTAGGAGGCATCTCTAGCAAAGTACACACCTTTACCATAGGCTGTGGCTGCATGCAAATTATACAATGATAAACAAAGTTATGAGTTCATATATTAATATAGTCTATTAATAGTATTATAAGTAAAGTCTAGCTGTTATAACTATTTAGGCCATACAATGGCCCTAGCTATAGTCTCGCACTCCAGACCCCCGGCCCTGCAGAAAGGTCTGTTGCTTATTGCGTACGCTGACTTGTGTCCAGTTCAAGATCCTGTACTGACCAATTGGATTCGTCATTTTTCTATATGATGTCAGCCTAAAATTTAGAGACACTGTGTTGGCTCGGTCAAAGGATATGGTTAAACAGACTACGACTTTGCTCCAGTACACTCTCAAAACAGAGCAAGAGTACTAGTGAACCGTACAAGCAAAAATGCAAATTCGGTCACTCCTTACTTCACTCGCTGCAAGACTTAACCACAATTACACAATAATACATTCTTATGGCACATGTTGGCTTATATAATACTAGACCCTTCAACAGGGGATCTGGTGTGTGAGACTATTAATGGCCCTGGCTTTTGAGTATCTATATACAGAGGCCTAGAATACAAAGGATCTAATTGTGCTCAAGTGTAGTACTCCCTTTCATACTCAGAGGTTTAGATTAGTACCAAGTTTTGTGCCCAACACTAGAATATTTTCCATTATACAGTATATTAATAATGCATCAAACTCACATAGGGAAAACATTATGGCATAACTATGCAAAATTATCTCTTATCAGCTCTTAGCAGCCACAGCTCGTGCTTAATAAGAGTCTACACATATTTTCCTTCCTGACATAATTAATATACAGAATTGCTATTATAGCAAGTTTGAAATCTGAGCTAGCCATGGTCTGTCAACAACAACCTTCAGCTTCAGCTATCTACACACACATGTGGCCAATCCTGGATGCACATGTGCAGACTATGAGATATTATCCATATTAATACATGACATTGCAAATATTCGATACATAATGTATGCTCACCATGTACTCCAGCAAAGTTTCTATTAAATCCACCATGGTTAATATCATCCACTACTTGTCCTGCACAACCATGAAACAGCTGTTTTTCATTTGGACAGTGAGGGTTTGCCTTATCCATTGTCTTCTTTCTGGCCAGATACTGGGTGTAGAGCTTTGGGTTTTGGATTCGCTCAATGTTTACTATCGTCCTGTTACTGATAGTTGACTGGAATTGAACAGCAACATCCTGGTACTCTTGACTAGTTGCCGAGAGCTTAACAACATGTCACTCTACCTCCATACCAGTACCAAGGTCCTTTGGCATGGAGTCGCAGAATGAAGGGTGCTCTCCTTCCTTCCTTTCCAGTTCAAAGTCTCTACTCCTCACAGCACGTGAAGTGAATCCATTCTGTGCATGATCTCCTGTTTCCTTCATGTCTTCAAACACTACTGTTCTTGGTCCCTCAATGGTCTCAATCCTAATGGAAGGCTTTCCTTCACTGTGTGCCTCCTCCATTTAAGGTTGATCTCTGGTGAATAGTCCTGAAACTGCTCTGCATTGTCCTTCCACTGCCACTGTATCTTGCTGGTCAGTAGTTCTGCTTCTTTTCTACGGCTTTCTTTGCGTTCAATAGCTTGCAACTCTTGCAATACCTCTTGCTTCAGAACAGTGACATCCACCAAGGCCCCCTTGAAGGTTGCCTTGTTGATGGTTGCTCTGTCAATAGATAATTTCACACCTCGCTCACTTGCCATTACTTCTAGCTTCAATTGCACATCTATTGAAAGCATGTCTATTTTGTTATCTTGCACAAAGTCTTCACATATTGTTTCTTGTAAACAGGAATCAACCTCCTTAAAGACATTGTCAATGGAAGACTGCTCTCCAGCACAGACCTTAATGCACAGTGTTTCCGAAGCATGTACAAATGAAGGACGCTTCACAGCTTGCTGCTGTTCAGATGAGTCAAACATAGACCTCACTGCTTTTAATGCATTACCCACCATATCAAAAGTTTTCCGTAAGAAGCCCTTCTTCTTTCCAGCATCCTCAAAAGCTTCCGCAAAGCTAGTGAAGTGTTCCCTCAGGAATAGAATGACTTTGATATGCTTAACATGCCGATTATCACCTTTTGTGAACTGTAAGATCCCTTCAGCAATTCCACGTGCAGCGTCTGCAGGTGAGAAACCGTGCTGGCCAGTGCCAATAGCTGGAAGTGCAACTGACCTCAATCCTTCTTTGTCTGCATGCTTTAGAGACTCTTTCACAGTATCAACCAGACCATGACACCCTAGCTGAACGTTCGTTTTGCAGAAGTTGAAATATGGTCAGAATTCTATAACACATACTGCTGTACTGCTATATAAGAATTCCTTTATCCACCTACACAAGTCACTTTATATACTGTTATTGTACATTACATAATAGTGTACACAATTAATTGTGTAAAATACATCAGAACACTATCTAAGTATGTACACAATTATGTTCTGGTTTTCAGTGATTCAGAAACTCAATGTGGTACTCAGGGTAGGCCTGAGAGTCATAGAAGATTACGAACATCTTAGGATTTTGAACATTATCCACTACTGAGTCATACAAAACAGCTGGGTTGCTTGGATCCTTCGCTGGAGGCACTCGTAAACCACTTCCTCCTCTGGTATACTCCCCAGTCAACACCCGAGCCAGGTACATATGCTTGTGACCTTTGCGATCAGGGGCAGAATACGTGTTGCTTGCAGAATAGGAGGCATCTCTAGCAAAGTAGACTCCAACACCGTGGACTGTGGCTGCATGCAATAAACAAAACATACATGAGTTCATATACAATTATTATGCATTATTATAATGCAATATGGCGGGAACACTAGCTGGCCGGTAGGTTGGAGATTGACAGTTCTTGGAAATCCACCAAAATTCTATATCAGATTCTTCATATAAATGTTTGGGAATTAGATACTCCTTCAGTTTTGAGAGGATCGATGGTCATCTATTGTGGTAGGAATATGGAGAGGCATATTATGTATAGCGAAAGTTACATAGAGGAGCCAAAATTTGGGTTAAACTCTTTCCAACCAAGTTCTTATGTCTTTTACAGTCATCATCTGCCCCAAGTTTAAACTGACAATTAAAATTATAACCTAGAAGCACTATATGAAATTATCAGCTCCATCTTGGCAGTGTCAGTTTGTATGTGTTTATTAGGAGTCCATGTCCTTGATATGTATATGCACAGTATATACTGTTGCTATATAGCAGAAATTGTAATCTGTGCCATGCATACATGCATGGCTTTGCTGCAGCCACCTTCAGCTAGCTTATATTACGTGTGATGCAAGAAATATCTGCATTATATTACTCTGTAGGTAAATATTGCAAATACTCACCATGTAACCCAGCATAGCTTCTGTTAAATCCACCATGGTTAATGGCATCCACTACTGTTCCTGCACAACCATGAAACAGCTGTTTTTCATTCGGAGAGTGTGGGTTAGCTTTATCCATTGTCTTCTTTCTGGCCACAAATTGGGTGTAAAGTTTTGGGTTCTGGATTCGGTCAATGCTTACTACCTTATAGCTACTGTTATGGAGGGTTGACTGGAATTGAACAGCAACATCCTGGTACTCTTCACTTGAAGGCAAGAGTGGCACAACGTGGCACTCCACCTCCTTACCAGTACCAGGGTCCTTTGGCATTGGGTCCCAGAAGTGAGGGTGCTCTAGAGCTCCTTCCTTCCTCTCTTGTTCAAAGTCCCTCCTCCTCACAGGATGTACAGTAGCTCCAAACTGTGTGTGATCTCTAGTTTCCCTCATATCTTCGAACACTACTGTTCTGGGTCCTTCCTCGGTCTCAATCCTAATGGAAGGCTTTCCTTCCTTGTGTGCCTCCTCTATCTTAATGTTGATCTCTGGTGAATAGTCTTGAAATTGTTCAGTACTATCCTTCCACTGCCACTGGATAATGCTGGTTAGTAGTTCCGCTTCCTTTTTACGGCTTTGATTACGTTCAATAGCCTGCAACTCCCACGAAACCACTTGCTTCAGAACAGTGACATCCGCCAAGGCCCCTTTGAAGGTTGCCTTGTTGATGGGTGCTCTGTCAATAGATAGTTGCACACCTCGTTCACTTGCCATTTCTTCTAGCTTCAATTGCACTTCTGACGAAAGCATATCAATTTTGTCATTTTGCACAAAGTCTTCACGTATTGTTTCTTGTACAAAAGCACCAACTTCCTTAAAGACATTGTCAATGGAAGACTGTTCTCCTGCACAGACCTTAATGCACAGTGTTTCCGAAGCATTAACAAATGAAGGTCGCTTCACAGCTTGCTGCTGTTCAGACAAGTCAAACATAGACCTCACTGCTTTTAATGCATTACCCACCATATCAAAAGTTTTCCGTAAGAAGCCCTTCTTCTTTCCAGCATCCTCAAAAGCTTCCGCAAAGCTAGTGAAGTGTTCCCTCAGGAATAGAATGACTTTGATATGCTTAACATGCCGATTATCACCTTTTGTGAACTGTAAGATCCCTTCAGCAATTCCACGTGCAGCGTCTGCAGGTGAGAAACCGTGCTGGCCAGTGCCAATAGCTGGAAGTGCAACTGACCTCAATCCTTCTTTGTCTGCATGCTTTAGAGACTCTTTCACAGTATCAACCAGACCACTGGCTGAGGAAGGAGCTACAACATGGATAACCTTTTTGCACTTTAAACCATCACGTCTGCCAGGACCAGTCATGATAACCTTGCCTTCTACTAAGTTGCCATGTTGAGCTACTGCCACAGTGCATGCATCCTGCAGTTCCTGGCCTCCTTTCTTCAGCAGTGCACCCATTACACCAAAATCTTGTAGCTGGAGACTTGTGTTGGCTGTGTTGACTATCCCCTCACTAGCATCCACTGAAATGTCACCTTTGACAATTTCTATTCCAATATCATTACACAGAAATGAATGCAGTAATTCTGCTGATGTGGGCCTTACGGGCCCAGATGATACCGCTCCTGCTGCTGACTCAAGGCTCATTGTGTACCCACCACTTCTGCCTGTGGTGGAGTTACCACTCCTGGTGGTAGGGGTACCACTGGTAGTGGTACTGCTGCCTGTACTGGGGTTACCATGGCCACAGCTTGTTGAAAGGCTCTGTGTGTAGAGTCTGCAAAAATTACCAATAGGACCTTCTTTACTGTGGTGCTAGGGTTCTGTCTGAGGTAGCTGGAGATGGCATTGACCATGACCTCAGCCACCACATCTTCTGGAAAGCCAAGGTTGCCAGTTCCTAGGGCAGGGAATGCCACTGATGTGGCTTTGAGGCGGTTGCATTCTTGCATCACTTTAGTAATCATGGATTCCATATTCTGCAAAAGCATATAAAATTTATATGTAAACAAGGTCATGTGTTAATATGCATCACATGATTATAAGCATTCATATTCGATGACTGAATGCTTTCAGTCAGTAGCACCCAAACTGCATGAGGCAATTTACATAATTATATTATGTTGTCCTATAAATAGTTACATGATGAGCAAAGTATAATTATTATACATAAATGCTGATCTGCAATACATTGATCTCAGAACATTAATTTATATGCCCTATCCCTGACCAAGACTCATATACAGTAGGCACATGTATGTGCCATGCACTCTTCAATTACCTTCTCGCTACTGCCAGTTGCATGTTTGTATTGCTCTCCCACTGTGTGGATAATGTGTTGACACTGCAGTCTCCCTCCAGTAGTGGTGGCAATGTCCCAGTATGGAATTGTCCCTCGACTGGCCACTACACGGTTGCATTCATCTTGCAGAGCAAAGCCTCCAGCCTTGAGGAGGCTGTGAGACACAGCACCATGCTTTAGGTCCAGCTGGTTGTGGGCGGTGTTCACATACACATCAGCCTAAAGAAAACAATATGGCAACTGCAGATTAGCGCAACAGTTATCTTATTATAATGCACAACTACTGTATGAATTGCAAAATGCAACAGGCTGTGAACCTACCCTATTCAAGAGTGGGTATTCACAAAGTATAATACACTATCAGTGTATGTGTAATTATATATGCATATAATTTATTATACAGTATAATGCAGGAGTACATCCCACATTATGCTGCACACACTCACCTGAAATGAAGTGAGGGAACCTGTCTTCAGCTCCAAGGCTTGTGATGCTTGCAGCCCTGATGACTGATGCTTCGGACTAGATAAAGCAGTGCAATTTTGAAATGAAGCAGGAGGTGGCACCATTCGACCAGCAGTTGCAGCCTTCCCTTCTGTCTTCTTGCGGGTAAAGCTGCGTAGAGAGCTTCTGGCAGCTTGTGTAAATGAACTGATGTGCTCATCTTGGAACAGCATGATAGTGATGGAATGGAGCAGGGGTGGCTGGCCCATTGCTGAAAACTCCTTGATACCCTGCATCATTGCCCTAGCACAGATGTCTACAGGGACACCAAATATTCCAGAACTGATGGCTGGAAAAGCAATTGATGTGTAACTGTGCTTTGATGCTTCCACAAGGCTGTTACGAACTGCCTTGGCAAGATAGGCCTCTTCATGGGTTTTGCCTCCATTCCAACGAGGGCCCACTGCATGCACTATGGCCTTGCAGGGTAAGGTGCCTACAGCTTTGAGGAGAACAGCATCTCCTGTGCTCAACTCACCAGAGCTCTTGATGAAATCATCTGATTCTCTTTGGACCTCTGGCCCACCTTTCCTGGATATCACACGAGCAATACCACCAGTATGTTTAAGCCTCTCATTGGCTGCATTAACTATCACATCTACCGAGAAATCTGTTAAGTCACCCTGCATGATGTTCACTATTGTGCCATCATCTGTTGTCCCATGGCAAATCTTGCGATGCTTGAAGCTCGTAGTTACCATCTTTGAAGCCTCTTCAGCTTCTTCTTTTGGATTGAAGACTTCTACTACCGCTTGCTGGCTAGCAGCTATTCCCTTCAAAGCATTTCGCCCTGAGGTTGTCTTAAAGCACTTCACGACACCAGGCTTGGAAATAACTTGTCTTCCAGAATGGATACCATTGCGAAGCCCATGCATACGGTGCACGAAATTAGCAACAAGAGTAGCTTCACCCGATATGTTGACTGCTACCAGCCCTTTCCCATGAACCTCTGGAACCAGAAATCTCAGCCTACTAGCTTTCAATTCTCTCACAAGTTGAGCCCACTCATTGTTGTACTTCTCCAAATACTCCCACTGCAAACACTCAAATTCAATTGTGCTGTTCTCGTAGCATTTGTCATGTACAAACTGCATCAGTTCCTTTATGATCTGTTCTGCTTGCATGACATCACATGTAAGGACAAGTGTTTTCTTCTCCAGTTGTGGAGACAGGCGAGCAAAGTAGGCACTCTCAATTTGTCTTCTCATTGTAACCCATGCCTCACTGCGTACAGTGTGCTTAAACTCCTCAGGAACATCAACACGTTTAGTAACAATGGTGCTCTGCAGAGTGTGGGCTGCTTTATTCATTTTCTCTTTATTTTCACTGACAAGGCAGAGGCCAGTGACTTCTGCTACATCACTAGAGGGTAGACCTCCATAAACATTTGTAAAGTAGTGACCAACTGACTGCTCACTAATCTTGCTACTAAGGACCTTTCCACCTCCATTTGCTAGTAGACGAACAGCTTCCTCTCCCAAGTTAATATCAATTATCTCAGTGTGTAATTTCCGGACGTCTTGCAAGAACCTATCACAGCTTGCATCTTTACCACTAACTTGAATCCTTCTACTTTGAAGGTCTGTCTCAAAGAGCACATTCTTGTGTGCATCCTTCAGCCGCTGGCCTACACACTGATCGATGAGCACCAATGTGGGAAGAGGAAGAGTCATTTCCCTTCTTGTGTCTAAGTTCTCATAGATAATTTTCATCACTTGTGCCTTCAACTCCTCTACATCAGAGGTTCTGCCAATCATGACTACCTGGTCTCCACTCCCAGATGGAGAGATGGTGACATTTGGGTTGTGAACCTGGGCCATGATGACAGGATACACTTTGTCCATGACACATGATGGCACATCAAGGGGCAACTCATTGATAGTGGCCAAAAAGCTATTAACTATTTTCCGGCACTGAGTAGCCCACTGCTTATTCCATTCACTGCCAAGAGTTGGAACCACAGAAATGCCCTGTTCACCGAGTGTGGCTTTAGCACAAGTGTCCTTTAGCTGCAGGTTCTCATTCAGTAGGTTCATGAAGTAATTATTCCTCTTGAGGTGCTGGAGAACAGCGGCCGTGACATACACTATAAACTGCTTGTGATGCTTGGGATTTACACGCTGTGGCTGTCTGACGCATATTCCATCAGTTTTGAACCAATCGCTAAAAATCGGGTGATACAGCTTCACAGGGTGATACAGCATGGTTGTGGGACAAAACGCGCCAGATTACTGCAAGCAAAGGAAGTGTCTATTCTCAACAACTAGGTTGCAACATGCCTAATTATGCACAGTATAATTATGCTGTAGTATATACGTATAGCCAATGTGTAGATAACTAAGTTAGCTGAAAGCATAAATTGATGAAACTGTATAGGTAGGTATAAGAACCCTAGGACCCTTTTCACACGGACAACTAGAACCAGCTTCAATCCGGATACAATCCGAATAAGAAACCTGTTTGCCTGATCATGAACTCTGTTGAGTTCACATGGACAGTTTTTGTATCATTCATGTATGGTTAATGACATCAGCATGGCATCTACATGCTCTCCTTATTCTTTACTGAAAATACACTGACCAGTAACATCTTCAAAGGTAACAGCAGCCTGTCCTTTTCCAGTGACCATCACAGTTGCTTTCCCTCCTGCACCTGATTTCATCTTGTTTCTGAAGTACATTGTAAGAAATCTCTCGTCACACTTATCATCCTTGAGATCGATGCCTTCAAACAGGATAGTATCCACAGGAGATACACGTTCCACTGTGAGCATGGAATTGGTCTTTTCAACCAGTGGGAGAGTGGAAGAAGATAATTTTTGAAATACATCCTCTGCATTTCCTGCATGACAGTATACAATTATACTAATCATAACAACATTCAATTGTTGTGTTATTAGTATAGATGGCATACATAATGGAGTGTATGGGAATATAATGCTGTAGCTTGGAAGACTGTGTATAGACTGTAATGTCTCTCATACAAAGCAGTGAAGTCACGCACAGTTGTATACAGTGGGTTCCTAGCACAACTTACTCCTGGACAACATCATCAGAGCTACTTCTTCCTTGCGATCCAATTTGTAATCCCCACAATCTTTCTTCATTCCTGTTTCCCTCTCCAGATGAAGGCTTAGATGATCATCAGAAACTGTATTCAGCAGTCCCTTGAGCACTAGGGTATTGTGCACAGTGTACTCGGCAAGGATGCTCTCCAGTGGATCAGGCTCTCGCTGGTGAAGGGAGACCTTGACGGATCTCCCCATTACTTCCCAGGTACCTTTTGCTGCCACTCTAGCTGAAGCTGCACAAGTACAATTGGTATTGGAAAACATGTATAGTTACTTGGAGTTCCCTGAACACTATGTTATATAATCGTGTTATTGTAGTTAGTGACATTGCTGACGTGACTTCAGTAATGTGCTATGGTTGGGCATGTACGTTTACATACAGGTGATACATTGTCATTGTCAAACAGAGTAAGGAGTAAGAGTAAGTCAAGGCAAAATTGTGCTTATGCATTAGTTATTAGCCTTATGTATTTCTGCAAGAGAGACACCAGGAATTATTGAACAATTAAGTCAAACATGTATGCATGGGGAATTAACTGGTCATGTGCCACATACTGCAACATACATTTTAACACTATAGATTGTACTACACAAATATTCCTATGTGCATGCACACACCTTTAGCAGTTTTGAAGGTAACAAGAGCTACATCGTCTTTCCAAACAATTTCTTCAATTTCTCCTCCTTGTTCACGATTATCAAATGCTACTTCCAAATGTAACTCTGTCAATCCATCCACTCCTTCCACATGTACCACTGTAGATAGTGTCACCTCATCTTCAGTTGAGGACAGCTGCCTTTTGGTATAAATGTCTATGGTCAGTCCATTTGCAGACTGCAATCTCTTCTGCATAGCCTTTGAAAATGCTGTGGAATGTTGGTCGCTCCTCTGTGTAGCAAGTGGTATATCCTTGCTTTGATAATCTCTGGTACACTGAAATGGCTTAGAAGCAGCTGATCTGGTCTGCAATGAAGATACAGATTGAGGACGCACAGGCTTTGCTACCATGGAGCTGTTGGCGCTACTTGGAGGAGTTACATGACAGGTTCCATTCTCTAATGCTTTCTTCTTGTGAAGATTTGATGATGGCGGCTCAGCTTTCTCAACTTTTACCTTTTTGCCATTAATTTTGTGATCCCTCTGTGCAATTTTGCACCTGTACGCACATACTGTGGTATCTTCGCCACGAACGCTACTGTCACTTCGAACACAACAATGTCAATGTAAATCCACAACAACAGCACTAACACTTACAACTAAGTCACTAAAGCAACAACTACAACTGCCTACAACAACGACTCCAAAACTGACTGCCCCGAACTTAAGATACAGGCACTTATAAAGCATACATGCATGCATAATTATATTCATACGTAAGAATACGTAAGATACTACAACTCCTCCCCCCATAAAAGGATAGCTCATACAATACATGCACGTAACCACACAGTACAAGAAAAACCAAATAATCAGTGAGGTGAGGGGTCAAATCGGTCAGGTTCTTTCCGCATTCGACGCGGATAACGAGCTGTTGAAGAATCAGTCAACGGAGTTTCAGCTGTATCAGTGGATGATGGTTCCTCAGTTTGAATGGGAGAACCAGATGATTCTCTTGCTTCTGGTGGTTCTGTGTGAGTCTCAACGATGGATGAGTCCACAACAATCTCCCTCTCTTGAACCATTGGTTCTGTTGGCTTGGCTGAAACCCGATGACGAATCTGATCCTGATGGCGTCTAATCAACTGTCCACCTTCCAGTTGAATCTGAAAAGACACCGGACCTGTGATCTTCGCGATGTGACCAGGGATCCATTTTTCTCCCGGCCTGTGGCTCAAGACAATCACCCTGTCTCCTACCTGGAAACAGCGATTTCGGGAGGATGCATCGTGACTGGCTTTCTGTTCAAACTGTTTCTTCTCTACTCGCTTGGCCATGTTGGGCCTGACTAGGTCTAGCCTAGAACGAGGCGTCCAACCTAACAGAAGTTCGGCTGGTGACACGCCGGTTGTGCTCTGTGGAGTTATGCGGTACATAAACAAGATTCTTGTCAAACGTGACTGAGGAGACCCTTCTCTCTCCTTCTTCAGCCCATTCTTCACAATCTACACCGCTCTTTCTGCCAAGCCGTTTGAGGAGGGGTGATACGGAGCAGATGTAACGTGCTTGATACCATTGGCTTGCAGAAAAGACTCAAATTCTTCACTCACAAAACAAGTGCCATTGTCTGACACAATGGTCTCAGGCAAACCAAACTGTGCAAACGAAGTTCGTAACTTCTCAATGGTTGCACTTGAAGTTGCTGCATGAACTGGCCAAGCTTCAATCCACTTGGAATGAGCATCTATCACCACGAGGAACATGTGTCCTTGAAACGGGCCAGCATAGTCTACATGCAGCCTGGACCAGCGACGTGTTGGCCAGCTCCACAGGTGCAGAGGAGCTGAGGGGGGAACTGACTGGGTTGCCTGACACTCTGTGCATGACTGGACTGAACTTTCAATGTCCTTGTCTATAAGCCAGGCCACCATACGTACATCCTGGCCAAGGATTTCATTCTCGACATCCCTGGGTGACCCTGATGCAGCTCTTTCAGCATCATCTCTTTGCCTTGTGGTGGGACCACTACTCGAGCACCCCAAAGGAGGCATCCTTCATGAACAGACAGTTCAGTTTTTCTTCAAGCAAAGGGTGCAAGTTCGGGATCCACACGATTCGGCCAGCCATGCTGAACAAATTGAAACACTTTGGCAAGAACAGGGTCTCTCCGGGTCCACAATCGGATGTGGTCTGCTGTTACTGGCAACTGCTGCAGGTGCTGCATCAACAACACCAATTCAGGTGGTACAGGAACTTCTTTTGGCGCAGTTGGCAATGGTAGGCGGCTCAATGCATCAGCATTGCAGTGGGCTTCAGTCTTTCTGAACTGCAACGTGTACTCATACATGGACAAGAACAGTGCCCATCGCCGCACCCGTGCTGATGCTTGTGGTGATGTTGAACGGTATTCACTCATGAGTGCGAGAAGTGGCTGATGATCAGTTACTAGCTCAAAATGGTGACCAAACAGGTAAGCATGGAAGCGTTTCACACCAAAGATGCATGCCAGAGCTTCTTTCTCTAGCTGTGAATAATTCTTCTCTGCATCTGTGAGGGTGCGTGATGCATAGCCAATCGGTCGCTCCGATCCATCTGGCATTTGGTGAGCCAGAACAGCACTAACTCCATATGCAGAAGCATCACATGCAAGGATCAGTTTCAACTCTGGGTTGAAATGGACAAGAAAGCTAGATGAAGTCAGCAATTCTTTTGATGCTTCAAATGCTACTGCTTGTTTCTTTCTCCAGTGCCACGAGGCATTCTTCCGAAGAAGTAGGTACAGAGGAGCTAGCTTGGTTGACAAGTCAGGTAAGAACTTGCTGTAGTACGTCAGTAGGCCAAGGTAGGCCTTCAGCTCCTGGACATTCTTGGGACTTGGAGCACTCACTACAGCTTGCACCTTGTCTTCTAGGGGGTGCAACCCTTCTGCGTCGATCTGGTACCCCAGGTACGTGATGGATGGTACCATGAACTGGCATTTATCTTCTCGGACTCGCAATCCAGCTTCCTCCAACCTGTCAAACACCGTTTCCAGTGTACTCAAATGCTCGTCCTGGGTGGCTCCAGATACAAGGATGTCATCCAAGTAAGCCACGACTCTGGGAATCCCCCGTAACACACTCTCAATTACACGCTGGAAAATTCCTGGGGCTGAGGAAATGCCAAATGGTAGGCCGGTGTACCTGAAAAGACCTTTGTGAGTGTTAATCACAACATACTGTTTCGACTCCTCGTCCAATGGCAACTGTTGGTACGCTTGACTGAGATCAATCTTTGAAAAAATCTTTCCTCCAGCCAGATGAAGTGAGGGCTTCTCAGCTGGCTCAGGCATCAGAAAGGGTTGGTTCTCTAATACCAGCTTCACAACAGGGTTGAAAACCTTGCCGACGTTTCGACCAGATGCTCTGGTCTTCTTCAGGGCGAAGATTCACCTCGATGTATATAGCTAGCTAGTCGCTTCCTCTTCCACTTTCTGTTTGAATGCATAGGGAATGGGGCGAGCCTTATGAAAACGAGGCGTGGCTTCGGGGTCCACCGCAATCTTCACTTTGTGCCCCTTGAGTGTGCCCAAGCCCGGCTGAAACAATGCCTTGTGCTTCTCCACGACTGATTTCAACGCGTTACCTTGCACGCGGTGGATCTCTCGCCAATCTAACCGTAAATGCTGCAACCAGTTTCTCCCGCATAAGCTTGGTCCCTCTCCCTGCACAACGATCAGGGGTAGCTGAACTACTTGGCCTTTGTACTCCATGGTCACATCCATGCTGCCAATGACTGAAATTGCTTCCCCAGAATATGAACATAGTCGGACATTCGAGGGTGATGGACGCTTGTCTGGCCAAAGCTTGTTAAAGGTTGCTTCTGAGACTAATGACAATGCTGCCCCTGTATCGACTTCCATCGTGACAGGACATTTCTCAACTTCCACTGAAACTGTGATCGGTGGTGAGTTGCTGGCTGTTCCGAGATGAAATAGGGGGTAATCGACTACCTCCTCTTCTTGTACCACGCGCACGGAACGTGGTGCTGACTTAACTTTGGATGATGTCTTCTGAGCACTCCGGCAAGCTGCCTTGATGTGGCCTGTCTTGCCACACGCATAACACTGTATATCTCTGAATTTGCACTTAGCTGCTTTGTGTCCAGCCCTGCCACACCGATAACAACTGCCATGGTCTGGCCTCACTTTGTTAGCAGGTGTTACTTTGTGAACTTCCCGTGTGAGGGTGGTCCCTACTGCACCTGACACCTCCCGTCTGCTGACAAGGCTATCGGACTGCCGTCCGGAGGAAATTTCTCCTCGCAGTGTACGGGCGTTTTCTTCCGCCGTTTCCAAGCTCTGAGCTACGGCTAGAGCCTTGTTCAGCGTGAGACCCTGCTCTGCTAGCAGCTGTCGTCGATGGGGCTCACTCCTAAGCCCACAGACCAACCTGTCTCTCAAGGCTTCTTGCAAGTGCTCGCCGAATTCGCAGTGTGTAGCTAGCTTGCGGAGTTCCGCGACGTACTCTGTTACCGATTCTGTTGCCGTCTGCTGCCGTCGGTGAAACTTAAATCTCTCTGCGACGAGTAGCTTCTTTGGTTCGTGATAACATCGGAGGGCCTGCATCAAGGCATCTAATGACTTGTCCGCCGGTTTGACGGGCGCCAATAGATTCCGCAACAACGCGTAGTTGCTCGGTCCGATCACGGTCAGGAAAACTGCTACCTTAGAGTTGTCCTCGACCTTGTTCGCCTTGAAAAATAGCTCCACACGCTCTAGGTACGCGACCACTGACTCGACTTCAGGGTCGAACGGCCCCAACCTGCCGACTGACGCTCCTGCCATCGGCTACTCACAGATCCCAGCTTCGTCGCCAAAAATGTGGTATCTTCGCCACGAACGCTACTGTCACTTCGAACACAACGTCAATGTAAATCCACAACAACAGCAACATCTCAACATCTAACGCTTACAACAAAGTCACTAAAGCAACAACTACAACTGCCTACAACAACGACTCCAAAACTGACTGCCCCGAACTTAAGATACAGGCACTTATAAAGCATACATGCATGCATAATTATATTCATACGTAAGAATACGTAAGATACTACACATACACACAATGAAGAATGAAAGCATAACTATTATAATGGTAATTATGATAGACTGAAATACTATCACCTCTGAAATTTTGCACAAATAACTAGGTTAAGTGCTGTTGTAAAAATGTAAGACCTCTTTAGAGTATGTATGCACATAATATTATGCAGGTACGAGTTGAATTTTTTCAATAATATATGAGACAGTACAACGCTAGCAGCACAGTAGCACATTGGGGATAGTAAGTTAAGATAATAATTAGTATAATAGATATTTGGCAATAATTGATTGACTCTCTCCAATAATATGTGATTACCACCTAGGTATATATCCTGCCCCCACTCCAATGCATGAATTGAATTGCATTGATTTAAGCATGTAAGAGTTGCATCCTATAGAGTGATATATATAAGACACTATGCATTATACTTTGGAGTATGAACAAATTGCCTGTACATGTACAGAAGATACATGCAGGTATGCTTTAGATATGTATGTAGTATGCACAATCTAATTATAAAGCACACACTTAAAAGAAAGAAAAGGTGTCTGAATTATAATATAAAAGCTCACATGCTTTGGCATCCAGCCCTTCAATTCCAACAATCACTGCAGCACTATTTGCATCATCATCTATGGCATTGGCAGTCACTTTCTACAGTCCCTGATCCACACCGAGCTTCCTGGAAGTGTGCTGCGATGTCGTCATCGGTACAGTCAGGCTGAATCCCAGAAACTCTAACGTAGTAGAGGTCTTTAGTCCCCATGGCAAATTCAGTCACATGCTACGCTGCGCAACCATACGCGAATACCTGCAAGAAGAGGAAAGAAGATTGAGTGTGTGATACGAAGTACGTCGTTCACTGCATGTATGCACGGATAGACACAAATCAATGTATCATGGCTGTATTTATATTGTAGTGATGCAATGACGCGTAGAATAGCACAACATGTACGATTGTGCTGACAGTGACGTAGATAGCCTTGCAACGACTCACCTCAAGACACGTACGTACCATCAGCGGAGCATCTACGCAATGTTGAGAACCTGCGCGCTATACGGGTGTCTTTTACCTGCTGGTAGCAAATGTATAGGCGATCGTGACTCAGCATACTGGGAAGGGACAGTTCCTCGAATTCTCCCTCTTCGCCGTATGTACACTGGAGCGGCTGATACCCATGCATCACGTCCACATGGCCCCAACAGCGCGCATGTAAACCGGAACCGTTAGTCATTGTTTTGTAGCGCGGGCGAGCATCCGTAAGGGAAAGCCCCGCCTGAATTCCCCTCACGCTGCAGTACATCGTTGAACAACAGGGGTAGTTCTACTATAATAATGACTCTGCATACGCACACGGAAGGTCGTCGACCTCGAGATCGTCCATATGCGACTGCATGCAATCAGCTGCAGCGTAATTGTTCCTCTGTACCACTTCATTTCACAACCCCTATGCATTACCCACTATAGCCTTGCAACATAAAGGTGCAAGCTAGTTAACATGCAATGACATATACAAGTAAAAGCATGAAATGGTTATAGGATGCACATGTCAGTGAGTTGTGCTGGCAAGGCATGCTACAGGGTTTGAGGGGTTGAGTGTGCTAGCTCCCCGAGAACCATCTTGCATGCATGCCTGTATAGGGAAGAGCTTGAAGGTGTATACATAACACTAAATACTGTTTGAGCTCAACAAATTGCAAATGTTACAAAATTACAAAACTATGACTGTGTGAAAGAAAACATGCAAGCAACTGTTTGAATTACACAACTACGTATGACTTGTACAAAACTAAACTACACTAACCTATAAACAGCAGTACTGCATATTATGTGTCCTTTAAACTAACTCATTGACATGTGTGTGTTCTTGTGTGTGATCAAGCCATTCTGCAAGTGAGAGAGAAGGACACAGAAGCACACACTAACTGTACACCACACTGCACATATGTACGCATAGACACACATTAGTGCATGTAGACATACAATATAATATCTGTATGCACTGTACACAATGCATGCATGCACACACGCACAGACTTACACACAAACACACCTCACTTGGTGATACTAACTGAGTACACACACCTTAGAATGAGCTACAAACACATCTACAAACCATATATGCACAAAACACACACACACGCACAAACACACACACACACACACACACACACACACACACACACACGCACGCACAAACACACACACACACACACACACACACACACACACACACACACACACACACACACACACACACACACACACACACACACACACACACGTACAAACACAGTCACACACAGTCCCTTACTCTTGATGTGTGTTTGGTGAGGTCTCCACACTGCTGGTAAGTCTGTGGTGGGATCAGAGAAAATCAACTGTATACCCTGCACATTATGCCCGGCAGAGCTGCCTAGGCTGCCCAGGTCATGGCATGACCTGATTTTTAGGTCTGCCCATGTTTTTCTAGAGCTAAGGTACTTCCTGGCCTGTGCAAGTGACTGTCTAATTTTTCTGACTTGGCCTGACCACCGTTAATTAAAGTGCTTCCTCCGGGCCTGCACACAATTCACATGTTGACTGTAGCAGATTTATGAAACCACTTAAGCTACAGAGGACGACTGCAGTGTACAGTGTGCAAGGTGTGTGTTTAAGCAGTCGAGGGCATGCAGAGCCAGAACTGAAATGTTTAAACATGCACTACTGTGCATACGCAAACATCTTACATACTACAGTGCAAAGTAAGGATAAGATTCACAACGAATCAACACACTCACACACACACATACACATCCCACTCACACAAATGACTCCTTATCAGAGCTCCAGTCATCAGATGCCTCCACCTGACGCAGTGTCTTCCCATTTACAGTGATGGAGTGACAGGAGGGAGTCTTCATGAGGAGAAACTGGACCTCAGACAAGAGACCAAGTGGGACACCAGATACTACAGCACCTCTGATGTGGGGGTTTTCAGACAGTCCTGTGCACACACACAAAGTCTCGAATAGACCAGTAGAGGTTCTGGTGTCTATCCAGGGTCCATATGGAAACTGACAGTCACTTTGAAAGACAACGGACACTTGCCCACTATTCACACCAGAGAGCAGAGCCCTCAGTCTGAGCTGGTCGTGTTGTGTCTGCAGACAGTGAAGTACAAGACAGAGAATGACACAGATGAGCACAAATGAGCACTTCACAACACGAGACAGTTAGCTGACACAATCCCTTACCATGGGTCTCAAGCGAGTAGCGTCTAGTGTCAAGTTAGCAACACTGCTGTCCTGCAGTACCTCCAACACTTCCGTGGGGTCAGGGAGGAACACAGACAACTTCACCAGACGACCCACCACATTGGGAAGGAGCTGTGCAACAGCAGGACCTGCAGCTGAGGGACACAGTCAAACAAAACACCACATTCATGAAACACATTGCTTCATTCAATGCCACAAGAGATGTTCACCAAACTGCACCAACACAACAAGAGACCCAGTGCTGGAAGTCACTGACCTGCATCTAGGCAAGTAACTGACAGATTCTCAATGGATGCACTGTGGCGTACTCCCTCCAAACAGCTGCTGAGGGCATTGAGGGACTCTCCACCTTGGTTGAGGTACAGCTCAAAGGCTCTAATACTCTTACACTTAGCCAACAGGTCAGACACACCAACCCCCTGTGGTGGAGCACAGTACAGGGAGGAGGAGGTGGTGGATAAACAGCATCTAATGGACAGTAGCATACACTTGACCAACATATAATATGAAGTAGTGCATGGCTAGTGAACGATGATGACATACTGTAATGACAATATATACAACAAACAGGTGTGCTAGGTCTGTGTTTGGTTACATACAAAACTATATCAACAAGACAGTGGGAACAAAACAGTGCCATATACTGAACCAAGATTGATCTGGTTAACATATGTCTGTTCATGCAATTATAAACAAAGCTAAATTGAATTGTCTCTGTATTGCATTACGTACACAAATTGACAGCAAAGATGTGATGTCGTCACAGCTTCAAGGCATTCACACATGCAGTTACACATCTTTCACTCTTAGCAAGGATACAGAGTGGACAAGTTTTGGATTCACATTAATCAGTAGTAGTTAAAAGAGGGCATGTAAACACTTCAGCCCAAAACTGCATTGGCCAATGGCTCCATGTGAGAGGGTACAACTGAATACATGTCCATACATGATACAGCACACAGAGTGGGTACAAGAGGGTGGCGAGGGAGACAGGGTGTGAAGTGCTGCATGGACACACATCTCACCAGTTCAGAGTGGTACTCCAAGGCTATCCCCAGGGTTGACACAGAGCAGTGCTCTGCATTCTGGGACAGAACACGGAGTAATGGTACAGGGTTGATGTCACGGATGTAAAGCTTTTCCACACTACGCAGTGACAACACACTGTCAGCCAGGACATCTCCAGCACCTGAATATGCACACACAGGATAGACAAGGCCAATGTCTTTGACCTGATACCATGCTCATGAAGGACTACCATTCAATTAGAGGACTCTGTAGGTCCATGCAATGAGTGTGTGTGCTGATGTATCATAATGCCAGAAATATTATATTATACAGAAATTTGTGTGCACATAATGTATTGTCTCATACTATATCATTAAAAGAAACTGTGTGTGATGGACAATTGCCATTGTACCCAAGGTTGTGACCTAGTGTCGTGTGCTCCAACATCAACAAATCCACTATAACATAGCACTACTGACAACAATATGCTTATGACCAGTAATACTGATAGTGGGATGTAAGCTCACACAGTAACAATGAATATAACTAGTATGTACGTATATCCATTGTGTAATCTCTTCTTATACTGATGTATAAAATTTCACTTACAAACACAGCTTGTCTCAACCAGTTGGGACATGAGAGCATCCACAGTATTAGGATTAGTGCACATTCAAGTGTACATGTGTGGTACAGTAGGTGTATTGTCACACATACTGTACTTTGCACATCACATCTAGATCCTCTAGACTGTACTTAATATGTGTGTGTGTGTGTGGTTTCCTTCAGCAACCACGTGGTTTTCATGCCATCATCTTGATGATACACACACACACACACACACACACACACACACACACACACACACACACACACACACACACACACACACATGCACACACGCACACACACACACACACACGTGTGTGTGTGTGTGTGTGTGTGTGTGTGTAAATGACCACATGTACAGAAGTTGTTCTCCAACCTAAATCACATTCCTCACATGCACATGCACACATGTGTGGTTTGGATGCATGTGCGTCTATGTGCTTGTGAACATGTATGTGCTCACCAAACAAAACATGGACTCACTGGATGAACTACAGAAAACCATTAATTCCTGCAGAGACCTGCTGTGGCTGAGACTGGATAGATAGGACTGTAGGAAGTTGACACCAGAACCAACCAGCCATAGCTCCACCTTCCTGAGATGTTGTGCAGTGGCCAAACTGTAGGACACTTTGGACCAGTCTTCTGTGGTGGGCTACAAGTGGAAGGCAATACAGTGACTGGTGTTATCACAGCAAGATGAGACGCCTGCCTATGGTCAAGCACTCTGAGTAGTTCAGCTCCACAGTAATGTGAGGCACACTGTGTGAACACACAATTTACATCCATCTGTATGCACATCTCATACCTACCTCATAATGGTTGGGGAAATGGAGTGTCACCTCCTGTAACTTCACACATGAGCCAACACTTTGCAACAGTGGTACAGGGTTCATGTGCTGAACTTTGACCTTCCTCAAACACTTCATGTTTGGGAGGGCTGCAGCTACAATATCACCAGAACCTTAAGAAAGGGAGACGAACTAAAATACATAACACTATATACTAGGCGAATGCAAGCATTGTGGGGCGAGGCTTAGCGAGCGGCACATACACATGCAGTGATTGTGGCCTAGAGAGTGGGCGATGACAGGAACAGAGCACACATGCATGATGGGTTTAGGTGAATGAATTCGAAACAGGTTAGGAAGTGTGGTTAGGCTTGCCTACTGCAGACAGGATGGGATGTGCATAGCTGCATGGCTTTCAGCACAGTGTGTGTGCACGAGAGCCAAGTAGGAATCACACACACAGGCAGACACAGACCCTTGCAGTAACAATGTTAGCTACTAGATGAGCAGCCATGCTCAAAGAACTTGCTGCAGCCAACTTTGTTCGCTGAACAGATCTGGTCCCTGGCTAGAACAATTGCTGGTAGGCACGCTGTCGTTACAGTGGAACATTGGTTGTAGGCGCCTGACCATGAAGATCACGCAGAGGTCACCCAGAAAGCACTGCATCGAATAACAGCGCCCCAGCAGAAGTTCCAATGGAGTGCGCATGCATCAGCATGAATGCACTAGATGTGCAGCCATGCTTGAATAGAACTCGCTGCAGCCAACTTTGATCGCTGACGAGATCCCCCAGAAAGCCCTGCATCTAATATCGGCCCCCTGGCTGACCTTCTAACGAGGTGCACGCGGTTGGTAAGTCGTCTTCGTTGCGGAGTGTGTATAGCTGGTAAGGGAAATTCTGGAAACTGTTCACTGATCTTCTCCCAAAGTATGTCTTCATGAGACATACCATCTATACGTAATAATAATAATAACCACCATAATAATACAGAGAATTCCGCACACTCCACAGCAGAGTGGGGCTCACTCAGGCTCGCCCCAATAACAGAAATGTGTTCAAGTACTATCTAAGACTATGACATTGTGCTTTGAATGAACTTGAGAAGCTACAGGAGGGCATATGTATACAGGTATGAATAATTAGTGTGGCCACTAGATCAGCTTCTCAATATGTGTGGGCACAAGAGAAATACCACCTACGTGCTTTTCTTCCACCCTATATGTGATAATGAGAAGTTGGGGATAGCAGTCAGACTAGAGTTAATGAAGCACACACACGTGTGTGTGTGTGTGTGTGTGTGTGTGTGTAAATGACCACATGTACAGAAGTTGTTCTCCAACCTAAATCACATTCCTCACATGCACATGCACACATGTGTGGTTTGGATGCATGTGCGTCTATGTGCTTGTGAACATGTATGTGCTCACCAAACAAAACATGGACTCACTGGATGAACTACAGAAAACCATTAATTCCTGCAGAGACCTGCTGTGGCTGAGACTGGATAGATAGGACTGTAGGAAGTTGACACCAGAACCAACCAGCCATAGCTCCACCTTCCTGAGATGTTGTGCAGTGGCCAAACTGTAGGACACTTTGGACCAGTCTTCTGTGGTGGGCTACAAGTGGAAGGCAATACAGTGACTGGTGTTATCACAGCAAGATGAGACGCCTGCCTATGGTCAAGCACTCTGAGTAGTTCAGCTCCACAGTAATGTGAGGCACACTGTGTGAACACACAATTTACATCCATCTGTATGCACATCTCATACCTACCTCATAATGGTTGGGGAAATGGAGTGTCACCTCCTGTAACTTCACACATGAGCCAACACTTTGCAACAGTGGTACAGGGTTCATGTGCTGAACTTTGACCTTCCTCAAACACTTCATGTTTGGGAGGGCTGCAGCTACAATATCACCAGAACCTTAAGAAAGGGAGACGAACTAAAATACATAACACTATATACTAGGCGAATGCAAGCATTGTGGGGCGAGGCTTAGCGAGCGGCACATACACATGCAGTGATTGTGGCCTAGAGAGTGGGCGATGACAGGAACAGAGCACACATGCATGATGGGTTTAGGTGAATGAATTCGAAACAGGTTAGGAAGTGTGGTTAGGCTTGCCTACTGCAGACAGGATGGGATGTGCATAGCTGCATGGCTTTCAGCACAGTGTGTGTGCACGAGAGCCAAGTAGGAATCACACACACAGGCAGACACAGACCCTTGCAGTAACAATGTTAGCTACTAGATGAGCAGCCATGCTCAAAGAACTTGCTGCAGCCAACTTTGTTCGCTGAACAGATCTGGTCCCTGGCTAGAACAATTGCTGGTAGGCACGCTGTCGTTACAGTGGAACATTGGTTGTAGGCGCCTGACCATGAAGATCACGCAGAGGTCACCCAGAAAGCACTGCATCGAATAACAGCGCCCCAGCAGAAGTTCCAATGGAGTGCGCATGCATCAGCATGAATGCACTAGATGTGCAGCCATGCTTGAATAGAACTCGCTGCAGCCAACTTTGATCGCTGACGAGATCCCCCAGAAAGCCCTGCATCTAATATCGGCCCCCTGGCTGACCTTCTAACGAGGTGCACGCGGTTGGTAAGTCGTCTTCGTTGCGGAGTGTGTGTAGCTGGTAAGGGAAATTCTGGAAACTGTTCACTGATCTTCTCCCAAAGTATGTCTTCATGAGACATACCATCTATACGTAATAATAATAATAACCACCATAATAATACAGAGAATTCCGCACACTCCACAGCAGAGTGGGGCTCACTCAGGCTCGCCCCAATAACAGAAATGTGTTCAAGTACTATCTAAGACTATGACATTGTGCTTTGAATGAACTTGAGAAGCTACAGGAGGGCATATGTATACAGGTATGAATAATTAGTGTGGCCACTAGATCAGCTTCTCAATATGTGTGGGCTCAAGAGAAATACCACCTACGTGCTTTTCTTCCACCCTATATGTGATAATGAGAAGTTGGGGATAGCAGTCAGACTAGAGTTAGCCATGAGCTACTTGATTTACATGCATACATTCCTCCTCACCTTTGTTGTTGCAGTCCATTTCCAGTTCCTCAACATGAGGGCACTTGTGAATCAACCTGGCTAAGGTGGTGTCACCATCATGAGGGAAGGTCAAGCGCAACTTCCTAACACCTGACACTGATGGGGGATGAGGGCTGGTCTGGAGATCATTGAAGGATTTCTGTGAAGAGAAGGTACATACACACAACATGACCCACTGCAGACAAGGGAAAGTGACCAACACCTGCTACAGGAGGAGGACTGGCAATGGACAATGGGCTCACATAGTCACTTACCACATCCAGTGAGAGTCCTCTCAAATCTGGAATGAACAATAACTCCTCCACTGCCTCAATGGAAGATTCACGAAGTGACAAGTCAAGATCTTCCACAGCAACAAGTACTTCAGTGAGGTGCTGTGCATCTAATGGACATTATGTGTAATGTAATGGACAGAAAATGACACACCAAAACCGCACAAACATTGTGACAGGAAAACCAATCTACACTAATACACTGGCAAAGGGAGGCACTACAACACTACAAAATAATATAACATAAGTCTTCATAACCTGAACAAGCAACATTTGACACATCAGGATATCATTTCATTGGGTAGCTGCAGCTAGCCACAACTAGAGTAGTGCAAGTGGAGCATTGTCAAACATGCACCACATGGCCACACTTCTAACCAACCCAGTAATAATAATTGATTTCTATACATAATTGTGGGGCAATGCACAGGGCATACTTTGCACTCACCAGATAATGTAAAACTGGACAATCTCAACTCCAGAGATGCAAGGGCATTAGTGGAAGCAACAGATGACACACAAGGGATAGCGAACTCTGATGACTGATATGTGGGCAATCCAAACTCCATCCTCCTCAGATGAGCAGTCTTGCTCAAGCAGTATTGAATAACATACCAGTCATACTGAGATAGAAACAAAGTAAAAGTGAGTTCACTGCCCAGTTGGCTGACAATAGCTGTGGTGAGCTGGGTGTTGCCACTTTCATGGAGAGCATAAAACAGGAACAGAAGGTGACGGTCGTGATCATCACATTCGCTTGGCAGTTTCTGCCCCTTCAGAATCTCCTGCACTCCTTTGACCTGCAACTGGGACAAGCCACAGTAAAAGCGAAATACCATGGCAAAGCGTGGGTTGCTAATGTTAGCCTTCCAGAAAGCTGTCTGCTCTTTCTCACTCATTGCAGTGAGGAGGTGTCTCGCGCAAAGATACTCTTGATGCGTGCTGTGGAGGAAGTTAAATGTCAGGTGGTCCTTGACTCCGTGCTTCTTGGGGTGGACGTGGAGGAGACTCATACCATCAAATGTGGTTTTCAAGTGGGCATGGGATGAAAGGCAAGTGGTGATGACCATTTCTTCATCAAACACTAATTCTTCCCTCAGGAAACACAGGTATGACAACCGGGAGAGGCAGTCCAGTGTTGCTAGCATGGAGGCATGCAATTCCTCCAATGTGTCACCAACTGCAGTCTCCAGTCGTTCCTTCTCAGCTTGGTGCTGTAGCAGCTGAGTTAAGAGTGCTGTATAACACTGTGTCAGAGTGTCAGGTAGTGTGTAGTTCTTGAAGGAGAAAACAGAGCAGATCAGCCACAAGTTGAGGGGGATGTAGGTAGAGCCAACAAGATCCGGTCTATCAGCGAGGGCAGAGTGGAGTTTGGTGGCTGCAGAGGGGTCTCCCTCCTTAAGGAAGAATGATTCTGTGTACTCCTTCACCTCTTTGGGACCAAAGCCCTGCACCTCATACAGGCTGGCTCTGTGCCACAGCTTGGACAGCTGGGTTACACTCCCAGGGCGACAGGTGACCATGATCTGGGCTTCCCTCAGCTCCCCCTTCAGCAGCCTTGTCACGATGAATGATTCATCCTTCAGCAAGCCCTGACATTCATCAAGGCCATCAAATATCATCTGAATACCATTTCCCTTGTTCCTCATTATCAGTTGTGCCAGCTCCTTGTGGTCCAAGTCGTCATCAGGCAGACCATAGCATGAGAGGAGGTCGGACAGGGACTTGGCTTCTGCAACCCTTTTCTCCCTCAGATAGTACAGGAGAACAAGAGGGAATGAGGATGACTGGGGGGCGGAGGAGAACTTGGAGTGGATGTGGCGAGAGAAGGATGTCTTGCCCACACCAGGTGGGCCAAAGACAATGTGGAGTGGCTTCTTATGGCGCTGGAGGAAGTGGTCGTGGGACAGGTGGGAACTACCAGCAAGTCTGCATGCTACGTCATCATTAGAGTCGCTCAAAAAGAATTCACTGTCAGACTCATCACTCTCTAGCATGTCTCCATCTTGCTGACTGATAAAGTCCACAGTAGCCCTCTGGAAGTTCTTCAGAAATTGGACATTGTCCTCATTCTTGTGCTGTGATGGTTGACTCTCAATGACCCTCAATTTGATATAGTCCAAGTGAGGGTATTCCCCTGTGATGGACATGTCATCACAATGGTCTCTAACACACTCTAGATACTTCTGAGCCAGTGGGCTAGTGGAGAACCAGGAGGCCTGCATAGGTAAATGGAAGATGTCACCATACTTAAATATTATCTGGAAACTGTTAACAATTCATGTGGGTAATGTGCTCATTACAAGTACTTAACTATGTCAATTGTGTTCAGTTTGCGCGTATTCAAGGGTACTAACAGGTGTAGCCTGACACATGTATACAAGCACTCCCTCACCTTGCCATCTGGGTCAGCAGGCTGGTGGTCAGGCTGTGCTGTAACCTCTTTTAATCCTTCTCCGGTCACCCCCTCTACCTCCGTGCGGTGTCTTGTCTCCACTGCACACAAAGGAGGCAAACTTTGAGGCAAAAATTATTTCACGTACATTGCCTACACAGGACATGTCCCACATGCATACTGATTCAATAAACCAATGACTGCTACTGATTCTACATTCAGACTGTTATGAACTAGTGTGGAGACAAGGTGTGGGCAAACACCACATACAATAAAACCACTGCACACATATATCTGTGTAGCATTAAGGAAAGGGCTAAAGGGAGGCAACATTCCATACCTGCAAACTTCTTGAAACTCTCTGCTGCTGATTCTAGCTCATTTGCCCACACCCCGGAGCTGCTGTATCGTAGCATCTTTGTAAAGGTGGCAAACTCTTTGTCACCCTTTCCAAGCAGGATTGTAATGATTTGTTCAATCTGGTTCATTTCTCCTGACAGGTCAGTCACACTGCATGCCTCCACATCACTCATAAAGCCACCTGCTGGTGTCTGCAAAATGTCACGAAGACCTGTCATTAAGATGCATTCCTTTAGCTTCCCTTTCAATTTCACCAAAGCTCTCATGTTCCACTCAGACATTGGAGCTGGACCTAGTGAAGGAGAACAACACATAAAATACATCAACAGCTAATACACATAGAAAATTATACACACTTAGTATAGCTACTGTAACAGCATCCTACTATAATTCACGGAATCTAGAATTTGGATGTATGTTTGTTCAGCCATAAAATCGGCGCCTTCCCGGGAATCGGCTTGAGACGCTCTGTGCCAGTTGATAAACTCGGGGGCCATGTTCTTAGCGGGGTACCGTTCGCCTAGCTGCCTTGCAGGCGAAAAGCGAGACGTCCTTTGTCAATTCTCCGCGGGCCGATATGCCATTTTAAACATCATCGACCGGCCCTTCTACTACCGGTCATTGGCGTACTTGATACGAGCCATGCCAATTAAAGGAGTGGGGGGACATGAGCTTAGAGGGGTGTCGTTCACCTAGCTTCCCTGCAGCCGACGAAAGCGCTTCCTTTTTTCCCGCGGGCCGAGATGCCATTTTTAATTATTGGTTTCTGGGACTTCCGGTTACGGAAAATCTTATTCGTTATTGCAAACGTTCGAATTAAACTCTACCGTCGTTATAGCAGCCAGCCTCCGTTGCTACCTGTGCAGATAGTTCAAAACTGGCAAGGTACCGACTCACTGGCTTGCGATAAGCTGGAACCTGCCCGTAGGGTGGGCATTCAGCTCGTACTGTAAAGACACCTTAATTAAAATAAATGAACTACATCAGGATTCCTATGGACAGAAGTTTTCCATAAATTTGTAATGACCTTATAAACAGCATTCTAATACTGCCTGTTGAGCTTTTGTTTTATGCCTTCCATGTGTATTGGGAGGGGAGGGGGTGAAGGGTCGGAGGAGGTGATGGAATCAAGGGGTAAGGGAACTGAAGAAGTAAGAGGATTGGGGTGGTGAGGGCACCAAAGGGGTGACAGAACCAGGAGAGGAGGGAATAATTGGTGCAAGGGGTGAAGGAATTGAGGTAGTAGGGGACCATGGAGACGAGGGGGTGGGGTGAGTAAAGGGTGAGGGGATTGAGGGGTGAGCACCAAGAGGGTGTGGGGATCATGTGAGGGGACAAGAGGGTGAGGGTATGAGGGGTGAGGGGATAAAGGGGTGAAGCGATGGTAGGGGGAGGGGATTAAGGGGAGAAGGAGATCGAGTAGGTGAAGGGACAGAGGGGATAGGTGGAATTGAGGTGAGGGTGCGAAAGGATTGAGGGGGAGTGGATAGAAGACATGAGGGGATCGAGGGGAGTGAGGGGACAAAGGGGACAAAGGGGACAGGGGGATTGAGGAGGTGAGGGGATTGAGGGGACAGGAGAGATTGAGGAGGGGAGGGGGGAAAGGATTGAGGGGGAAGGAGATAGAGGGCATGAGGGGAACGAGGGGACAGAGGGCATAGAGGGAAATGAGGGGATTGAGGGACTGGAAGGATAGAGTGGGTGATGGATGGAGGGGTGAAAGGAATGAAGGGAAGGGGTGATGGTATGGGGGCAGGGGGGAGAGGGAACTGATTGAGGGGTGAGATCAAGAGGGTGGGGTGAAACAAGGGGGAGGGAGTTGAAGGGGTGAGGGGAGTGAAAAGGTGAGGGGATTGAGGGGAAAGGGGATCAATATGAGGAGGGGACTGAAGTGGTGAAGTAGAGTTGCACCAATAATTGAATCAGTTGTTGGTATCAGGCTGATAACAGGGTCTCACGATCAGGTGTGGGTGCATCAAGTAGAAGTGAGAGCTTTGGCACATTCTGGGAAAAACCATGTTATGATGATTTTGAACAGTACACACGTGGTACTGTTCAATGACAAAGGTTGGTAATGCATGATTATCAATTGATAAGTAGTAATTAAGTTAATTGACAGTTAAAGTATGCCAAAATACATCAATTAGAAACGAACATGGGCCTGATGCAAACAAATTTGGCAAAAATTAGCTATAAACTACTACATGTACATGCATTATAATGCATTATAACATCATATTATGTCTCTAGCAGTAAAACCAATCATGGTGCTTAAGGTTACTGACCTGCTAGTTTACATAAAAACCTAGTCAAGATGATAACATGCTATTCAGGAACATAATCGGTGTGCTTTTCAACATGCATTTCAGTAGACATCCCTTGTACCAGCATGTTTAGAAGTGAATGCACATCTATTGAGATCAGAGGCACCCCTGCTGCACACTGTTAGCCTGCTACAGCTAGTAGTTGTGTTTGTAGGAGTACCAACAGGCATTTAACTTCATCTGCAGAGGACAAGTACACAAGTCTATCAAATGATAGTGAACCTAAAGTGGCAGCTAGTTGGCTAGTTGCTTGCTTGATGAAAGGAAGTTGCTATACTACCTCTCTTAAGCACACTTGGAGTGCTACGGTGTTCTCTTCATTCGTGCTGGGGCAGAGATTATGCACAAAAACGTCGCCATCATGAAACACAAGAAGAGTGTGAGGCATCTTATTGTCACTCGCGATTCCTTCACTGAGAGCCCTCTCACCTTTAACAGACTTCAACAGAGTGCAATTCCCTGGTTAAGTGCCAGATCTCGGCTGTAGTGTCACCATTGCTAGAAAAATTGGCAGAAAACTCCGGCAAATGCTGTACCTTCAGGGATAGTACAAAACCTGCTGCAAATTCAGAAAGCAGAGCTTTGTCCCAGTACAGCCTACTGCTGAATTGTAGGGTTTGCCTCTTGGCTTGTTAGCTGGCTATGGCCTTACAACCCACAGTAAAAATCAGCCATTTTCAACTGCAAATTACGAAAGTTATTATAGCGTGCATAAGCTCTCAGTTCCAACTGATGCACCCACATGTACATGCACTCGGCACAGCTCCAACCCATCTCACTTATGAACACTTCTGCATGTAAATAGCTAAAGCGTGTTCTATCTTGGTGATGCAATATGTACATTATAGTTATCTCTAGCAGACTACTTGGATTTCCTAAAAATTATGAATATAAAATTTATACATCATGGCATACCATACCTTGAAGGTCTGCTTGTGGTTCATAAGGTGAGTCAGCCTGTGGTTCAGGAAGTGTTTTTTCCTGCACTGTGTCAAGATTGTTATGGATGATAATTTCAACTGTTTCTCTAAGCCGATCTGTGACCTGCTGGCTCCCAGTGATTAACACATGATCATGGCTGTCAGAAAGAGTGATGCTGACATTTGGATGTGACACATTGGCTAAAATGACAGGAAACACTTTCGATGCCACCCTCTCTGGAATTTTAACCAATGCTTCAGATATGGTACCCAGTATCTGCTGTAGTACGTCATTGCATAGTGAACTCCACTCTTCATCATATTCACTTCCTGCTGTAGGCTCAATGCATACCGCAGTTGCAACTGCATCCAGTTTTGCCTTGGCACTGACTTTCTTGTCTGCTAATCGATCATTCACTACTTGTATAAGATTGCACTTTCTTATGTACTCATACTGAGTCTTAGACAATTCGTGGGTCAAGGCTGCCTTTTGCTTTGATTTAACTCGTTGTGGCTGAGCTATGGTCCCTGACCACAAAGTCAGAATGGGGTGATATGCCTGAAGATCCACTTCCTCCCCCAGCTGACCTGCATGATTTCTGGTAAGAACTCCTTCAACACCTGTACATGAATGAGATAAAAAACACTGAGTAGCATAATGGCTGATTTGCTCTATGCAGAAACAATGGCATAAATGTTGCCACTGTCAGAACACATACGGAACACGACAGTTGGCTTCTAGACGGTTGATTTTTTACCTTCGTATTCTCACTCATTTCTTCTAAAACTTCAGAAGAAAGTACTACAAACACTCAATGTGTTTGGAAAGCTGCCAAAGGATCAGCTAAAGGTCTAGAGGTCATTAGCCCTGCTCCAGTTCACTGCCATTTTCCCCCTCCCCCTCCCTTCCCTATCATGTGTAGTTCACAGAGTTGTATTTCACACAATGTGCTTGTAACTTGAGCCAAAAAAGGCTGACAATGTAAATTCATGTTGCACAATTTGGCAGTTTGGCTCGAATGACACAATGAAACCTGCCCATTTACACTTGCCTTCGGCCTCAATCGCCAAAATGCGCTAATCTTTGATTTCTACCGGCAACTCCAATATATCGTTTACCATTAATTCATGTGCATTAATTCATGTTCACCATTAATTCATGTGCATCTAGAAGTACATAGCCAACAACATTTTGTCAAAACAGTTTAGTACATAAACCTACTTTCAGGTTCCTGAAATGTGACAAGTGCTTGCCCCTCAGCAGTAATACTGACTTCACATTTTCCTCCACCAGATTTCTTTTTGTTCTTAAAGTAAAGCTTCAACTTGTCTTCTCTGCAAGCTTCATTGCTAATGTTGGTAACTAGAACAGACAGCACAGGGGACAGCCTGGTGGCTTTCAGCCTAGCTTCCTTCATCAGCTTCTTGGCTGACTGAATCTTTGCCACTGTAGCCTCCAAATGTCCTGAGTAATAAGCAAGATTGTAAAATAAAATATAGCAAAACTTACACTTATTACCTAACATCATAGACCCTAAATCAAGGCTATGATCTACAGTATAAGATACTATGTATGTAATTCTTTTCAAGTCACAGTTTGAATTTTATATGGCATAGTGTGATTGCATTACAGAATTCAATAACCCAGCTAATATCAATATTACTGATAGAAATTAGATGCCATTCTTTTGCACAGAAGATAAGGTGTCCAGAGTAATTCTCTTTGACATAACATACTCCTTTGGTAACACAAAACATGTACATACGTGTATCATTATTCTTAGGAAGTTACCATAGCAACAGATGTTAGGAGTGAGTGAAACAAAGGTGCAGGGAAATGGAGAGAAGCAGATTGGGAACATAACGTGTGAGTATTCTGGTGTACAGGAAGGAAGAACACAAAGAGGTGCAGTGATTCTCTTGTCGGTGACTTTTGGAGCCTTTTGAAGGAGTGGAAGTGTATGAATGAAAGAATTGTGCTGGTTCGGTTGAAGTAGAGGGTGTCTGGGTGAATCTGATACAGGTATGTACACAGAAGACAGAAGCCAGGATGTTAAAGATGAGTTCTATGCCAAGTTGTGAGACACTGTTGGGGGGTGGCACAAAGGGACTTGCTGATTGTGATGGGGGATCTGAATGCCAGGGTGGGCAATGAGACTGATATTTGGGGGGAGGTCCTTGGGAGGCACAATGAACAGCTGTGCAAGGAGAACGCGAGCAGCTTGCTACAGTTTAGTAATGAACACAACCTCCTGATTACCAACACATAGATCCCTCATAAGAGAATAAACATGTTCACATGGGAATGCAGAGGAAGGTCTCAGGCAAAGTTGCACCAATATGGGTTTTAGCCGATTATCCGATTTCCAATTTTTCAGTGCCGATTCCGACCCAACATTCCAATTTTCAGACAAAATCACTGTAATAATAATTCAAAGACAAGCATGCATTCTCAATTATGCAAATACAGAACAAATAATGGAAAGTTGGAAACAATATAACATGCAATAGCTTCATTAGCACTTGTGTCTGATAAGATTATAGTTACTCTTAATGAAGAGTAGAGTCTCTGCTCTTTCGGGTGCCAGTCTGTTTTGCTTGTCAGCATACAGAAAATAACCTCTCTGAAGGGACAGATGTAGGTGGGGCACAAAGATACTTCTGTGCCAAGATTTGCCAGAGATGGGAAGCAATTTTGGTTGTTTGCCCCCCACCAAGTCAGGTATTCACTTCCCTTGTGGAATTCAAGCAGGGGCTCAGTCAGATACAAGGTAACTTCATTCACAGAATTTTTATGGACAGAGGCTCCTGCTTTCTCCAATATTTCTGAAAAGCACTCCAACAAGGCAGTGGGTGGATGCTTTGGTGGTGGCTCCACTAAATCAGCCTCTGTTCTGTCCTGTCCAGCTGAACTCAGTGCTGACACTTTCTGCTGAAGAAGTTCCCGAGCATCTGTTTGTGCTTGAACAATAGTGAAAGACTTGTCCTTGAAGCGAGGATCCAGAAAGCTGCTAAGTACCAGGCACTCATGGGATTCAGCATTTCCATATCTTCGCCGCAGAGACTTCAGCATCTCTCTCTTCATTCCTTGTACCCATCATCATCATGGTGCTTCTCCAAGCACTTCATTAGCATGCGGATGTATAGCAGTACTAGCGACACTGATGCAGTATCTGATGATAAGGACTTTGTGATCTCCTCGACAGGAGAAAGAGCAGCTACAATCTTGGTGGCAAGATCCAGTTGGTGAGATGACAACTGGACCCAATAAATTCTCCAACCAAGTCTCCTGTGAATACGCTGTGCTTGAGCATCATTAATATCCCAGACTCGTATGTGATCTCCACTTTCTCGAAGGGACATTTGTCGGAAAGGTGCTGGACTACTCGATGAAGTCGCTACATTCTGCCCCTCAGCCTTTTGCTGAAACTCTGTGTGCAGCTGAGCGTGCTTGGCCCTGAAATGCTGCACCAAATTCGTAGTCCTGTAGCTCTTGGAATTCTTGCCACCGTGCAATACCTTCTTTTTGCAGGCCTGGCACACTACAAAGTTGGGGTCCTTGGCGATGGTGCAGTAGTCCCACGCTGGTGACTTCTTCCTTCTTCCGATTCCATGCGCAGCTATGTAGATCCAGAACAAACCAACGACTCACAACAACGTACAAACACTCGCTATAACACTTCACTCGCAAACATCACGTGCTC